>JAABNY020000085.1:891350-901454 GCA_015164015.2 Brevimyrus niger | reverse complement strand
GGGCGGTCGTGGGGTAGCGAGGGAGGCAAGTGGTGCAGGGCGGGGAGCGGGGGGGGGGGGGGGGGGGGGGGGGGGGGGGGGGGGGGGCTCCGGTGACCTCGCCGTTCCTCGGGATACCTGATCTGTCAGCTTTGATGTCAGCGCGGACGGGGAAGTTAGGAAACAAAGCAGGCGGGAGAACGAATACGCGTGTTCGATAAACAGGATTTAATATTGAGGCAGCAACAGGCTCGCCAACACCTCCCCCCCCGCCAAAACGAGGCCTCCATACGTCTCCTGCTCCGCCAGCGAGGAGATAGTCATCCTTCACGGCGAAGAAACAGGCATTTACAGATCACCAGACCACTCAGTATCTCCTTGACGGATCGTGTGACCGTGACGACTCTTTCGGCATGTTTGGACAGGCGGTTCAGAATTCGGGCTGCTGAGTTATTTTATTTAATTCGCCTTTAACGAAATGACAGGTCATTGCAGAATGTGCGTGAAATCAGCGCGAGAGAACATTCAGGAAGGAAAGTCCGGCTTTCCGCTACACGCGCTCTGTGCGCAGAGACTTTTGCGTTACAGCCGATGGCAGCAAACAACAGCTAAAGGGCCTGAAAGGAGCGGTTGCTTATTGTTTGGGCCGTCCTGCTGGGGGCCGCGGCGTGACCGCTGGGGGGGTGGGGTGGGGTGCGGCATGCATGCTGTCCTTCACCTTAAATGAATTTTTTATGCTTGGAAACCCACTGAGTCAAAGCGCGGGCGGGGTGGGGAGTGGGATTGGGGAGGCAGAGCCTTTATACCCTGATGGGTCCGATTTTCCGAGTTGGCTGAGATTCTGAAAAAAGTTCTACTGCAGAACAGAGGGCTAGAAACAGCACCCACTTGGTTATGGAACAGAGACACAAACCGTCCCATGTCCGCAAGCCGGGGAGGGGGGGATAGGCCGGGATTGACAAGGAGGCAGATCTGACCTGGAAGAGCTGGGAGTTGGTCTGCCGGATGGGGCCCCCGGAGGCGGCGGAGAGCCGGGCCTGCAGCTGCCGGATCGCCTGCTCCCTGCGGCGCAGCTGTGCAGCTGAGGAGGCGTGGCTCTGCCGCAGCTGCGCCTCACTGGCCTTCAGCGCCTCGAAGCAGGAGTTCAGCTCGGCGTACAGCTGCGCGTACACGCACGCAGACTTAGGCCTTTCGGGCTAAAGCGGACCATGGCGGTATGTACTGCGAGAGCCCCCCGGCCCGGCGGGTCACCTTGCGCTGGGAGGCGCTGTCAGAGGCGTGCGCCTCCTCCTGGCTCCTCAGCAGCCGCTGGGCGTCGCGGTGGAGCTCCTCCAGCTGCGTGATGAGCTGGGCCTGCTCAGCACCGTGGGCCTCGCTCTGCCGGTACAACTCCCGCACCTCCTGCAGCTCCCGCCTGCAAACACCGGGCTGCCACCTTAAACCCTGCCAGACTACCCCCCTTCCCACCCCCATCTCCATTTTCATTTAATATAGCCTGTTGTCGTTAGCATAATTTTAGCCATAGCATAGCCTTCTGATGGCAGGATCCAGCTGTAGAAAGCTTTTTAACCGCTATGCCCCCTGCTGACTGTTTTCCTCATTTACACGGCACTGCACTAGATGGTGTAGACGCAGGGTGTCCCTGATCACAGGGTGGGTGTCTATAACAGACCGTCACCCCTGAACAACATGCAGAAATGGCCCGAACAGACCCCACCCCCATCACCGTGGGCCAGAGTCACATGACCGCCAAGCGGAGATCATGCACTCCTTAGGTACCGTCTTTAATCAGGCCCCCGCCAAAACCGTGGATTGGTCCAGAAGCTCCGCTTCGCGGATTCTTATCACGCAGGCGGCATTTTCGAGGTCTCTCCTGAGCGCTTTAGAAAGACCGGCCCCATCTGGTGGCTTTACCTCCATGGAGATTTACACAAGGCCGGAGTATCTAATTGGCCAATGTTAGCAGCCTCTAAACTCACCTGCCAGAAGAGGATAAAGCCAAGGAATCCTGATTTTCAGGAAAGCATCTAATATATTTAACAACCACTATTAACACTTTTTTGTTTTTTGATTCCTTAACCTTAGGTACACGAGTTGAGAGCATTATTAAACAAATCTGCATTTTTAAATCCTGGTTTAATCCTCGTTCTGCAGGCAGGAGGCTACGCTGAGCAGCAAGTTACTTCCAGGTTCGAAGTTTCTAAGACGGCAGCACAGAAGAATAAGTTGAAGCAGGAGACAGCGGGAGTGACCAGAAACCAGGCAGGTAGAGGGCGGAAGCGACTTGACCGTTAACTTAGTTTCTCATGTATCGTAGGATGACATCAAGTGACCTTCAGAAGGAATGGGAAACATTAAGTGCAGGTGTGACGTGTGCTGCTAGGACAGGATCGTATCAGGCTACTGGAAGCAGGACTGACGTCTCATAAACCAAGGAAGAAGCCCTTCATGAATGAGAAACAGAGAACCAGGCTGCAGTTTGCAAAAATATATATATATAATATTTACTGACGCACATCTATAAATTAAGAAATGAGTGAAACAAAAATTTTTGCTGTAGTGTCTTAATCTACAGTGTGCAGTTACTGTTGTGCACAGGGGGTGCAGTGCCCTCACCCGAGCCGTAGGAGGCGCCGCTCTCTTTCCTCCACGTCGCCATCTCTGACAGAGAGTCTCGCTGCCAGCTCCGCGCAACGGCTCTGCGCCTCCGCGACCTGCAGTTTGGCCTCGCTGAGGTCATGCTCCAGGCTCTGCGGGAAAGGCAAACACATGTCCAGACACACCGGGGGGGGACACAGACACGCACGCGTGTCCAAACACACGCATACAGGAACACACTGGGGATACAGACACACGGGCTCACGCGCGTCAGGGGGTTCTCGAGGAAGGAGAGAGAAAAGTCCCCTCAGCAAACCGGCTTTGTGGGAGCCACTAAATGGACGGCAGGAGGAGGTGGGTTTAAACGACAAGCCGGCGGTGGAAAGAAGCGCTTTGACTGACCCTCAAATTAGCGATGTTAATGGCTGTGGGCGCGTGCAGGCCGTGAGCCCACACGGCGCGAATTAACTGGACTCGCACCAAAGTTAAAAAGCAATTATGGCCCCACTTTTACAAAAGAGACGATTAATTTTTAAAAAGAGCTGCGAAAAGCGAGTCAATTTAGATAATGTTTGTTAAGGATGTTCGGGGACTGGGAGGAGGGGGTGGGCTGTCTCCTTCCGTGTGGTCTGCAGTGGATGCTGACGGCCCCCCAGCCCACCCCCACTCCCCACCTGGACTCGGGACTCCACACCAGACTTCTCCTCCTCTCGCTGGGCTGCCTTTTGCCGCAGCCTCTCCAGGTCGGCTGAGAGCTCGGAGCAGCGCCTGTCCAGACCTCCCCTCGCCTCCTCCAGGAGCCTGATGGCGCGCCGCTGCTCCTCGTCGCCCTTCTCCCGCTTCTGCTTCAGCTCCTGTAGGGGGCGATAGAGATCACAGGGTCCAAAGGGAGACGCGGTTGGCCGTGTTCACGTGGCTCGTCGACGGCGGCCTTTGGACGGGCCCCCGATGGCCAAGGTGACCCCCGTTCTCTCAAAGCCCCCCCCCCCACACAGGCCAAAGGTCTGGTCCTGGTCTTCGCGGCGTCTCTAATGAGATGGCAAGCGTTACGAGCCCATTAGAGCCATCTTCCCCTTTGATGCTGTCCTCTGTTATTTTGCCACGTCCCGCAAAGACACTTCCTAGCTGTCCTCGCCTTTATCAATTAATAATGCGAGTCCCATCAGAATGTAATTAGCGGGGGCCACATCCACGCAGAGCACCCTCCCATTGCCGTCATTAACTATTCATCGGCGAGCTGCGTGGCCCCCGTCCCTTGCTTTTATGTCGGTTTCTTCGCGAATCTGCCAAGAACAAACCCCCCCCCCCCCCCACACCCGCGGACTCTGAGAACTAATCTTCCTGTGGGATCTGTCATCCCTTCCCCTTGGCTGCTGAAAGGCAGAGGGGAATCACTGGGAGTTGGACACTGACCTTGAGTTCCTGGCTCATCTCCCTGAGCTTCTGACGCGTCTCGCCTAGCTCCTGGTCCGCAGACACCTTCCTCTGCGCGATGTCGTCGATCATGCGCTGCTGGCGGCTCGCTTGCTAGGGGGGGGAGGGGGAGTGATGTTTAGCCAGACCTCTGTCAACACAAGTGACGATTGGCTTTATCAGTTTCTCAACGTCGTGCTGTAAGCTACCGGGTCACTGTAGGGGGCACTGGTGAGTCATCAATAAGGTGCAGGGGGGAGAACAGGGAGTCCAGTATGTCCACTCCAAGCAAGATACTGCAGAAATGGGCACATGACTACCTAAGCGCGAATGATGTCATGAAGTCATATGACCGTACGGCAGGGAGTCCAAGTGGGACCTCAGCATCTCGCCGTCACCTGAAGGATCGATTCTGAGATAAAATCATTTTTACCCGTTTTTTTTGTAAAGTGGCAAAGCACACATTTTCATATTATTGTAGCTTGATATAAATGGGGGAAAAGTTTGCCTCCAGAAAGCTGCACTTTGGGCTTCTCTGCCACCCAGACTGATACTTTAGTAAGAAGACTGAGCCCTGAAACAACATTAATTGCCACACGGGGAGAAAAACCACTTGAATCTTCCAGACGAGATTTATTCCTGTTTCCGTTCAACATGCTGTTGCCGTTCAAAGTGGCTTTAATAAAGATTTATACAGAAGGTAGGGGGGTCGGGGGGGGGGGATTCAAATGCTGATAATGAGGTAGGCAAGAACAATTTAAACCTCAGAAGTGTAAGAGAAGGTCTGAGGAATCTATACAATCCTGGATGGAAAAATTAGCGTAACGTGTTCCCTGTGCAGCTCGAAATATGAAAGCCAATTATGTAACGAAAAAGGCAAAGGAGCAGGGCTGGAAAAAGTTAGTACGGGAACGAGAAACGAGACCTGGTGGACCGCCATATCCCAGAAGAACCGGAAAACTAGTTAATGGCTAAACCAATTAACCAAAATTGTGTTGGTTTGGATAACGTCTGTACCAATGGAGAGTCGAGAACGTTAACAAGATTCAGACCAGGTTCTGACACGGTCCATTCAGATGGCACCATTAATGACCCAGAATCCTCGCAAGTTAAATGAGAATCTGTACTGTGAAGAACCAGGGGAGATTACATGAGAGGGGCCATAATTCATACAGAGGAGCCAACCTAATGTTTAGCCATTGTTTTGAATTGGTGAGTGACAGGGGAGTGGACACACTGCAGGCCAATCAGCTTTCAGCCAGTACCCCTGTGGCCCCGCCCTCTGTATACGCCCCTGATGGAAAACTGATAATACAGGGCGACTTCAACAACGTGCCAAAAGAAATACCGGAGTACGACGTCACACTGACGGAACTGTACCTCCTCCAGCTGCTGTATTTTGGCGTCTTTCACCTGAAGGATGCGCAGGACTTTCTGGTCCTTCATTTCTGCTTTTTGTTTCTCCCTAGAATAAGAAAGAAAAAAAAAAACAGACAGACAATGAGAGACCCTTGGTGAGCGTGATTAGTGCCCCGTAATGAGGGCTGGTATTGTCTAACGACCGGCATCGTTCTGAGGTATTAACATCGCAGCTCATTGACAGGCACGCCGCTGAATAATTGAGCATATGGCGGACGGCGGTGAATTAACTCATCAGGCGGGAAGCGAGATGACAAGCCCATTCAGCGGGCGCACAGCGAAAGTTTCCCGCGACGGATTCGCGCGCCGACGGACTTGGCGGCCGCACCCGGATTTCCATATCTCTGTGCAAAATGACGTTTCGACAATTCATCCTCTACATCTGCCCTCCGGTGCACTACTCGTCCAACCCCCCCCCCCACCGGCCCCGCCCTAGTCATCCCACCGCAAAAATGCATGTATGTCTCCCTGAACCCCAAACACCGCGTCATGTAAAATGCCGACCTGGGCTCCAGTCGGCCCAAGTGCCGTCACGATTCCTTAAGGTCTGCTCTCCGGCTGGACGGCAATTATCGTGTCAGTGCCTCGTGGGCGAGCTCCCCCGGTGGCCGCTCAGTGTTACTGCGTCAACGCCGGTTTTGTGAGTCAGATTAAGGTTCCCTGACCTGCCCTGAAGCCATTCCCTGAGGCAAAAGCTCAGGCTTGAGTGCAGGAATGAATGCTTAAAAAGACTATTGTTTTTTCAACTGCAGACAGCCTTGTAAACAAAACACACAAGCGTGAGCACCTATGAACTTACAAGCATCAAAATTAAAAGGCTTTGGCGGCGGCCAGAACAGGGAGCCGTTATACTAGTCAGGGCTTGAGGCTTTGGGTTAATTGGAGGCGACTCGTCGTTAAATACGACGTATAACAAGCGATCAATAGAGATCGACTGAGTGGAGATCAATCCGCGGATCGCTTTAGCGTCTTATATGGAATCGATCGTGACGAACGTCCGAAGAGGTTCAGCAAACCGCCGTTGGGATGCCGCGGATCTCGGAAGCCTCAGATCAAGATCCCCCGCTTGCCGACGCGTCTTCCCTCTGCGGGCTTCCAAACCGCCCGCCGGTGTCAAAGGTCGCCCTCAACTGAACACACTGTCCCATTAAGTAAGACACTACCAAGGATATCACTGGCTTCTCGGCAGAAGGTAAAGTTCTTATTAAAGTCCTTCCACGGCCGGATGACTCGACTGAGGATCAGGAGGCTTTGCGTCTACATCGGCCTCGGATTCTTCCTTAACCCCACAAAATTCGTAAGTGCCGCGTGCTGACTCTGGAAGCGTTTAAGCCATTTTCACAGGGAACTCCGCTCCCGTTGTAGTGAAGATTACACCAACGGTTTCCTAACAATTTTTTTTTTTTTTTAATTATCAGACGGACTTTTAAGCTTAATAGAGGATCACAAAAGAGGTTTTGTGTGCCACCAGCTGCAGGTATCAGCATAAGACACCCAGTTTGCAAAAATCTCCAATTGGATACGTCACCCATGTCAAAATAAACATCTTAAAGGTGCACTACACGTCCCTTTAAGGCAGCAGTTAGGCTGTATAAAACACAAATGTCTGTCGATGGCATCACTGTTCATATATTTTGTGCATCTGAAGGTACATCTAGCAGCCTTTTATAGATTGAGAGTTGATGGGACCATGGAGTTTGAGGAAGGCTTGCAGTGGATCATCTAAGGCTGAGGAGAAAACCCCCACGATTTCACCAAGTTCCCAGCAAATTTATGCGACTCCAAACCCGAACAACTGCCACGTCTGGCTATGTAAGGCGAGACTAATTAACTGCTCTCGCGCGGCTTAAGAAACGTTTGCCGCGGCACCTGAAATGCGCACCGGCCTCTAAGTGTTATTGACGTCGCCGGGTGCTCCGTTTTACAAGCATGACGCGAGACGGCTCCCCGCGGATCGCTGTGCGCTGGAAGGGGCCCTGTCAGCTCCGGGGGAGGTAGAGTGGTACATCACTCTTTCAGTGCCTCCGTGAGCGATGATTAAAAATGCATACGCTCTCTCTGGCTAGTACAAACAAGAGCCGAGCGCTAGATAATTACATTTACAGTCGGCAGCTAAACTCATTTAACCCCAACAGAAGGTTATGTGTTTTCACACAGCCCTGATCCCGTAGCGATTTCGTTAAAGCGCTACCGCTAACCTGGGATGCTAAGGGGAGCCAGCCAGATCATTTATCCACATTAGCTGTCACTAATGATCAATCTATCAAAGAAGCGTTTGATAAAAATGCGTCCCAGCCTCCATACGGAGTACCTCATTCACCGAGAAGCTAGTCGGCCATCGTTGGCGGAATAGTCCAGCACTGAAACACGATTTGTGTTTTTATGTGCTATAAATAAGAATGTGCAACAAATTTTGTTAGCAAAATTCTATCAATAATAGTTGGTAAATATTGGTGAAGTTACCGGATGAAAGGGAGAGACACTATTGCAAATTAATTTTTGGTCAGCAGAATTTGTTTTACTGTCACTGCGCAGCGTAAAACTCACCTCTCTACCACCAGGCTCACCGCCTCCGTCAGCTCCGGGTTGGCGACTTGAAGGCGTTTCCACAAAGACCACACGAAGTCTTTGTCGGCCTGACAGGGAAGAAGAGATTGGTTAAAACCCTCCCCGATTCCCCAGTTAAGCTGCTCGCAAATAGTTCTGGGCCAATATTTACAAAATTTTGTCTTAGATGAGATTTTCATCAGACTTAAAGGGGCAGATCACCCCAAAACTGAAAAAATATATATACTTTAGAGGGGTATTAGTGCTATCTATACATCTAAGTTGTTCTGCTGTTTTGGAGACGTCGGCCGTAGAAAAGTCGTCTTCTGTCCAATAAAACGGTAATGAATGACATTCTTTTTGTGGTGATTAAAGCAGCAACAAAATACATTTGAAAAATCCAGCAGCAACACATCTTACCAAAAATCATGACCCAGTTACTCAAGATGATCCACAGACTTTGTGGTGAGCAGTTTAATGCAGGAACTACTTTCTTCTAGCAAATTCTACACATGAATCATATCACTACGTGCTTGTGCTTTAATTGCACTTCGGTGCTCTAATCAGCACAGAGAGAAAGCCATTCAGTCCCATTATACTCAAGAAGCCCGATATTCCTACGGGTGATATCTCCAAAACTAGGCAACTCCCACCAGAACCACCTAGATGGATAGATAGCACCAAAGCGTCTCTAAAACAAAGCTTTTTTCAGTCTTGGGGTGAAATGCCCCATTAAGGTTTTTACAGGCAAACCTCTTACATTATAAAGTCAACAGGCATCCCTGTTCCTGATTCCTATGACAGTCATAGATGACCTTTGACCCAAGACTTTTAAGCTTTTGTTTTTTTAATTAAAAAAGTCTTCAGATGTACAATCTTATAAAATAATCAATGGAATAAATTTAAATGTCTCACTATAGTGGATAAAATACAATTTGAACATTTCAAAATTTACCAGGTTAATCAAGTAATCGGATATGGACTAGTGGAAATTTTTTTTATGAGCTATTCTAATTTTTAAAGGAAAGAATCCAAGGAGTCTGCCAGTAACATGGGACTTATGGGTCCCGTTTTGTTAGAGAGACAGAGAAATTCTGCCCGTTTCAAATTCAAATTGTCTTTCAAACATGTTTAAGATGCATCGCATTTAATGAGACACATCTGAAGCTACAGCTTCTGCAATCAAAAGGAGAATTATATCAAATCGACTTAATTTTAAATCATCTGCTAAATTATGTTCGCCTCATCATAAGATAAAAGTCATCAGTCCCATAGGGACCTACTGGTCGCCAATTAGCGCAGGAATCCAACGCCCCCATTCAAAAGTGTCTAATCAATTATTTACTAAATTGCTGAGGCAGACGTTGACAGGACAGGGGCTGAACATACAAAGTGGAGAGCAGATAGGCTGAAATGAAGATTTCAGAATCGCGTTCGCGAGGCCTAAACACGGCCATTAGCGACAACTTCGGAAAGAGCGGACCTCAGTGTTCGCTCTCAGCGACTGCGTTCGTGTTTTTCACAGCGCTCACACACACACAGACTAAAACTGCAGTGTATCTGCACAGTGTGACGCCTTATCAGACCCTGGGCAGGTACAGCGGGCCTTTTTAATGACAAGAAACCCCCTTTTTTTTACATAATGAGTCACCACCCCACACTTTACTCCAAGGCCGACAAATTAACCCACGCGTTTTGAACTATTTATTCAGAAAGTGTCAGATCAGTGATTCATTGGTATAATTAATTCATTAATATTCATTCCTGGAAGAAGCAGACCTAGCTCGACCACACGGGATATAGAGAAGACTGCCTCCCCACAGCAACCAGCATCTTACGAGGCTGTGGAGTGAACTGGGATAACAAACGGCACAGTGGCACAAAGTTTTCCACTACACCCATGAACATACGCAGGACAAAAATCACTGTCCCCTCTTTGGGACTGTACAACACACTGCAACTAAATCATTTACCCAAACTCAGGTGTTGCTATCCAACCATTAATATTAAATTATTCATATTTTATTTACTTAGATGATGCCTTTACCCAAATCAATATACCATATTTTCCGGCGTATAAGACGACCCCCTGACTTTTCCAGTTAAAATATAGATTTTGTTATATACTCGCCGTATAAGACTACCCCC
>JAABNY020000085.1:875926-887786 GCA_015164015.2 Brevimyrus niger | reverse complement strand
TATATTGCATATGTTTAATTGTACTTCCTCATTATTCCCGTGATGTGTTATCCGCAGCTGGGTCATGGCCATTTCGGCAAAGTCTGAAACGCTTTTGTTTTACATGCGATGATTAAAGACGAGACTAAGAGGTCTGGGCACCATATGCACGACGTCTTATTTTCCGGAGAGATGACTGCTCCGGACCGGATGGCAGTGTACGCCGATGCTTGGCCAGATTTGGAAGCCAAATGGAGAGACCCAAGAAAGCAGCATCTCGTCCCGTTTGAACGGACGCCTGGCCCCTTGCGCCTGTCTTTATGAAAATAAGTCAATTGACTTAGCGTGATTAGCTTGTTCCTCGACCCACAAGCAGTGCCTTTCATTAAGACATTCATTTGCAGAACAATTTCAGAGGCAGTAGACTGACTCATAATTCGCAACATCTGCCCCATTACTTGCAAGACACATGGCATTTATGAATCAGCTTTTCTTACTTACCCTTAACGAAGTCTTTTGTTTATAATTAATTCCTAACAGGACTATATGCGCTGCCTCTGATATAAATGTCCATGTGAAACGTACCACAATAAGATTATTACAGCATCATAATTAACCAATCTTTAGCACATTTTGAAGAAATGTTTTTGACTAGCAAACGCAGGCTACGATAGGCAAGATCGATCAAACATGTTGCAAACTGTAGCTGCTTATTCAGATATATTTTATTCCAAGCAGATTAAATAAAGAATCTCATACATTGCCTTTCAAAAATCATCCAAAATCACGGTTTAACACTCAGACTATTATTAGTCAAAACTATCTAGAAAATCTAGACCTACACGTTATCAACTTCTAATTTCATCACCACTTGCGTCACTGGTGTTCGATTTGAAATCTCAGGATTGAATGAATGCTGCATTTTACATATTGACACAATATGACATAATGCACACACAGAGCGATATGAGTATTAATTGTAGTGCATTTTACAGAGGCGGTTAATGTTAATATTTTCTTTCAGCCTTGTGATCTGGGAAACGTTGCCCTCCCTGTAAACCGCCGTGCGCTTGATGCGGATTTTATAGGCTGTTGCTGGCCGCGGAGCCTCGTATCTACCACTGATAGCTCTGCGCTTCTTTGACTTGATGTAGGAAACTAATCAAACAGCCCTATTGTGACTCTAACGAGCCCCCCATTTCCTGCTATGCAAATCTAGCACTAGCTTTTAATTTCCTTTCTTACGAATATAAAATTCTAATTGTTATCGGCCATGCTAACATGCATTTGTTTCCTGTGGGATATACGAGCCCAGTTCTGCCCGGTTATACGTCATTTTATATTTGTCCAGTATAGTGAGCGCTTCTCTGCGGTATACTTCTAGGCCGTGGTTTTAATGACATATTCATTCATATACAAAGGCATTTTCTAACCTTAAAAACACCTTGTTTGTTCCCAATCGTCAACGTGATTTACTGTCAACATAAAAAGAGCAATTTTAAGGTCTTGGGTTTATGTTTTTATTTTCCTTGTTACCTTTCTGTTCGCGGCGCTTTTTAATCAGGGTACTTTTAGATACCGGCGTAGGTTTAACATTTTATTTAAGACAATTACATAAAACAGAGAAGGTGTTCTGTGCCTGAATTTTACTCTTTTTTTGTTTGAAGCAATGATTTCAAGAGAAACTTTGCCAATAAGCCTCTGCTTATGGGCTGGGTAGTCTTAGCCTATTTCTCCGGGGCTAATGCCTTCCCCGACGTGAATTTTACGCAGCTTTTAATAACTTGATTGAAGTCGTTTTTCAGATAGCGCGCCAGTTGGGCTGGGTTGCCTGGTGTGAACTGGTCAACAGCTGACATGTGTCTTTGCAAACCTCCAGGACCCCAAGGGATCAGCCAGTTCCAAATCCACGGGCGTGCGATGCTTCTGAAGCAAACTTCCCGTTCCTCCCTTTCTCGGATAATCTTGGCAGATCTTTTTTGCACGTGCCATAATTGTCTAGCTTTTTCAACCGTTTTGAGTCATCAGAGGTGGGCTAGTTACATATTTATTGTAATCCATTATATTTGTTGACGTCGACCATATAACCTCCATGAACCTGCTGTAAGATATGGATGGATGGATGCAGGGCTGTAGCCTAGTTAGAGATCAATGGACAGAAGAATGAGACGAAATCTGGTCATAAAAGCATTACAGCCATTGAACTAGAATTCCTTTCAATGTCACAAATCTGGTTTAAATGTAAGCAATACGTGATAAACGTACTATATCTCAGCAGTAAATGTCTTATGAATTTCTCTGTGTGTGAGGTGCTAACAGTGTAGACAAAGTACACATTTCGGTGTGCGTAACCCCAGGTTTGTTGCAGGTAGAAACACGTTTAAAGGAGGCATCTGCAGAATTTCGCGTTAAACGCGTGGGACAAAGGTTACTGTCACCTGAGCTCTGGATTTCGCTGGTATGGTGGGAGCCACGTCGTTTGGGGACATTACCACGGCTTCAGTGCTCCCTCCCGGGGCATGTCGCTGTGAAACTGAAAAATGAACAGCCAGGAGTCCTTACTAGACAAAAAAAGCTGAAGGCATACTTGTTCAGCAAGCGAGTGGCACGGTACTTCACGGCTGGGAATACAGAGCGGGAGATCAACGCGCCAGGAAGGATTCGCGAGGCTCAGGCGTCTCCGCCTGCCGTCGCACGCCGGAGGACTGTCGTCTGAATAAGTAGCTTTGATTTCCTGCAGGAAAAACCCCTACAGGGCTTACGGTTATCTAAACAGGAATAAGCGGCGCACTTTAAGGAACACTGGTTTTACAAATTAATGCGGCGTCGTCAATGGAGATGTCATGGTTGTCATTCATGAAGTGGGCTTGTGCGAATGGACTAATTGCAGAATTATGAGCACAAGATGGCAGTGTTTCCTCACTACCAGAAGGTTATGGGTTCGAATCCCTGCTCTGTGCCTGCATGCAGGATGCGTGTCCTTCCTGTGTTGCATGACTTTCCTCCAGGTCCTCTAGCCTGTGGTTCAAAGATCGCAAACTAGATCCCAAACTAGGGGAGCATTTGTGCTCCATCAAGGGCTGGCATCCTACCCAGTCTGTTGCCTGGGATAACGCCCCCCCCCCCCCAACAACCTTGTACTGGAAAAGATGGATGGATGGATGGATTATGGCTGTGCTTCCCAAAATATAGTGATTTGCAAAGAAAAACTGTAACACTAAACATTAAAGGAGAAGTTGGAATTGAAAGTAAATATTAGATACAAATATTTTTTTGTTTTTCTTGAGCTGAACAAATTAAATGTCAATCTTTGTTATCTGGTTTATTGTAATGTTTATCTAAGTAGAAGTATGTTATATTTTAAAAAAAAAAACATTGTCCAATATGTGTCTCACACGCACCACCCTTAGCAGATTCCTGTCGTTCTGTAAGCTGCACCAAATATCCTCCATCGCCCCCTGGAGTTATCCTGAGACCTCTTCACCTAAATCAGCTGGTTAGGTGTCACACCACCCACTCCCTCTCAAAGACCCCGCATCATGCGCAGAGTTCCCACAAGACCTTGCACGTCCTTGCACAATCACGCCCGTCCTCCCCAGTCAGCCCTGGAGATATGCAGGACTTCATCTGATGACCTTCTGGAGCTGTCCTCAGCTGGCAGGCTCAAGTCATAATGGGAGGATTGATAAGACGAGTGTGACTTCCTGCTGAGAGGACGGGATCGCGTCGGTGGGCCGCTGGCTGTGCCCTCCTAGATGCGTGGGAACGACAGGCTCAGACATTTCCCCCCCAGATCATCCAGGGTTGGGGGCCTGAAATGTTGGGTGGCAGAGCTCCATAAACTGACATTTCCCCAGAGAAGCAAAAAAACCTAACTTCACCCAAAAGAGAAAGAAAATTATCTCAGGGAACATAAGGATCACTGTCCCTCAGCTAACCTGAGAGCCAGCAGCAGTTGCTGAGATGATTCCCATGTACATTTTCAGAAAAAGGGGCAAAAATTTGTACCTATGCTTGTCACTGGGGCTGTACCCTCAAGGACCAGCCAATTGTACCCTTAGCTGTAGGTAATTGTACCTTTTAAGGAACAGAAATGGACTCTGAGGAACATTTCTGTACCACTGATGGCACATTGATCCTGTTTGTACCTTTGGAATGTTCCTTAGAGTCCATTTCTGTACCTTAAAAGGTACAATTACAAGGGTAAAGCCCCCAGTGACAGCAAAAGTACAAATCTTTACTCTTTTTTTCTGAGAATATAAGTCATCAATCACCTACACTGTTTGTCTTTTTGTGTCCTGCATTAAGAAAAAAGTCCAGTTATACCCCAATCAAAGTGCCCAGTGGAAAAGCTACAGTGATAGTTATAAAAATATTTGTATGTGTAAGTATTGTCTGCTTATGACGGATTTTGATCTGAGTCGGAATTTGGTGTTACGTTTTAGCGCATAATCTGCCTGCTAGGACGACTGCAGTTCAGGATGTAGGAGAGAGTTTGATGTTGGGGGTGGGGGGCACAATTTAATAATGTAAATGCAAAGGTCTATTTACAAAGGGGGGGGGGGTGAACGAAACCAAATTAAATACTAGGGGGTATACCCCCCCCCCAGGTTGCTACAACCCTACAGCTTTGTCTGAGGGCTACACGCCAGTAAAAAAGCATATGGAGTTGCTCAAGGAGGGTAAACCCATCCTCTGTCTCACATGCGTAATAAGATTGCGGCGTTTCTGCCGCTTACGACGTTTAAATGGGCTTGCCTTGATTTTTAAGCTTTTTTTTTTTTTATCAGCGGCAGTAACATAAATCAAAACGCGAGTGGAAACGCACTGATAATGAACACAAACGAGAATATATTCAGTCAACATATATCTGAAGTGCTCTTCACTAATGTTGATTTTCATCGAGTCCTTGGCTCCGTGCCCGTGTAACGTATAAACGCACCGACGGCTCTACCGTTTCCCCCCTCAGATTAAATAACGGGATGGCGACGGCCTTTCCCCCCTCCTTCCCACGCGCCACACCTTCCAAAGCAGCTAGCCGCCGCTGTAGCGACACCAGGCAAAAATTCCAGCAGATGAACTCGGCTCTGATCGGTTCAATAGCTCATCATTAAAATCCCTCAAGGTAATTAAGGGGGAAAGGAGCCCTGCCAACGGTAGAAAGGGGACAGCGATAAACCATTACTGCTTTTTTCCCTCCTTCCCCTGTTGGGGGATTACCAGTAGAGTCATTACAGTCGAGCTGGGACACGGATCTAAGATGGGGAGCAGATTTCATTAACCGAGCACCTTTAGAAAACACTATTAAAATAATCTCAATTGCCCCGTCAATACCGATGCACAAATGTGAATGCACATAGGACATTTTAACAGTTCTGGGGCTCTTGGGCTCGCGCTGATTGCTGTTTGAGGAGTTAAATGAAAAAAAAAAAAACAATAAAATTGTTTCCCAGGAAAAATCACTTTATTTACAAGCAAGTATTTAAAGTTACTCAACAGTCCAGCGCTGCATCTACGGCCAATAGCGTTTTGGCCTCAAATTCAAACATCACTAACGGCTTCTCTGAGACAACGACATAAAAATGATATATCTGAGAAGCAATTATTGCTATTATCTTTTTTTACCGTTTAAAGAAAAAATACTACTCTTCAACCTAATCAAAAATGTGCCCTAAATT
This sequence comes from Brevimyrus niger, assembly GCA_015164015.2. NCBI lineage: Eukaryota > Metazoa > Chordata > Actinopteri > Osteoglossiformes > Mormyridae > Brevimyrus > Brevimyrus niger. Next base: position 882,129 of record JAABNY020000085.1, on the reverse strand, counting down.
AACTGTCAGTAATAAATACACAAAGACGGAATCCAAAAATGTGTCACCCATTCTGTCTCATTTACATCTCACCTCAATAAAAATACAACATTTTAATTATGGCAGCAACGATTCTTTGATAGTTATTTCGAGCAATCTAGCACGCCGTATTTGCACAAATAAATCTTCAGACGGAAAATAAATATGCAAATCCTTCACTAAGTAGCTTGTTTCTCCTAAATTAATTCTACATTACTTTAATCCTTCATCTAATATTTACCTCTTGACCAAACTTAAGTGTCAGGATGGCAGACAAAAACCCAGCATGATCAAAACCACGTTTATAGATTAAACTCTGTCTGGGTGCCAAGGAAACAGCTTCATCCGTTGCTTTTTTGCTCCTTCGTTCCTGGTGGGGTTTAGCCGACATGTAACAGTAAACAAATAATCATTAAGTAGACGCAATGACAAGTACAGCAATAACAACGGAGAGAAAAACAAGCCCCAAAGTCATAAAAGTAAAATAACCTTAGATTAAATTTAACATATCCACGCATTAAGTGTTCTCTCGACCACAGAGAGCTGAAAGGGTTAAAGACTTTAAAAGAAAAGTGAAATATACTGAAATATGGCCAGGACACCGAGCGTTGCATTTTGTGACACTATCTGAAACGAGGGAATAGAATTTGCTGTTTATCGGTCGACGTATGTTGTGTGGAGAAGGTGTGTCGTAAAAAACACACTGGTTACAAAGTGTGGATCTACCAGGTACTTTTTTTATTTATTTTTTTTTACCTCGGATTACCAAAATCGACAGTGACGCGTAGGACATAAATCAGAAAAGCAACCCCACTTTTTACCAGAAATTAAAGTGAAGTGAAATCTAACGTATCACTGAAAAACCCGAAGTGCATTCTTCGATTACAGCACTCCGGTATGCACGCCAGGGCTGCAGTTCGCATGATCATTTCCAATGTGATGGTCAATAAAACAGGGACACACACAACGAATTAATTGTAACGAAATAATAAATCAATTCAACCACTATGGGCAACAAACGCGTTTATGTTTTGTGTGGCCACGTTATCACCATTCACTCGGGTTTCTCCACAAAATCGATTCACAGCGGACTTTAGTTTTTAAAAAATTGGCTATAAATTGAACATTGCGTTTTGAATTAAACACACACACACACACACACACGCACACTAAAGCTCTGCTGGTCTCGCACGTTTAAAACCGAGTCCATCCGCGTAAAAAAACAAAACAAAAAAAAAAACTTAAGTTTCTTCGAGTCAGCAAGTGCTCAGATATCGAGTCTGGTGGAAAAAAAAATCTAAAGAGTCCGAAATGTTCTAGAGGTTCAGGGCTTTTCGGAAGCACCCGTAAGTCCCCGCAATGAAAGTAAAGTAGCTGTGAGTACGTCGGAAGCAGTAATAATTGCGGCGTGGTTTTCATGTCTGCGGGGCTGGGTTCAGTTACTTGGCTCTCTGTCACAGACATATGTGACTGTACCCCACACTGCAGTCCGGGATCCAGCCTTGTCACACTGCGAAGGCGCACAGGGTCCAGAGGATCGTGTCAGACACCGATCGCTTCCTAGCTTCCAGGAATCGCCTGATTCCCCGCGTTTTCTCACTCGACTTGAGGGCTCTCGGCAGGCAGAGAAGCCGCGGTGTGCCGGAGACGGCTTTCCTGCGCTCTCGCTCGCAAAAGACTAGAGAAAGAAGGCTGACTTGCCATTTTCTGGAAACGAAGGGGCAACACCAGACAGACGATCTGTGTCAGTGATTTCGGTTTGGGCATCTGGAAAGGGGGAGAGTGCGGTGCGCTCGTAAAGCCGAGGACGCTGGCCGTGTGTTACGGTGCGGTAAGCCGTCAGAATCGCGGACCTTCCTCTCCAGCTGCTTCCCAGCCCGTAAAACCTGTATTGCGGCTACGGACCCAGTAAGTGTCGCCGGGCCAGCTCGAGAGTTTCCAGCTTCTGCAGAGATTTGAAAAGGTGGGAAGGAAAAAAAGTTCCCCACTTGAGGGCGAAATCAGACTTTTGAGGACCGCAAGTTCGAAATCGACGGGACCTGGTCAACTCAAGATACAACATGCAGAAATGGTAAATATGGGTGCAGTGCGCTGTTGCTGTACATAGATCCAGATCTCTTGAATGTCCTACCAGATGTGACAATGCCGGTTGAAAACTCTGACAAAAGTTTTTTTTCCAAGATTCGCTCGGCCCGTTGTGTTTGTGGATGTCCTAAAGATAAGGCCAATTTACCTAACTGCAATCTTTTCTTACCCACATCACATTTCCTTATGGTCACAGATCAGACACGCTAGAGTTGTTAGACACATTTTGATGTCTTCGTCAAGAAACATATATGCACGCGCTTATCCTATTTTCTTACATTTTTAACAAAATTGCAAGTGAACACAAATTTATGAAGAACACACCAGGTCAAAAAATCAATTGTGAAATTATTGGAAAATGTAGGAGTTGGTAAATGACGCGAAAAAAATAGATTTTTCATATTTCAGCTGACTTATGTTGTTAATTTTTGTAGTGAAACACCAAGTAATTTGAAACAAATTTGTAGTTTATTATTATGTTATTAACTGCGTAATTACTTTGAATTTGGCAATTCATTCTTATTGATGCGCTGATCCGACGCGGCGTGTCACGGGGGTTTCTGGAGTCCTTACTGGAGAAATGCAGGGAGCTTCGCGAAGTGGAGTTAAATGCGCGCATTGATAAGTGCGGCGCGCTGTCTCTTCGCACCGCAAGTCCCGGACTCTTCTTCTGCACGCTCCCAGATTAGTGCAAAACAAATGCTCAGGACCGTTTAAGATTTTACTATGTGCCACACAAAGACACGAGCGACAACATGACACTTTTCTGAATGTCTGTAACCGCGTATTTTTTCTCTCTTCTCATTTTTAAGGATATCTACTTGTACGAAGCATTATGATACTTTCGAAGGCCACGATAAGTTTATTTAAATTAATTTGTAATGTTAAACGTCTTTCTGATAGTCACATGTACTTAAGGGTTACACAATTTCTTTAGTAAAGTTTGAGTTAAATACAATAGTTTTTGATGTCTCCAAGTTGGTTGATTTTTTAACAAAAATAATTATTTATGTTTACTGATACTTTACTTGCAATTAAAAAAATCTTTATAGGTCCGTAGGGTACATTTTTATTTGGTAAAGAACGAAAAAAAAAAAACGTACATTTATGAAATATATTCCATATGAACCCAGTAACCAAAAGTCCACAAGTCATTTGACTATTACAGTTAGATTTCCAAATTTATGGCATGATTAATTTCTTATATTTTAGCAAATGAAAAATGCCTTTATTAAAAAAAAAAAAAAACAGTCATTGAATCTAGTTATTATAAGGACATAAAACAAGTTATATTTTAGTTTATAGTTTGAAACAACAGATAGGGGTATGGCCACAGCAGGCCGGCTCATTTAAAACAAACACCTATATTACTGTAAATATTGATTTGCAGGAAGTTAATGGTTTGACAGACAAATTTAAACGTACAACCAAGGTTTTAAAAAAAAAACCCGCTGCAACTGTAACTATTTTTCCTTATCATTTTTGCTGTATATTTTTTATTTTTCCTCGTACGGGTATTAGGTAGTCAGCAGGTATTTAGTGCGCTGACTGGGGATGGGGTGAGTGTGTCACGGAGGAGCGGAGTGCGGAGGATGGCAAGAGAGGATCATCCTGGGGAAATATTTCATGAAAGGGGAGCAGATTCGAACACGTAGGGTCCTTATAGGAATCACAAGGCACGCTTGTTAAAGCACCGGCACCTCAATGTGCGAGTCTTCAGGCAGAGTTTATGGGGATCCTGCTTTACATGACATTCGGTCCCGATCTGGGCTCGCTGTCAGGGACATTTTGCTGTGCAGTGGTTGAGACTGCCACTTTGCATTCCTCTACTGCCGTTTGATGACTTTTATCTCCGGTACAGACCTCCACCCTTCATCTCGCTGTGTCACAAGTTAACGGGGGGTGTTCACCCCGCCTCATCACCCCCCCCCCCTCACCTTCAGTAAGGATTTAGAGGAGGGAAGGAGGGGCTCTGCATGTGCCTGTGTGTGTGTGTAGGAGTGTGGATGGAGGGGGGAGGTAGGCCTCTTTTCATTTTGTAGGCTTTTTGCAGGCCTACTCCATTTGCCAGGGAGCCCCCCCCGCCCCCACACACCCCCCTCAGCGAGAGGGCACAGAATGGCTAAAGATTTCAACCGGACAGTTTGCTTAAAGTCTCTCATCCCCGTAAGCAGCATCTTTAATTAAGAATAAAATAGTTTAATTCCCTAAGCCTCACACTGCCCTGGTAGTTTCTCCCTGCCTAACTGCATCCCACCCTGTAATACTCTAGCAGAAACACCACTAAATAACACCACTAAACAACACCACAAAGTAACACCACTAAGTAACACGCAGAGTAACACTACTGAGTAGCACTGCCGACCTCCAAACATTTACTCCTGCTGGATTTACTAGAAATGTCTCCTCACCCCAGGGTGACCTGTCTGGTAGCCTTTAGAGAAAATCACTGTTTTCACTCATTTCTGCAAACGTAGTGGATGTTTGCAAGTTTTGGTGAATATCAAGAGTTTTAATGGGAAAATGATGCTGTAATAATAACAATAACAATAACAACAATAATAATAATAATAATAATAATAATAATAATATTACTGGCTGCCAGGCTCCTTTCTCTCTTTGATTCCCTCTCCGAATCCCGAGTCCCATCCACCGAGCAGAGCTGGACTCACTCTACAGGAGGCACTTGCCATAGGCAAAGAGCTGCCAGAAAAGCCAGCAGCCCACCCCCCCCCACCACCACCCCAATCTCATAAAGGGTCCTTGAGTTTAACATAAACATGGCCCGCTTAGCTGTGGGACAGCTACAGGAATCACGGCGGGAAAGGGGACTTTTTTTTTTTTAAATGAGAATGAGTGGTCCTCATCGCGTTTTGGCCCAGCGCTTTACTCTCGCAGGATGGCCATCCGCGGACCCTCACGGGGGGGTGGGGGAGGGGTGGCATCTTGGGCCCCCCGCCTGCCGCCATGTAAGAGACGGAGCTAGACTCTGTTCATCCGAGTGCCATCAGCGCTGCGGAGATACGCCGAGTCCCCAGCGTAGCATGTAGCATGTAGCATCAACTGCCTCGCTTTGGGAAATGGGCAGATGAAGTGTATTTATATGAGACACTGGAAGTTAAACTGGAAGCACGATCCTGAACTGAGGACAAGCAAATTCAGTAAGTAATTTGATAAAAGGCGCAGTGGGAGAAGGTCTCTGAGCTGAAACAATATACTTCAGGCGGATGTTAATGGCACTTGTTTGTAGCCCTGCTGAAATGGAAATCAAACATGCATATACTTTAACAGCTCGGGCCTTAAGTTCTCCCCTTGAGGCCGAAATCATTTTCTTATTTCGCATCTAGAAAAAAAAGTACAGAAGCTTTACGCTCTTTTTTTGCTCCCCAGTCTTGAATTATTTGTGCAATATTAGGCGTCGCGACTGTAAATATCTGTTAAAGGGACCATTATCATATTTGTTTATCAGAATGTTCTTTTTTTTTTTTTCCGAAGATAGTAGAAGGAAGTAGAAATTTAATTTAATCTCAGTGGAGCTGAGTGATGTGAGGTATGTAAATGAGGGAAAGAGATGGGGGGGATTTACATTTTTGTTTACAGCCCCTCGATAAGGGCCATTCGTACTTCTGTCCTGCTCCACTAATTTTTAAACATCTGGTAAAACGAACAAAAACGTTTTAAAGTCACCCCACTCTAAAGTTAATTTTTTTTCCTGTTTTGTTTTTTTCAATGGACAAAATAGTGACTCTTTAAAGCACCAATTCCATTTTCCCATTTATTATTTCATATTCAGGCATCGCAGAAATTGATTGTGATATAGAGCTATGGAACCCAACCACCAATAAATGCCCCTCTGTCTCCTCTCAGTGTAGATATTGCCCCCCCCCCCTCGCCTGCACTTTTACATTCAGTGGGAAATGATTTTTTTTCCTTCTTCTTCAGCCGAATCGGTTACACTCTCTGCAGTTAAATAAACAGCCCATTGTGTGGCCTGATGGCTTGAACCCGATCGGTACCGAGATCGTCGCTCGGCTCCCAATCTATGCTTTCTTAAAGGGTGTGGAAGTAATTCATGCCGACAACAGATTTCGAGAAGCGGG
>JAABNY020000085.1:857190-872060 GCA_015164015.2 Brevimyrus niger | reverse complement strand
TGGGGGGGGGGGGGGGGGGGCATTGATTGTGTGTTGGTTGGGGGGTGGGTGTGTGGTTTGTGGGGGGGGGGGAGTGGGGGGGAGGGGGGGGGGGGGGGGGGTGAAGACACTGGTTGTGATGGCGTTGACTATGACCAGATGCATAAGAGGGGAATGTTTCTTCGGGGGGGGGGGGGGGGGGCATTAAAGGAGGAAGATGCTGTGGTATTGCAGTTCAGGCATCGGGACACCCTGACAGATGGTGGGTTCAGTTGACCCTCGAACAAGGCGGCTAACCCAACTGACACAGAATTAGTTCAGAGAGTCTGTGAGTGCAGAGGGAATGACAGCAGCTGTCGGAGGGGAAACTTCAGCGGGAAAGACAGAAATAGCTGAAGTGAGACCAATCACCTGTACACCTGGACTCTAACCGGCCTCTACTCGTACAAAACGCAGATTTATGGACGGCCAGAAGCGGGGCTGCCAGTTAGCCTCTATTAATTAACGTCACAGCCTAGGAGGAGCTGTCCGCCGCTTTAACCAGGCATCCTCCTCACTTTTATGACCTTATTAGTGCCACGTTCTTGTATGTCCAAGGACAAAAAAATGTCCCAGACTGCCATCTTCAGTCAAACTGCCCATGTTCTGCCTCCTGCAGCATGAAACACAGCGGTCTGTCGGAGGGGAAGGTCTGTGTGGACTCTGTGTCATGCTTTAGAAGGAATGTGGGTAGGTGTAGCCATAAGCGACTCTAGGCTTTTCCCCCAGGGGGTGCAAGGTGAAAGAGCCCAACCATGCATTTGAAATAATAAAAAAGACTGGAAAAAAGGTGTGATATATATTAGTGCTGTCAAAATTAACGCGTTAACGCAGATTAATCCATCACCATGATTAATTTGATTCTATTTTTTAACGTGATTAACTCATCTGCAGAGCAGAATGACTCAAAATCCCCGAAATGTCTCTGTCAACTCATTTCGGGCAGTTTTGGTGCGTTCCATCTGCCCTGGGAACTCGCATTCCGAGTCGGATGGTGCGTTCGATTATTTCTTTCCAACTCCGGCGTTTTGAAGCTGGAAGTGACGACATGCGCGCTCCCGTTTCTCGGAGATGCGAGACATATCTCGGAGCAGCACAAAGGTTCCCAAGTTCGGAATCCAAGATGACTGTACCTTTGATCAAGAGAAGAGAAAGTTGTAGTTTTATTCTGTTCAAGCACTACTTCTCATTTGTGGCTCATTAAATCGGTTACACACACTATACCGTCCAACTTATCTGTGGATGTGTTGCTATGGAGTTACACATAATGTGTTATCAAGTGATATTGCTAACAATGGCAATTAACCAGGCTAGAATTGGATTTCATGATTAGCCGGATTATTTGTCAGATTTATGGTAGTTCGGGTTAATTGTAAGTAAACGAAGATAAAGACCATTTAAACTGAGGTACCTTAAATTAGACAAGTAGTCTGACTAAGCAAAAAATCTTGCTTTTTGATATGGTATTACAGTTCTGTGGCAGATGGAATGCATCCGACTCGTGTTCAAGATGTTCAATAAACATATTAAGTGTATATATATTCCCTCCCTTTTTTCTTGAGCCTGTTCGCTCATGCAAAATGAAATGCGATTAATATAGATTAAAAATAAATGGTATTTAATCATGATTAATCAAAATTAATCCACAGCAACCCTGTGATTAATCAGGTTAAAAATTGTAATCATTTGACAGCACTAATATATATAAAGTATTATTGCACATTGATATGCCTCTCACAAGCCATATTTTCAAATATATATTTTTAATATAATTTAACTTTATTGAACTTAATAGATTCAAATAGCATTTTCATCTTAACAGTAGGGGGCACCACCTATGCACCACTGGTAAAATCGCCTGTGTGTGTTACCCTAAACAGTCACTATGGATGGTGGGCAGTACTTCACAGATGGGGGGTGCTCCGTGTCATTGTCCAGGAGACAGGTCCAGGCTGTCAGTCCTCATGACGTCTGTGCCCTTCAGGACAATTGAGATCCGTTGCTTGGCAGCCATTCAGAGTAATTAAAAGGAGAGAGCACATCCAATCTGTGTGAGGTGTAATTAAATCATAAAATCACCTGACACTGGGTTCACCGCTCCAGGGAGAAGCTGAAGAGAATCCACTCACTGTAGCTCAGGGGATCCCAAACCCGAAAAGCAAACGCTCACAGCTATCGGAGCAAAACCTGCATATATGTACTCGACGGGCAGGACCCAGGATGGTCTGTAGGTGCCCGTGGATTCGCCTGATCTCAACACACATCATCTGAGCTTCAAAACCAGCCTTCATCCCCTGGCCTTTACACCAAGCTCCAAAACAAACAGTAATGTGAGGATACTTCAAAAGCTTTCATCTCCATGGGGCAGTGTGTGTGTGTGTGTCTGTGTGTGTGTCTGCGTGTCTGTGTGTCTGTGTGTGTGTGTGGAGGGGGGGGGGTTGCGAAATGGAGCCCCCTTTGAAAGGCCGCTGCTCCTGCACAGCTCTGCTCTGTAATGAATTCCGCAGTCGTTATAAAAATGAGGGGAGCGCCTCTGAATCTGTAATGCAGGCTGGTGTCACTGTGGAGTTTTTTCTTCCCAGAATGCATAGGGCCCCTGTTCCCGGGGGCTTGCCTGACTGGCCGGGGGGAGGGGTTGTAAAGCTGCCAGCCGTTTGATTGGCTGCGGCCGCGGTCCCTGGCACAGACCGTGCCCTGCGGTGAGGGGCCACTGATCTCACCTCCAGAGACACACTTCACTGCCTCAGACACACCTTTATCCCCTCTGAGAGATCCGTCCCAGGCTCCCTCCCTCTCTTTCTCATTCTTTTTTTTCCCTGTATCTCTCTCCCTCTCTTTTTCAGTTTCTGTCTCACTCTTTCTTGTTCTCTCTGTATTGCTCATTCTCTCCCTCCCTCTTTTCGTTCAACAGTCTTCTAATCACTCGAATCCCCTTAATCTAATTCAGGTCTTTAAGAATCTCCATCACATGTAAGAAATGTGCTTATATTCACGTAAAAGCCTCACTATGATTCATCACCACCCTCAGCATTCACACATTTTCACAGTGACAGTGCATCCTCATCATCATCCTCATCTTCACCGTGCTTAACGTTTCTGCGATTGACCCTTGTGAGGACTGGCCCCTCCTTCACACACACAATCCTGCCCCTCCCTCAGCCACTCCTGGCTACGTCTCGTGTGTCTTTTGGCCTGGGGATTGTGGGTGTTGCTTGTTCTTCCCCATGAACAGTCCTGCTGGGGTCTTCCCACTCACCAGGATGTTCATCCCATGTAGCCCGGTGCACCGCTCCCCCGGTGTTGCCTGGGGGTACCGCCTAGGGGGCACCTCTTCTGGCTCAGGGGCAGGGAGGCTATCAGAGCGGAAGATGCTAACGAGTCCTGCAGAACACCTATGAGTGCAGGATGGGTTCCAGAGCCTGCAGCTAACTGGGGGAAACTCAGATGCTTGTCTTCTGGTGCTTCTCTATTTTATTGTCCTTTATTGCGTTTAGTTTTTTTTCTGAAATGAAAGGTGGGTGATACAGTAGCTGTATATAAAAACTCCCTTTAGCTGATGCCCAACAGACCCCTGTGACACAGTTTGACTGTGATGCTTTGTGATCGACATTCAGGGGTGGGACCACAGGGGCACTGGTCCCAGATGAAAGCTGATTGGCCCCCAGATGTCTCCTGCCTCGTCACTCACCAATTCCAGACATATTATTGGCTAATGAGCTTACTATAAGGTTGACCCCTCTGTATGAATTATGGCCCCTCTTATGCCGCGCACCTTAAAACCCCCTAGAATCGCCCTGTTGGCGTGTTCCTCGGCACACCCCCCCCAGCCATTCCACAGCCCACCTCAAGTTCTCGCTCATTCTTTGCTTCCAGATTCGAGGTGGCAAGCTGATGATCACCAACGCCAGGAAGAGTGATGCGGGGAAGTACGTCTGTGTGGGCACCAACATGGTGGGGGAGAGGGAGAGCGACGTGGCTGAACTCACCGTGCTGGGTATGTCAAGGCGGCGGCCATCTTGCCAGCACAGTGTCAGTCTGTCTCTCTGACTCCCCCTATTGGTCTTTGCATGTCTGTCTTCCTGCCCAGTTTATATAACCACGCCTATGTCTGCTTGCCGTCTGTTTATATGGAACTCTGTTGTATCTGGTAGATATGCTGTTATTTTCAGTTTCAGTTCATGAAAAAAATACTTCAATGGCAGAGAATTCAAATGCCAGTAGCCTCCTATCCCAGATCATCTGCAAGATATCTAGTTAGGTAGAGACAAACAAAGGCTTATTTAAAATGGTTCCCTCGTTCACTCACTCATTATTCCCTACAATGGGAACCCTGTGTAGTTCACTATATAGGGAATTAGCCAGTGAAACAACAAAGATTTCAGACACAACATTCCAAGATGCATTATGTTGGTATCCTAGCAACCTTTGACGGCTGAAATTTGTGAATAGTAAAATTCACAGGCAACATAGATGGAATAAAGGAGATAAAGTGAATATAGATGCGTAGGCTTGTCATTTATTTTAAATTGCTAAAAATATTTGGTAACACTTTACGGGAGCACAAATATTGTAGTAGTTACACTCTTACTTAACATATTAATTCACCAGAATCTAAGTGTTAGTTACATAGTGATCCCGTGTTTGTCCATCATTAATCAATCCTAATAGTTCATGTAGGCTGGCCCCCCATCCTGGGTTGTTCCAGCCTCGTGCCCATAGCTTCTGAGATAGGATCCAGACCCCCCGCGACCCAGAAGGATAAGCAGTTCGGAAAATGGATGGATGAATGGATGGATGGTTCATGTATTTCATGCAGTTACTATATAGTTCGTGATTTGTACTTGAGTAGTAACTGTATAACTAAGTGCCCCCTCAAGTAAAGTATTATCATGTGTATTTTCATTATTCTAAAATGATTATTTGAAATTGAATTGTCAGCTGCAGTCTTTGCCAGGTTGCCAGTGTTTTAGTTGTTTATTATGTACTTTTGTATCTAATTTTGTACACAAAATTGCACTATGGTGTATGAAACGTGGTCAGCTGACGACAGATGTAGTCTTGGCATTATTTTATATAGGAAGCCCGCTAGAGTCAGGTTTGCCACTCGGACTTCACGCAGCTGTTGGAAATGGCAGATGCACTATATAGCGCACTATTTAGGGGGCAGGGATTGATTTTGGCCAAACTTTGTCATCCCATTGACATCCCATCAGGCATGACTTCCTGTCATGTGATCCACTGGGCTAGACGCCAAAGCTCAAAAATTTCTAATGCACAATGAAAACATTTATGGCTAATAGAATAAGATCAGTGATGGAAGAAGGGGCTCAGCAAGGCCCCCCCTTTACCCCTGGGGCTTCGCCGATGGACTTTCACAGCATGTGAAGCTTTCCATAGGGTTAGTTTGGCTGCGGTTTTGGTTTAATTACGGAGTGAGGCTGGACTGCTGTGGGATGTGGAATTTCTCGGTCCCAGGGAATCGTTGGAAAAACAAGATGTGAGTGGGGTGGCAGAGCAGGAAAACACAGCGGGGGGGTCTCAGAAGAGGGAATGGGGGGAGGGGGATACTCAGAGCAGGAAAACACGGTGGGGGGGTCTCAGAAGAGGGAATGGGGGGAGGGGGATACTCAGATCTCCATCTCCTGACTCAGCAAAGATTATTTTTGAAGGATTTTCTTTGAATTAAGCTTGGAGCTCTTGGCCTCAGGCCAGATATCCCTCCCTGCCCTGGAAGACATCATCTGTGGATATAGTGGGAGTGATGCAAGGCATGGGGGGGCTACCTTGAGTCACAGTGTCTTTAGTGGGGGGTGCAGTTTTTCAGGTGAAGGTGTGTTTGGGTGCGTGTGGGGGTGTTTTACGCAGTTTGAGTGCATATTGGGAGGCGTTTTACGCCCAGTGTGCCCAAGCTCTGTACGTTGCACTGACACTGCCCGTATGACCCCCCCATCCCAGAACGGCCCAGCTTCTCCCGCCGGCCCAGCAGCCGCGTGGTTCTGGCTGAGGACAGCGTGGAGTTCCGCTGCGAGGCCCGCGGTGACCCGGTCCCCACCGTGCGCTGGCGTAAGGAGGATGGGGAGCTGCCTCGGGGGAGGTAAGGGGCACGGTGACAAGGAGCTGGCATCTCTGTGGTCGTAGCTGCTGATTGGTCACTAACCCGCACATGCATGTGTATTTGTGTATGCGGCTGTAGGTACGAGATTCTGGAGGACCACACCCTCAAGCTGCGCGGCGTGGCGCCGGCGGATGTGGGCTCTTACTCCTGCGTCGCGGAGAACATGGTGGGGAAGGCGGAGGCCTCAGCCACTCTCACGGTGCACGGTGAGACCCCACTGCCGACCTCTGACCTTAGCGTAGCCCCGCCTCATTCAGCCGACCTCTGACCTCAACGTAGCCGGACTCTGCTAGCTTGTCTACAATTTCTTTAGATGGGGGAATCATAAATAGAGAAGGGTCAACCTTATCACTAGTCAATGATATGTTTTGAATGGTATGTGGTGATATGTGGTGAGTGGACCAATCAGCTCTTAGCCGGGACCTGTGGCCCCACCCCTTTATGCACCCCTGTTGTACACAGCTGCCATACAGATGGAGCCTCTTTCTGTACCTGCACACACCTGGCGCTCCCTCACACTCACGCTGTTTGACCCACCATGTAGACCCTCCATATGTTACAGTTCCAACAAAGAGGACAGCTGCTTTTTCATGGTTAACCCGCCCCTGGGGTGGGGGGGGACTAGTTGGAGGGATGGCTGACAGCTGGCATCTAAGCCACTAAGCAGATACAGGCGTATTCCCGGGTGTGTGTTCCTGCACCAAGCATGAGGTCAGCCTGCCGGAGTAACAAGTGAGGCCATGTGTGGGCAGGGAACAGGAGGCTGATGGCAGTGCTGGGAGGGGGGGGGCTTCGACCCTTTATGATAAAATGGGTCTGGGGTCACTTTGTGGACAGTAGTCACCCTCCCCTTTAAAAGGGCAGCCCCATAAGATCGATCCATAGTGGAATACAGCCTAATTAAAGACAAACCAGCTTTAGTCCCAGGATGGGAAATGACATGGTCCTAATTACAGACTCTGATTCCAGAACTTGGGGGGTGGGGGAGGGGGGTGTGCTGGTAATTTTGGGTCCGTACCCAGACAAGGAAAGACTAGGGGAGGTGAGTCGTCCACATACTCCTCTCTCTCACACGCAAACATACACTCTCTCTCTCTCTCTCTCCCTCTCTCTCTCTCTTTCTCTCCGTCTTCGATTCTCATATTTTCCTTTTATTTTGATTGTTGGCTTTCCTATGCCAGCTTGTCGAGAGCGGGCAGTGTGGCAGAGGGGGTGGGGTGTTGAACATAAGCAGGTTAGATTACCCCCCAGAGGAACTCAGACATGACAAAATGCCGTTATCTGATGTAGATGATTCCTGTACAGTAGCTTGAGCCTGCTGGAGTTATGGAGCAGGAAGTGGAGGTGTGGGGGGTGTCTGTCAGCTGGGGAGGGCAAATAGACATGCACACACATACACACACGCACACACATACAGACACACACACACATACAGACATACACACGCATACAGACACACACACACACAGTCATACACAATCACATAAACACACACATATACAAACACACACACAAAGGCACACACTCAAACACGCGCAATACACAGACACGCTCAAACACATGGACACAAATCAGGTCCCCACAACGTAATAGTTACAAAAAAGAAAGACACACACACACACACACCTGCTTTTATAACATGCTGCAGCTCAGAATGTTTTTACACTCAGCTGGTTTGCTGCTGATGTAATAGAAACTTAGGGCTTTGCCATTTGCTTGGGATTTGTCTAAGGAGAGGAGGCCGTCTGCACTCCTGGGTCTGCTGGTCCCCCTCCCATGATATCAAGCCGCCCCTCCCCATTGGGGTACCCACGCTGAGGCACAGACGGCTATCCTGTTAGCCGTCGGCGCTAGCAGGCCCGACACTAGGCTGGAACTTCGGGGAAAGAGATGGCAGCCCAGACGTCTGCTGCTTTCTTTGGGCTGCCGTGCTGCCTGGTGTGCTTTGTTTTTTTTCCGGGGGGGGGGGGGGGCCGGGGGTTGGCCGGGGTAACTGAGGGACGGGGGAGCCAGGAGGGGGGGGGGGGGGGGGGGGGGTGGCTGGCTCTCATGGTCTTGCCAAACTGCGTAGCTGTATATCAGAATTCTCACTGTTACGGGAGGGGGTCTTGTCACCTGGAGGTAACTAATTGCCACGAGAAGTGATGGAGATGTTTAAAAAGGTGGACCGGGCTGGGGGAGGCGGGGGGGGCGGGGCGGCCGTGTGCTCAGCAGGTGTCGAGCCCGTTTCCCGGACCTTTGATGAAGCTCATCTATCTGCATAACACCCCCCCCCCCACCAGTCGGTGTAAGTCTGAAACACGGTCCAGTTGTGTCAGGGGGGTCCTTTGCTCTGTTACAAGATTCAGAATTACCCGGGGGGGGGGGTTTATAAACCCCATTCACTCGTAAATATAGAGAGTGACACAGGCGTATTCTGGTCATAACTTTCACCAAGGTAACTGTTCATATTCCGCCGTCATCACTGAAGGTAATGCGCAGACTGAGCCCTAATGTGCCAGCCTGTACTCGCTGGATAATCCCTTTGACTAATCTGGTTATGATGGGTGATTTTGTCCATCAGTGACTTTTTATAATAGAATGTAAGAAGCATATGCTGTGCCAGCTGCCCCCACCAGTGAGTCCGGGGGGGGGGCAATGCCAGCTACCGATTGCTTGTCGCTTTAGGCCTCGTCCTTACGCCCCAAGCCAGCGAGTGGCCGAAACTCTCCGCTGTGATGTCCCCGAGGAATGGCTCACTGAATTACAGGCCCTGTTTTCTTTCCCGAGTAGGTGAGCCTTACATGTTTGCAATTATAACACCCCCCCCCCACCCAACCTCAACGGTGCTATATATTTAGAAGAAAGACCAAATAAACAGCACTTTCCCCATTCCACAGTTCTTCCCCTACAAAACCTTCTGAAGGTTCCGTGGCCCTAGTCTGGCTAGGAGCTCATTGGCTGATGAGGCAGAGCGCAGGCATATGATTGGCTGGGAGCCGGGGGGCAACCATGTGACTTTTCTTGAAGGGTGTGTCCTTGCTTTTGTTGTTTTTTTTTTTAACTTGAGGCTCAGTTACTTTCATGGCTCTTCAGGCAAGTTTGAGTAGTCTGTGATCCCCCAAAGCCTGCAGCATCCGTCAACCATACTTGCTTAAAAGGTTTCCATATTTCCTCTCCGTCAAGTTAACACACGCCATTTTCTTTTTTTCTCTTTTTTGATCTGATACCGACTGAGTAATTACTTGCACGGTTCTTTCGCTAAACTGTTGTGGTTTAATGCAGTCTCTCCTTTTTAGGAATCTTAAAGAGATTCCCTGGATTTCACAATAACAGTTGGGAGTTACTGTTGTCTGTTCTCGGGCGCTGCTTCCAGTCGCAGATGTAGGTAAATTGTGCAAGACTCCTGCGAGTTGCCCACGGTTACCCAAGGAGAGAATCGCGTTCCTGTTTATTTTCACACTTTCTGCCAGTCCTACTCCTTGCCCATTTTGCCAGTGGATCTCCTGTCGGTTTTAAAGTTGACCGTCATGCCATAATTTCCATCGTTTTAACTCACATCCTCCGGATGCCAGGTCTTCTAATTTTTTTTTTTTTGCTGTAATATTGCCAAGTTGCACATAATCGATAATCTCTTATTGAGTTTCTGAGTTTGGCCCAAAGTCTGTTCTAAAGAACGCCTTGGCGGAAGATTCCAGTTAATATCCCAGGCTGGTCTCAGGGGCAGCCCTTCAGAGATCAGAGATGTTTCCCTTTGTGCGCCCGTGCTACTTACCACGCAGTCCAGATCCGCGGGCCCCGTCTTTGTTTGGCACGCGAATCGGGTGGTGCTGTGTTAACATTACTCTCTACGGTTTTGTTTTCGACCTTGTCTGGCTCGGCGGCCCGTCTGCACAGGAGAATTCTGGGTAACGACAGTGTCGATCAAAATAACCCGTCGGCGGGAATATGGATGGGAGTCATCCTGCTATATTTGTGCCGAAATGGGACACAAGAGGTGGGGGGGGGGGAGGCAAACCGATCGTAGACACAATGATTCCTGTCGCACTGTGGGCTTTGGGAGGGGGGGAGGTAAGGTGGGCGGTGGCCTCTGCCAGACCACTCTCCGTGCGACACCCGTGATTATGTAATAAAACACTGCCGTCGTAGACCCGCCGCTTAAGCATACCTGTCAGCCAGGACAAAAGGGCGAAACGTGAAACGGGGACGCCTCAGAGAGAGAGAGCGCCATCCCACAGCGGGCCCCGATTACAGCCTACCGCCCTGTCCCATAAATACTCCTAATTAGATGCTTTCAGCAGCGTAATAATTTGCCATATAGCATGATGTAACTTGAGTCGGAAAGTCACTTTCGAGTGCCGCGAGTCTGGACCCTTTGGCGATTCCTGAGTGGCATAAGAATAGGGACGTTTGGGACGTTTATGTGTCTCTCTTTGGCGGTGCGCTGAGATTGAACCGGGCGGCTTTATTTCCCGATATAACTTCACCGCGGCTTCATGTTTTAACACGAGGGGCCGCGCGTTTGTTTGTGTAGCTGTGTCGCTCTTGCCCAGTTTCATCTGGAGCTGATTTTTTTTTTTTGTCTTGTCATGAACACTCTGCGTGCTTCCAGGTGCAGAATGCTGATTTCAGCTTTTAAGGGCTTTTCTTTGGCATCCGCCCATTTTTTTTTCATTTTCCTAACCTGGTTTTTTAATATACGAGGCCCCCCGTCCGACGACGCGGGACACCCCCCCCCCGCCAGTGGCGCAGAAACACGGCTGCGGTACCGGAGAGCTTTTCACGAGGGCGGGAAGGGACTCTCCACTCACTCGGGACGCTAAGTGATGCCCACTGTGTAATGGAATGGCCCATTTCAAACCTGATCCGTGGGGTTGACGGCCCCCCCCCCCCAAAATATAGGAAATGGTTCGGCTCGCTGTTCGGGTAGGTTCACTGTGTTTGACTCCCTGAAATTTTGCCCTGGCAAATGGGTACTTCCAAAATGTTTAACCTGTGCTTCTATGGATGCTTTTGTTGATATACAGTGACAAAAAGGGACATTTACTTTTTTGATGAGGTAGTCAGCATGCACACATTTGTACATGGGCAGAATCAGCACTGTGTCAGACGGACCAGGGCTGGACTTCACCCCTAGATGCCCACTTTCACCCCAAACATGCCCACAGGGAAAGAAAAGGATAAATAAATCCGTAAGGCCGTATATGGTGACTAGGTGACCCATCGCAACCAGGCTCATACACAAAGGACTCCCTAACCTACCAAACGGGGAAAAAAATAAGATTGTCATTCTTGAAGACCTCAGGTCTCAGAGTTATGGGTGCAGTATAGCCACCCCACATGCCAGCATGTAAACAATCATGACCCCCCCAAGACACGGCTAACCCTAATCCTAACCCTAATCCTAACCCTAATCCTAACCCTAACCCTAACCCCAGGGACATAGCAAGGAATTATGGGCCCTCTGACAAAATGTCATCTTGGGCTTCACTGCTACTTAATGCTGCCAACCAGTATTTAAAAAAGTGATCCTGGGAAAAAGGGTCCTGGGATTGTTAGATGGGCGGTGACAGTTCAGGAAAAGGATGATCTGGCTCCAGATTGGCAAGACAAATTCCATTGTGGGGTCTTAACCAGCTATGAAGGGATCAGAAAAGTGGGTCTTAGGACTGCAGGAGACAGCAGCCCTGTTTTGGGTGCAGGAGTGAATAGCTTCAGTCTCCGGTTTGGGCTCACGAGTCGTTTTGAAGGCCGTGGCAAGGAAACTTGTCTTACCGCATGGTGGTGGTCGCGGGGGGTTTCACCAAGATTCGCTTACGTCTCCAGTGCTCGGGCTGCAGTTTGCCTCGTCGTATCGGCGGAATCTCGACCCCGTGAACATGGAGCCTGGTTTGCTTGACCGTTTTATCCGGGAATGCCAGAAGTCCGCCTCAGCCGAGATGTGCAATTTTGTGGTTGAAATTTGATGTCGACAACTAAAAAGATTTACTGTTCCGCGTCTGCTGGAGCGGCAGGTCTGAAAACCATCCGGGTCCCCTCTACCATCTGGGGACCACATTTCAGGACTGTTCACGTCTGAGAAGTCACATGATCAAATTCGACAAAAGCCGCACATTGTAACCCATGAAATCAAATATTCAAGTACCTGATTCTGAATTTCGTTAAAGTGGCAAAAATCCAATATGTTCAGAATTTGTGTTTGACCTTTCTCCTCAAAAAGTTTGTGTACCTTTTATTCCTTCCGTTATTCCCTCCGTTATTCCCTCCGTTATTCCCTTCTTGTCATCTGCTGCTGGCTTCATGACTCCCAGTGCTGCATCATTACGTTTTGGCTCAATGTTTCCCAAAGCAGGTCCACTGACAGTCCATGTTTCTGCTCCTACCGGGTGCTGGGAGGGAGCAAAAACATGGATCATCTATGGATCCCCAGGAACCGGGTTGGGAAACGCTGGTTCAGCTTATTTTCAAACTTGGAGCCGCTGATATTTGGACATCGGTGCTCCAGTTGAAGAAATTTTGTTCTGGGTACGGGGATTATGTGGGGGGGGCTGGTGCTAGATCCATTAATGCTGTGCTTCTTGAAGGTATCTAGGGAGAGGCAACGATGGCCCACTATGTTGACATGCTGCCTGTCAGTATGATGTCCTTATTTTGGCTACAGAACGGGGATTCGCTCCGGAGAAGCAAGGTTTGCGACGACATTGACGTTTCGCATCCAGAGTGCCGAATCCAGGCCACTCTTCGGGATTCCACATGTGTTTTTTTACACGTTGCGGCTAATTTGGCGGCACGTGCCCGTTTCATCCATTATCCAGGTGTGGAATTTTTGGGATTTACCTTAACGGAATCTTATTAGACTAAATGATTTCGCAATGTCACTCGGAAGTTGTGCTTAGCTGAAGCACTTGCGTGTTTTTAACTACCTGCCCAAACCTACGTGATATAATCATACATCTCTTGGCTTCATACCTCACTCCTTAAATGGATAATCTGGGCTATAATTGACTAAATGATCTCCAATTACACTTTATTAGCTGGATGGCACCCCCTTCGCTCAAGTGTGGGGTTAAATTTCCTTTTCAGCGGTATCCCTCGATGTGTCAATGTGGCCATGTGTCTCTGGCTAACCGCTACGGCCATAGCAGGCGACAGATCCTTTAAAAGACGCCTCTTACAATTTCATTTTGATGCTGCGGTATCAGTAGCAGGCAATGTTTTGAAGAAAGCTCGGTCCCCATTGGTCGCGTCCATCCAATGGCGTGGCCTGACTCGCTAAGCTCACTTAACGCTGCGGTGTTTGTTTTCATTGCGTCCTGTCTTGTTTTACCGCTTACTGTTGAGGGGGGGGTGGTGGGTGACAGTTTATTTCGTTCTGTGTGGCGGCGGGTTCCTCACCACAGCGTGCAGGGGCTTGAAAAATGCTTAAAAATAAGCGCCCGCCTTGCGTTCCCCGTTTGCCCGTCGAGGCGTATCGGACGGGCTGGTGGTCTGCATCCAGCACAAACGTCGGGCCAGAATGTCGCCGGTGAAGGCGGAAAATGTGAGGGCTCTGCCGTTCAGACGGCGCAACTCGGAGCAGCAGATCTCGGAGGCCAGGTGGGCACGTCCCCTGCGCGGAAACATGCGGGATTCCCCGTCTGTCTTGTAACATCTGGAAAGCCTGTTCGCAGTCCTGGCTGCTGTCGCGGGTCCTCCGTTTCGACACGCTCGCATTTTACGCCCCTTTCAGGGTCACCGGCTGCCGATAGCGAATAGGAATGTCGCGTTGGTGAGGACGTGGGGATGCCAACGGCGAGTGTTTACTCGGCAGCCTTGGACTCGCCGTCCGGCTCCCCGCGACTCGCGTTTGGCTAGAGCGCAGCGCAGATATAAAGCGCAGCTGCGGATCCTCTGACCTTCTCGCTGTTTTCTTTCCCTAGGATTTAAAGGAAAAAATTGAATGTTTCAATCGTCCGCCGTGCCGTTTGGCATCTGTGGCGCCACAGTGAGGTATCGTATGTGGCCGGCTTCGCGAGATCGCCCCCTGGGGGTAGAGCAGGGTGGGGTGGCATGCACGGCGGTTACACACACACACTCGGGTGTAATGGCGGCGATTATGAAAATACGGGGCCCAGTTGAAATAATACTCCGGAGTGGAGGTTGCATAAGGAAAGGGATTGTATTCGCGGATCCCGTGAGGTGGTGAGTGTGTGTGCGTGTGTGGGGGGCTCTGGGGGGCAGGGGGGGGCACGTCCCAGGCCTCCCTCTCCCCCTCCCCATCTTCCCTTCCTGCAGTTCATATTTCAGTTTGCTCCCAGGAGCTCACAGGTCTGTGCCAGACGGAAACTCGCCGAGGCTGCAGGAGGCCCCTTCGTTGTCGGAGGAGGAGGTGGAGGAGGCCACACCGAGGAGGGACAGGCTAGGGGGGACAATCGGGCCCAGTCCTCTTGCCCCAGCCTGCCCGGCTGCACAGGTCCTCAGGGTGACTCTCTCGGCCCTGCGTGCCGCCTCCACCCCCCCATCCGCCCCCACGCCCCCCCCCCCCCCAAGCCCGCTCCCCCAGTCATACGTTGCACATCAGATGTGTTTACTTTTTCCGTGACAGCGGACACATCTGGAGTGCATATTCAGGTCGCTCCAGTGCCACTAGACACATTCCAGCAGATCATTCCAGCCGTTGTTATGGCGATCCTCTCCCCTCCAGTGATTTTCAAGTTGCATGACAGAAGTTGCCGGAGCTAGCTGGGGGAGAGCGGGGGGGGGGGGAAGGGGGCGGTAT
>JAABNY020000085.1:678286-692620 GCA_015164015.2 Brevimyrus niger | reverse complement strand
ATAGATAGATAGATAGATAGATAGATAGATAGATAGATAGATAGATAGATAGATAGATAGATAGATAGATAGATTATATAGCTTTAAGAAACTCAAATACACATGATAATACACACAATAGAAACATTCAAGGATTGTGGAGGTGGAGGCAGAGTCTATGGATGCTGTCAATACCTTGAAAAGCCGCAAGAATAATACTTGCCACTGTACATAATATAAATAATAAATGTTAATTATTAAACTAAATCTCTGGGAAAAACTCACAAAAACCCCCTGAGAGGTGCTATTTGCAGTGATGCAACGTGTGAGGTATCCAGTCTGATGGGACCAGGGTCTGTGGGTCACTCAGAAATGACCAATAAAGGGCCCTTGGCAAAGCCTAAATGGTGGCCTGAGAGCCAGGTCCACAGGATGGGCGGAGCTGGAATCACAAGATAGGCGGGGCCGGGATCACAAGGTGGGCGGAGCCAGGTCCATATAATGGGCAGAGCCGGGATCACAGGGTTGGCGGAGCCAGGACCACAAGGTGGGCAGAGCTGGGACGAGCGGCTGACAGGTGGTTCCTGGGAATCACTGTTAAGCTCCTGCCAAAACAGGATGACTGAGAAGCTGGTTAGTTTATAGATTTATGAATATCCCACAATGCATCTGCCATGACCAGCAACAGAAGTCCTTTTATGGAACAAATTAACATGTCATTTGAAGTCTTTATTGACAAACAGATATCCATAAATGGATGTAATCCATGAATATACATAAATGCTTCTGTACTATAGATTGTAAAAGTGTGATTGTTTAAAAAATTAAAGAAAGGTTCCTGCTGTTATTACAATAATGTTTATTATGAAGTGTTTGTGACTACAGGTGATCAGTTTTACTTATATTTTGTATTTACAAAGTAAGTGTGTGTATGTGTTTTCATCACCCCAAAATGGCAAGTTTCTAAAGTGATATTACTTCTGCATCCTGCACCTGGGGGCGGGGGGTTGAATATGTGGCAGGGAGGATGGACTCCCTCCTAGGGCCCCCGTGTCATCCAACCCCAAGACCTTCATCCACCTGGCCTGACAGGTCCTGGAAGAATGCAGGCTGTTCTACATGTCAATATATGTCCTATTTTCACACATGCACAGTTAATTATGTAACCACCCCCCCCCCTTCATGTATGTCAGTCTGCCATCAGTCTTGTTTCCTTCACTCGTAAATTAATCCTGGTCCTCCAGTTTTAAGATGGGTGGGGGGGCATGAAATGATAACACAAGGTTCAGTTGCCGTGACGAGCGATGGGCCGGACCGTCATTCCAGGTTGCGGGGGGGAGGAGAGCAGCAGCACAGATTCCTCGGTTCAGGAAAAAACTCGGATAAATCAAATTTAATAACTAGGCGTCTAATTGCCCCTAGCCCAGCCCATACCCGCTGGGGCCCCTCCTAATTACGCGGGGAGCTCTCCACCATGTCACCTGATATTAAGTTGTCGGCTCGGAGCTGAGATAATCGATAAACATTTAGCAGGGGGAAGACGATGAAGATTCCTGCATGGCAGTGGGAAATTCCAGCACCCAGAGCCCACCTCTTCACAGATAAGCCTTCGCAGGTAGCGAGAGGGATTGCAGAGCAATAATCTAGGGTGTCTCTCCCCCAGCCCGCAGGCTCCGAGGCAACACCTTGCCAGAGAGAGAGAGAGAGAGTGGGGTGAATCCGGTCACCTAATTACAGGCCTGCTCTCTCACGCAGCAGGCATAAGTAAAGACAGGCCAATTAGGGCGAGAGGCAGATAACGGGAGCTTTATTTGTATACTAATTAAGCCCCCGATGAAATTAAAGGAGAAGCGTGCCTCTCTGTAATTGTGTGTCTGAGTGAGGTCGCCTTAGGTGGCGTTATCTTAAAAGCGCAGCCCGCAGATAGGTACCTTAATCCAAGGCGGAGGCGCTTTTTCATTCGCGCTGCCGCGCGTCCTCGACGATCTGACAGCGGAGCTCATCAGAGGCGCTCATCGCGTCTCCGTTGAGTCTAAACCAAGGGGCAGATCCAATAAAAACGTGACACTTTCTCGAAAGCGCGCGATCCCTAGAGAGAATACGCTTGTTCTGCGGCGAAAACATGCTATTTTGGAAAGTAGCCATAGTCGTAATTAATTAAACAAACACGTGGCTTACTTACAAATAACATTGTTCGTAAACAGTTACTAATTAAAGTGTTAAGGTGCGGGATCACTGGATTCTTTGGGCTTTTTACTATATTTATTTAAAAATGTATTAAATTAGATTTAAATGTAAAGGCGGTTTGTGAATGAGAATGAGACAGTCCTACACGGTTTACATATATTAAAGGCTATGCTATAATTATGCTATAATTATATAGAAAGAAGATGTATTGAAAAAAAATAAGTTGAAAAAGACATAATTGATTTGAAAGCATAAAAGATGTAACGCATGTTTATTATCGGACGTCTTTCTGTGTTCTTGTTTGTTAAGAGCTGAATAGTAGCCTCTGCTCTATGCGCTCCTCAGAAGCGATTTCTCCCTTATTAGAGATAATGTTGAGATGCGACCCCCGCGAAGCGCTGTCACGGCTGGCCACGTGGCGGGGGGATCAAACGCGGCGCGATCCCGCGACCTGACAGGTCCCAGCGTGCGCCCGTGTTCCTCATGGCGGAGCCCAATTCAGCACATTTACTACCCGCGCCTCAAATTGAAATAATTGCTGGCGAGATGAAAATATTAATGATGTAATAATGTGTCCGGGATAAACTGGAGGTTTTCCGAAGGAAGAAAAATCAAAGAGCCGCGATGAAAGCGGAGAAAGAGAATGAGATATGAAGCGCTGACGAGCATTTAAACGCATCTACCTCATTCCCAGTGCCGTTTCTGTAGTGGTCCAGCTTCACGACTCAACTATTTCCGTAGCTGGTTAAGCAGTGGTTGAATGAGCCTAGTGTAGTATTTGTGGAGTCTAAACAACTCATACTAAAGGTTTAAACTTAACAATGACCTATCACAAGGCGCTAATGCAGTCGTCGGGGCCATTCGCTGGCCTGAGAAAGGTATTAAATGTTTTCTAATTCACGATACCTACTTCCATCTTTATAACTGTCTGCAGCTCCTCAACGTATTTCTGCTAATATCTGCATCAGACTTTAGAAGACCGGAGGACGACCCTAACGAGGCACGTTAAGCACACACGTGCTCCTTATCATGGATTTGTTAGGAACGACGCAGTAGCAAAAGAATGTAACAGCAGGGGTCACCTCTTGGGGGGGGGTACTTTATGAGACAGGAAGCTTGCTTTCCCCCCCCCCCCCCCCCTCCCATCCCGCATTGCACTCAAATGCCCCTGACTGCATGTTCTTCTTTTAGCGTAGCTGAGGTGAAGATTGCAGAAGCGAACCACGTACCCACCTCCCTCTAAGATCCATGAGGTTTTATGGTTTAGCTCGCATTGCCGGGCAATTAAAATTTTACAGGCGTGATTACTTATTTTCCCAGCAGACCACCCGTAATCACCCTGAGTGTGTAATGAGTTTGCGGCCTTGGTCCACCAAACATGTCCTCCCTACCACTCATCATCTCAAGGCTGCAATTATCAGTGGCGTCTAACGCGAGTGAATGGGATCGTCGACGTCGCTAATATTCATTAGCATGTCTGACAGCTACAATGGCTGTTATGTATGATTTTATAAAGCGTCCGCATCTCACGGCCCCGTCAAACGAGGCTTCGTGGCATCGTTAGTCACGTGTCATCACGTTTGTGACATCCCCCGGATCCTAATTGCTCAGGGGCTCTTCTGGGATCGGGCGAATTAAGGCCGATTTATTGACAGTCCCTTGGCCAACTCTGGGTAGGGATTTGATACAACGTCTTCAGGAAGGAGCAAACGGCGGCAACACGCGCTGATTTTGTCTCGCGGGATGCCTCCGCATTGCAACGGATGCGCTACATGTCAAGCTGGGACGGTGGAAATCGCTTTCCCGTTCGAGTGGCGCCGAGCATCGTACTGGAGGCTCCTTTCTGACTCCGCCCCCAGACACGGAGGCCCCGTTTAATCTCCTAAAGTAATAAAAGGCACCGAGCAGGAGAAAAAAATGGCTGAACTTTTCCGAAGTGCCCCGGACGGCAAGGAGGCTTCGCCGCAATTACTGGCGATTGATGGGAGATCCTGCGCCAAGGGAAACAGTCGCATTTCACCAAATAAAACCCCCGGAATGAGGGAAATGGGATTTTGAGGACCTGGAAGACAGACGCAGATGGCATTAGCAGTTTCCTGCAGACGTTCATGTGCCGGGGGTGTGAAGGGACCGCCGAGGCTGGACCTCGCATCCCCCAGCGTCTGTCGGGTTCGAGGAAATGCGGTCCAGCTTACGGCTGCCACGGGACCCCATAATGATATATGTCACTCACGATGGGTCCGGACTACTGGGATACTTGATGTTGTCCAAAATGAAAAGTGATAGCTTGGAATAGGAGGCAGACAGGAAGTCCAAGATAAGCTGAATTTATGATTCCCATCCTCACCAGAATACACTATCGTGTAGTACTGGGAACTGTGGCATGTGTATGTTAAAAGGCTGCGCTTATTCCTAAAAGGCACCAGAATGTTCCAGACACGGTATGCTGAGTTAAAACTCTACCAGTGCCCCCCACCCCCACAGAATGAGGGGGGGGGTGAAGTCGTCCACGTCGCATTCTTAATGATGCTGTGAAGGAGCCACGGATCGACTAAAAGACGGCAGTCAGTGGACGGCAGGTGTTTTGGAGCCAGCGGCCGTGAGCAGAGACACGGGAGAAGGCGCCGAAGGGAGGGAATGATCCAGAAAGGAGTGGGCAGGCATCGCGGCAAACGCTTACGGCGACAGCAGCTGGCAGCAGCCCGGCCTCCGCCGCGGCCCTAACGACGCCGGAGCGTGATGAATGGCTTCTCGCTGCAGGGTGGGGGGAGGGTGAACCCGATCCAGGATGAGGTGGGCCGACTCAAAGGCCAAAAAGCGTATCATTTCCGAGAGCTAGGTACCTGATACGGCAACATACCTGCGGGCCCTCGGAAGCTGGAGTGAGGGGGGCAGACTCTGTGGGCTATCCCAACATCTATGGCCGAAACTCCGCCACCTGATAAGCCCCCCCGTGGGGTCACGACTTCTGACTCCATGAAAGGACACTGCCGGCCAATTTCAATGGTCAAGCGTAATGCTAAGTAACAGTCAGCCTGCATGAACAGTTTAAATAACTCATATCCAGTTTCAGGTGTATTGCTTATTCATCAGGTTTGCAAATGTAAACAATACTGAACAAATAAATGTTTCACATTACGGCTTTTAATGTTTGCTTTGATGAACGCACACATTAAATCAAACTGACGTCCGGTAATATTTCACATTTAATCACGCTTATTCATTGATTTGCATTATTTAAGAAATGCATTTTTGGCAATTTACTAATTACGCGACTGTAATTTGTTGCGATTCACATTCACAGCTTTGATTAATTAACTGGAGCGAGGGGTTCTTATGATTAATTCGTGACAGCAACCTCGCTATTCCATTCTATCACAAAATAGTAAATCAAAGCCGCACTCGAGCGCAGACCACGAGCAATCCTCCCGCATGACGCAACTAGCGTGCTTTAATTACGTTTACCGGTGTCGCCTCGCTTGATCCGAAAAATAATAAACCCAAAGCGAAAGTTAGGGAATGATGTCATAGAGGCAGGAGTGGCGGGTGGAGCTGAAAGGGCGCCGCGCCTTTTTCCGGGGACGCCAGCGCACCATCAGCCCTCTAAGCGCTGTTTGGCGCCGCCCGTCAGTTCGCCGCTGATCCATGCACCGGCCTGCTGCCCCGTTACCCCTCTGCCCTACGGCTTTCTGACACGGCCTCATGAATAATTAAAGCTTGCTGGACAGGGAGACGCTCAGGTATTCTCTCTCTCTCTCTCTCTCTCTCTCTCTCGCTTTGGGCACTGCGGGAGCCCAGCACGGCCTAACTGTGCCCCCCTCCCCAAGTGCCCCGGGACCTCCTCAGGATATGATTCTCTTGCATTTGTTTTTTCGGCGAAAAAAAAATCGCCAAAGGCTGCACCCCCCGCGACAGTCCCCTGTGCACAGCGGAACCGTCCCTGGAACATGCGTAACCGGACAATACGAACGTGCGCCCCGCTTGCGGCAAACCGTGTCCGTTAAAAAAATAAAAACTGGTGGCGTCAGCTGTTAAACTCATCCAGCCTGGCGCTGATGATAAGAACCGGGTAATTAACAGGATCAATCAAAATTAACAACACAGGAGAGTTCAGGAGACTCCCAGAGTCTCACACTTGGACCTTCTTACCTATTCCAATGGCAGAAACCCAACCAACACTCTCGCACCCTGCCACACGCGCACACACACACACACACACACACACACAAATACTTCCAGAACTTGAAACTTAATCATAATTACACAGCAAGTGGACAAGACTGAAGGTGACAAGGGAAAGGGGGGACACAGAGGTCACTCCTGTAAGCAAATCCGCTCCCCCCACTCTACAGTCGCTTTGATATACAGTTATAAATATCACCTGCCGCATTTTGCCATCAAGCATAAGATATAAGTTTCCAGTTTGCTTCTGTCGTGCGGAGAGGAAGCTGTTTAACATTTCCGTAGGTTTACGTCAGGAATCTCCCTGAAACTTGCTTTCCTTCTTATGGCAGAGCCAGGTAAACAACATTATGCAATTGATTTCGAACTGAAGGAAACCAGCACTGGATCAAGCTCAGATTAGTGGCAAACAGCGAGTCTGCGAGTCGTAATGGTGGATTTGGTGAGTTCCCGCCCAGTGTGTGAGCTGATTCCTGCAGCTGAATGTCAAACCTCCACCTTTAATAATGCTGGCAGGATCTGACCAGATGGGGGCGTCAGGGAGCATTAGGGGGAAAATGTCCGACCCTTTGACTCGCCTCAGCATCCTGTGTTTTTGGCCTGGGGGGGCCAAGGAGCCGTCATGCTGGATTCACAGAGGCGCCGACGCTTTTCTGAAATCAGCCGCGGGGACCCACCACCTACCCCGGGGCGGGGGTGTCACCTCCCACGCGGCGCCCGCCATGGGGGGGGGGGGTTGGGGGGGCTCATTAAAACAGCCGGGTGGCAGTTTCGCCTGCCAGGTCTACATCACATGGGCCAGTGCTTCAGCACAGGTAGACAGAAAGAAGCAAGAAACACGGAAACGAAATAACCACCGAACATCCATCCCTCCCTGCATGCATCCATCCTTACATCCATCCACTCATCCCTACATCAATCCATCTATCCCTACATCCATCCATCCCTGCAAATACTGATCAATCTGATTATCCGAACATTTATTAACTGCATGCGCATTTTACTCTGAAAGAATGTTCTGGAACTAGCGACGGCCCTTTCATTCCTCCTCATTGTTCACTGCTCCTGTAGGTCCTCCTCTAGGGTACATCTCGGTCAGATTCGCTCTGGACACGCCGTGCCTCGTAAGTTTTTCGTTACCGTCAGACCAGGAGACATCCTCCTAGGCTTTGGGACCTATGATGTCCCCCGTCCCGCACGCCTGGAGAGGACGTCGGCTTCGTGATTAACTCCGCGCTCTCGTGACGTCAAACCCCCATCGAAGGGTTTGAAAATCCGGACGTGCCGAAGCTATAAATTTGCATCTCTCTGCACATTCTTGCCGGCCCAGATCCCCGGCCGTTCCCCTGCGGCCGCCTTCCGTCCCCCGGCATCCGCTGCTCTCCTCTCCCGGTTGTCTGGCTCCCTCGTAAAACAATGGCCACGGCCCGGAAATCCACCGAGACCCCCCACCGCGGGGGGCGAGAGGCCGGCGTCGAGGCAGCGGAGCCCAGACCTCCGGACACCGGGGCAGACAGCGGAGGAACGGGACGCAGGGGGGGGGAAAGGCCCTGCGCTGCCTCATTAGCGGCTGCCTTGCGCTGCGGCTAATTATCCCGTCGCCGTGGCAGCCGGCGTACGCGCCGCCCCAGCGTCCTCCTGATGGGCACGTGTGCGTGTGTGCGCGTCCGTGCATGTGCGTGTGTCCCAGTCCGCCCCGTGCGGGGTGCTCCAGCTTCCTGCCGGAGGTCCCAGCACCACCTCGCCCTGACTGCTTCATCAGCAAGCCCTAATTTATGTCCTGTTAATTAGGTCCCCCTGGCTGCGGCTGGCTGCTAGCTGCTGAGGGTCCCGTGAATGAGAGGGGGGGGGGGGCCTACCCTGCCCTCAGCAACGGCATCAAACTGAGCGTTGACAAGTCATAATTAATGCTATTGAATTATTAATGCGGAGCAGTCTTGTGTATTTTGTTTTTTTTTCCGTTTTTTTTTTTTAAACTCTCTCGTTTCTTTGGCGAGGGGGGGTTTCCTTGGGAGGACGGGTGTCATTGCCTGGGACGGGCCGAGCTCAGCTGCTCTGCTCTGCCGTGCCGGCCTGCCTCCTCATTAGCCGTGCCGGGGTCGGAGGTCGAGGCACCCGCGAGTTCCTATAGGACGGCGGCGGGAGCGGGCTGGGAGCGACGGCCCAGCAGGCTCGGGGCTCCGGTTATTAGGATGCGGATTGCTGCTGGAAGCTGGTATAGGTCCCGGAGAAAGGTCAACCCCCCCCCCCAACCAGCGCCCCCTGGAGGCACTCAGGCCCAGGCACACACAGGCACTAGCTCACACACACACACACACACACACACAAGCACAAGTGTGAGTACGCACATGCCCGGAAACACACACGAATAATTACGAGTGCAAGCATGAGCAAAGTTACGCGAACACGATGACACACATGCAGACGCGCATGCCGGCGGCGAAAAACAAGCACGCTCCCCTGCAGAGACGTGCTCACGCACATGCAGAGAAAGAATGCGAACAAAAGCAGCTTGCATCGTCCTTCAGTAACAGATGAACAAAACGCCTGCACCACAACGCTATCCTTACGCAGGTACTACCATTCACTGTGGCTTCTGAAGATGGATCAGAGGTAATTCCTCTGGCACTGCAGACAGACGTTACGGATTAGTCAGAATAAATCCTGATCCAGGAGACTCCTAAATACATTTCCTCTCTCTTATAAACTACTTACAAATTCCTTATAAACTAATTCACCCTGTTGCACTTTCTGATGAATTTCACCCAGAACCCGAAACAAACCCAAAACCATCTACTCCAAACTGAAATTCAAAAGTAATCTTTGGTGTCGTCATATATTAATGGGCAAAAGTTAACCTGGCTTTAAGGGGATGGTTAAGCCAGAGGTCGCTGTGGTTTGCTAAGGTTTGCCCTGTTTTTGTGTCCGATTTCGGGGGCTGCATCCCTTGAAGGACATGGGCTATGTAGTCTTTGTGGGCTATGTAGTCTTTGTGGGCTATGTAGTTTTTTTGGGCTATGTAGTCTTTGAGGGCTATGTAGTCTTTTTGGGCTATGTAGACTTTGTAGGCTGCGCCTTTCCAAGGTTCGCACAATGAATCTTGGGATCGCAGCCAAAGAATGGTGCATTCCTAGGCTGCATTTGAGGGAGCCTTCGAAACGGGAGACATTTTGTCTTCTGATGCAGCCTCTGAAGAATGCAGCCCCTGAATTCAGAGTTCACAACCCTTGTTTGAAGGCCCACAGGTGAGTTGGTAACTGTAAATCCACCATGGAGACTGCCCAGTGCATTCTGGGAAACATCTATGACCAATACATGGATGCAACAAAGACATTTAACATAGTATGGGAAGTTAATGATATATTAACAAGAAATTGTATTGAATTCTCACTAACGGGCATGACTCTTATTTCAGACTTAAAAAGTGTCTATTATTTGCTCTAATTTACTAGAAGCTGTGCACTCTAATCCCCTTGTTTACTGTGATGTTGTAAGAAAATGAAACTGAATTATAGCCGGCCGATACATAATTTATGCCTGTTGCTCCGCTAACGGTGACCTGAATCAGAACACATTCCCCTGTAGGGCTGGCGCACAAGATGCTTTTTCATTCCTCAGACATATGAGCTATAAACCAACCCTGTAGACATTGAAATTTCAAATTGCCGCACATTTTCAATTCCATATAGCTGTTGAATTATTTAACCATTTACGCAAGAACTATAATTATTTAATTATGACTTATAGACATGCATATCTATCTATATCTATCTATCTATACACACATATACATACACATATATATATATATATATATATATAAATTTCTCTCTTTCCAGTCAGCCTGCAAGGTGCATCGGATGAATCCGGGAATGTTTCAGACAGTAGGAGCAGCAGTTGTTTGCGGGGATTCGTCAGGAGAATCAATGTTAATGAAAATATACAGCGGCGGGACCCCGGGGGACCGGGAACCGCAGCAGAGCCATGAAAACGTGAGTGGTTTTGTGTCACGGAAATGGTTGATGCATGGGAGTCTTGGCGTGTGGAGAATCCCTATACACAGACAACTGTGTTTGACCTCCCAAAACCCATAACAACTGACTCTGTTACCGTGCGTTACGGTTACCATGGTAGCAGATTACATCGCTCAGAATCACTCGGTTACCAATTTATTGCGTCGAATCCTCCTTTCTGGACACAAATGGTCCAGAAGGGAGGCATTAATATTCATCGATTGTTAACCGCTCAACGGTGTCATTTAATGCTGGTTTAATGGAGTGTTTGTGTCTTCTGTCGATATGAAGCCTGACAGCATTGCTCTCGCCAAACTTAAAGCCCAAGATTAACAACTAATACGCCACACATCTTATTTTTATGCCAAACCCCCCCCGCCCCTCCCCCCCCTTACCCGTCCCCCCGGGAAATAAGCGAGCCTGCCTGATGAAATCTATGGGTGGACAGGAAAACTGTAGCATGGGCAGACCCCTAGGCCAGAGGATGATCCATGTCCTGCCCAAGTCACCGCCAGAGGGCCTGGGGGGGGGGGGGGTTCGGACGTGGCTCCAGTGACTAGTCACAGGCTTCCTTTTAGGGCACATTGCTCTAGCACAGTGGTTCCCAAAGTAGGGGTCGTGACCCTTTGGGGGGTCGTGAGACATTGAGGGGGGGGTCACGAGATGATTTCCAAGAAATCAAATATTTTTTTAAAAACTATTAGAAATAACATTTTATCAACAACATTTTATCAACATTTTAACATTTTATATTAACATTTTATCCATAACTTACAAAAGATAAAAATTAGTAGTTAATAGTGCAC
Source organism: Brevimyrus niger (assembly GCA_015164015.2). Taxonomy (NCBI): domain Eukaryota; kingdom Metazoa; phylum Chordata; class Actinopteri; order Osteoglossiformes; family Mormyridae; genus Brevimyrus; species Brevimyrus niger. Next base: position 681,453 of record JAABNY020000085.1, on the reverse strand, counting down.
TTAGTAGTGAAGTGTGCACCGTTGCACGCAACATTTGTATATTTTTTACCACTTCCGAGGATAGTGGGGGTCACGAGTCACTGGCACGGTTATTTTGGGGGTCGTGAGCTGAAAAGTTTGGGAACCCCTGCTCTAGCATAAACCTTAAATATAAAAAGTTGAATACACCATATACTCTATAAATACAGCCTCTCCCCAGGTTACAGTAGGGTTGCGCTCCGATAAACTTATCGTAAGGTGAAAATATCGTAAGGTGAAAATGCATTTTAACAGAGTACACCTATCCTAATAAACATCATACCAGCGTACCTTAAACATGCTTAGAACACTTACATTAGCCTAGAGTTGGGCAAAATCGTTAACGCAAAGCTTTTTCTATAATACAACTGAATACCGTATGTAACAATAATGAATAATGTATTGAAATTGAAAACCATTTGCTCATCGTAAAGTCGAAATATTGTAACACGGACCATCTGTATACAGTACACATTGCAATATACAGTATTAATCACATAGATTGTGTTTTTTTCATGAATTTACGTTCATGTGAGGGGAATGTGGAACGATGGTCTAAAATGGCTGGAGATACGTACTGTGAAGGTGGTAAACGCCTGGAGAACAAGACTCCTCCAGGACCGAGCCTTCAGCCAGGACACTCAAGGCTGCCCTAGAGAGACGGGAGGACAGGGAACCCACCAGATGGGTCAGAACCGAGCTAACATCCGCTAAAATGACTCCAGTCAAAAGCACCATCTGTCTCTCCACTGGAAAATGTCATTCAGAAACAGATAAAGTCAATTAATGTTTGTTTCTCCTCCTTTTACAAAGGATGTTGTACCTTTACACACAGACACAGCCACGGAAATGATCCTAGTGAAAATCCACGGTTTATGTCCAATGAAATGGCATCCTGCTTATCACAATGGTGGCATCCACCCTAGACAGCTGGTTGGCTGGTGTTGCCGATTGACCAAGGTTGCTGATTGGCTGAGGCCTCTTCGGCAAATTATAAATGGGATTTTACATGGTTCCTGAGCACGGCAGGGCTCTCAGTCAGGCACGCTGATTTCCCCTGGTGTCCTCCACCTTCATCCAACACGAAATTGAATTAATTCACCCGATCGCATTTAATCCAATTAACCCTCCGTCTAGGCTTAATCGCAAGGATGCTTCAAGAACACAGGCTAGCATTTCTGATTTGTTGAAATTCTTGCCGCCGACCACCAGGTGGTGGTATAACTTGGACACATGTTGGTCCAGCACAGACAGTTTCAGTAGAGACCAGCTGGGGCTCTGCTAGAGATTTTGGGCCCCATGAAAGCATATCATACAGGGCTCCCAACCCAGACCAATCCAATTATTTTAGGGCCGTAGACCGTGATAAAAAGGGTGTGAGATCCAGGCTCAAGTGACATCTCACTCAGAGTCCAAGTGCTACCAGGAACTATAACAACAATAAAAAATACTCTAGCAATGTTGAACTGGGAAAATCTTTTCTTTGCCTACCCCATCTTGGTCTTCATGACACACATACACATATATAGGTGAGAGCAAGCTTGGCTGTGAAGGGCAGCCACCTTCAGTGGCTTCCATGGAGTTGTGGGATAAGGGCCGTGCACAAGGGCCCACGGACATGTGTCTATTCCGCTGAGGCCGCGCTCGAACCAACGACCTTCTGATCCCACGCACCGAGGCTTAGCTCACTGAGCCACACATTATCCTAGATCCCTACTCTCTCTCCCAGAATGGCTGGACTGCGTTTACCCCATCTGGGCCAGATTTGGCCTCCCAGGACCGACTCAGTTCTGCTAGGGTCCGGTTGGGCCTTACTGCGCTGTGTTTCTCCTTCCTAAGCTGGGTTTGGTCGTCCGGGCCGAATGCCAACTCGGCCGAGGACATAGAGCTCAAAGTCCATCTGTGTCTCTCCGTAGAAGTAGGCGTTGACCTTTCCAGCCCATGGCCAGTCGTCCCCCAGTCCTCTTTCATGAGACGCAGTTCCAGGGGTTAACCAGTCGCTAGCCTATAAGGGCGTCATGGGGCAGGCCTCGTTACTCACGTTCCCTTGGCTTGTTATTCGTGCTCCATGACAGCTCATTCGTTCTTCTGTCAGGGAGTCTGGCTTTGCTGCCTCCTCTTCCCTCTTTCCCAGTCGCAACACCACAGTCCCTGGCAGAGCTCCACTGTGGAGGCCTGGTCCCTGCCAAAGCTTGCGGGGCTCGCCCCATCCTCTGCTGAGGGTCATGTGACATCCGCATTCATTGAGACCGCCTCACCACGGGCTCCTTGTTCTTGCTTACAGCCAGGCTAACCTTCGCCCGGACCCAGCTAGTGGAACTAGCACGCCCCCGCTAGGCTAACCCGGGCCTTCATTCCTGGCCTTCAGGGTTGTCAACATTTCCCTCCGATTATCTGTATCCCGACACCTGCTTCCCCCTCCACACCCCCTTGCTTCCGATTGTCAGAAAACCAGCTAGCGGACGCTAACCGTAGGTCTTCTTTTCCTTTGATGAATTGACCTCTCCCAGCAGACTCGCCAAGGTTATGAGACGGTGGACAAAAGTGTGAAATCGTGGGTTCGGGACGAGGCAGGACCACGAGACCTCTGTGGGACATGAGTTCACAAACCCTTTCTCATTGTGACACGCTTGATTTTCATTTTACTTCACTGAAAGACAGAGGCATGGAGGACAAAGGACAAAATGTTGGGAAAGATGCATGCGTTAACTGCAGACAGGAGCCAGGGGAAGGACAAAAAAAAAACAAAATCACTGATCTCCCGGCCATTTTACATTTTGTTCCCTCCAATTAAGAAAGACCTCCCTTTTTTTTAACCAATCGCTGCAAGTGAAAAATGACACACGAAAGTAGCAATGTGTAATTAGAGGCAGCTACGTTTGCACGGACTTTGATTTATAATTCAGTAGTGCTGCCCGTGCTGGGGAGATAACGATAAGGTTTCTCAATTGGACTGCTTTCTGGAAGATTCCGGACGAATGTGTGTGTGTGTGTTTAGTATGTGCTGGGGATCGTAAGATATACTTTTTGAGGTGGTTTAAAGACTGAACGAGCTGACAGCTCTTCCTCAAAGGCATTAGATCACAGAGTGCGGGACGAGCCAATTCGGTGGGGGGGGGGGGGCCTTGAGGGCCGACATGGCGGGGGAC
>JAABNY020000085.1:628686-638752 GCA_015164015.2 Brevimyrus niger | reverse complement strand
TGACTGAGCTTCGCCCCGCCCCCAGCTGGACTGCATCAGCAGGCCTGGCCACTCACCAGCGCCACCTCCTCCTTCAGCCGGTTATACTTCTGCACGTTGAAGGCTTGCTTCTTTGCCCCTCTGTAAAAGTAGTGCAGGAACTGCCGGTCCTTGGCGCCTGGGTAGACGTAATCCTGGCGGAGGGAATCGGAGGGCAGTAGTATTAGCGAGGGGGGTACGATGGAAGGGGGAGCGGGCAAAGTGCATCCTATCCTGTTTAGTCCTGTGCTGTCTCATGAGGTCGTATCTACAGTGAGAATCTATGCAGCCTGAGCACTAAGACCACATGTGTGGACTAATTTGTTCCCAATGTGGAGACCATCTTAGTCTGGTACTAGTCCAGTAATAAGCTGGGAAGCTGTAAATAGTTACGTCCTGGTTTTGTTGCTAATGTCATGAAATAAACTGCAGTAATTAGCAGTTAAATACCCCAATTAAATTCCCCCCAATTATCCTTCATTTTGACCTGATGGTGGCGCTGTGGCTGGTCTGTGGGGCTCTACGACGTACCTGCTTGGTGAGGACAAAGTAGCCGAAGGCACCTATGCTGGTGGAGTAGGTCAGGAAGTATGTGACGGGCTCCATGATGTCCCAGGAGTACACCCACCAGGTGAGCCAGGCCAGAGCGCCACCCTGCGCCGACAGCAGGGCCAAGCCCCCCCACAAGAGCCGGGTCGACCTCATTTCCGCCCCGCGGGCGATCTGAGCCTTCGCCTGCCCCAAACACGGAGTTTAGTACCCAGAATGCCGTTAGGAGGGAGCCAACACTGCATCAGCCAATCAGGTTACCTGCTCCATGGGCACGAGCTCCTGTCGGAGGAAGTCCAGCCTCTGCATAAGATCTCTCTCCTGACGTAGGTGGTGAGCCGGCAGCTGCACGGCCGCGTGCAGCATGTGCACCAGCGTCTTCATGTCCTCCACGTCTGGCAGGTGTTCGGACAGGCCCCCCTCGACACCTGGAGCAGACGCAGAGCATTCGGCACCAATGTGACTCCCTCCACCAGGGGGGGGGGCGCTATAGAGACTAGATTTTAATGGCAAGGCTAGTATGACGAAGAGGAGCTGGGTGAGAGCAGTACCTCGGGCAGGGCAGCGTACTGTGTAGGTGACGTCGTTCATCACCAGCTGGAAGTCGCTCTTCAGCAGGGCGTCCATAGACGTCATTCTAGACACCTGCTCTCCACCTGCGGCGGTTTAAGGGGGGGGGGGGGGGGGTGCGGAGGTAACGAAAGGTCATCAAGCATCTGTATAGGAAACCTCTAGATTTACAGCGAGAAGAGGAACTGAGAAGGTGCTGAGGCGGTCAAGGCGGTCTTCCACTCGCCCGTGGTGAGGACAGTGGCCTGGATGATCCCTGGATCTTCCTTCTGGACGTCACGCATGAAGTCTCCCACGGTCGTCAGCATGGGACGGAGGAAGAAGAGGCAGGACTCATTCCGGGAGGGCAGGGGGAGCGTCAGCGCTGGCCGGCCGTGCTTGTGCTCGACAGAGAGCTCTGGGATGCCAAGAAGAGCACAAGGCTGGGTACAGAGTGTAGCTTTCACTCTTATCGAAAGTTCTGACGAAGGCAGGAACTCACACCCTTGTGGTATGAAAGGGCTGAGAAAGATAAAACCCGACGGAGGATTCACGTTAGCCGCAGTACTGCGACATACCATTAGAGGGCGGTAAAGTGCTGCAGAAGACAAGTCCGTGTAGTCTGCATGTGGGATCCTCAGAGATGATCTGAAATGCAAAAAAAAGGAGAACTGAGTTTTTGTGTGGCAGCCATCCAAAGCCTATGGTTCACCACTCGCTACAAAAACCAGCGCACATCTGGCGGGGATTGAGTGAGGGAGCGGACGCAGCCTCAAGCGGGCGTGGCGTTGGATCCCGGCCTGAATCCTCCACTCTGCCAGTGCCAGAGAGTCACATGTGAGAACAAGAGAACAAGGAACCGTCTGCAGGCCAGAGGGGTAAATGTTTAACCAGCCGGGTGAGGTCACGGGATCCTGAGCGGCAGCGATTAAAGGGGAAGGAGGGCCATGTCGGACCCCAGAAATGTTAATGGTGCGGCTAATAAAAGAAGCGCTCTCTTGGCGTCTGCTCGGGGGGGGTCGGGGGGATAAAAATGACACAAGCGAGACGGTCGTCATCGGATCAGGCTACAGAGGCTAGCTGGGCGCCACGATACCGAGAAAAACACGGGAAACTCGGATCCTCTGCCGCTTCAAGCTGGATTAACGCGTAGGAGCAGCGCGACATCTGTCCCACAAGTAAACCTGTGTCTGCTGCCAACAAACAGAACCTCCAATCAGAATGCTTCCCTCCAGTCCACTCCAAACACAAATGAAACCGCCTCGTTTTATGCGCCTTGGGGATACTTGACTTGTGTCGCTAACCCGAGACCAGAAGTTGTTCCCCCAGGATCTGAGTCTTGAAATGAATCCCGCAGCCGTTAATTAAGAGCTTCTTAAAAATCCTCAGTTTGTCAGACCAGATGGTAAGCAGCAAGGGTTCAGCTCAATTGAGACAACGAGAGTCAGGGAATCCAAACGGAGTCACCCCTCCCAGGAACTGACCCCGTAACCCGGGCGATGGAGCGTAGCGTCACTCTAACTGTCCTTCCTGGGACTGCGGTTCAAAGGTCAAGCGCTGAGACATCCGCTGATGCAAAACACCAGCTGACAACATGCAATTAAAACTGTAGTATTTGGACGCTCGGTCGTGCAGACGCACCTTTCCCAGGCCAAACAGGACAAAGGCGGCTCGTGAGTGACAGTTTCGCGTCGGCGTGACGGCAGCTTCCCGGGACGAGACTGTTCCGAGTCGCACAGGAAGCCAGCGTGAAGCGCAGACTCAGTGCCGAGATAATTCAGGAGGAGGTTTTCTGGGAAAGTAGGACGAGCTTCCAAAAAAAAGGGGCCTTTGGTGTGGGCGTCCCTCCGTGTCCTGGGTGCCGTCGGTCCCACAGAGTTGCTGGCAGGAGGGGACACTGTTACAGGTGGCGCCCGCTGACGTCAAGCACAGCCGGATTGACCTCACCGCTATTATTAGCTATTCCCCGTCCCATCCCTCTGGTATTGTCACTACCGTAGGGCTTTTCACCGGGGTAACGGCAGATCCTACGGAATGCGAGAGGCTCGGACACTTGCCTCATCAGCGATGCTTCACAGGCGCTCCACCTCCCCTGCACTAAAACCTAAATCGATATCGGTCACACCGAGTATGTTCCAGCAGCTGCAGCAGCGAAGCACCGAGTACATCTAGTGCCCCAGCTCAACATGAAGGACTGACTACAGAACAAGCGATTCCCTGTAGGTGCAGCACGGAGTTACTACACAGTAGTCCTGGGCTCAAGTTCGTCTCCATCTCCATGATGCTCGCTAACGATGTCCAAATCCCATCCAAGTCCACGATCGGAAGAGCGGCCCACACTGCTGACTCATGACCCACCAATCCCTACTGTTCATGTTGTGGGGGGGGGGGGGGGGGTCACAGCCATACTTGCAACACATTTGATAGCGGCCGACGTTACACGGAAGCCGTTTGCAGAAGCAGAAGTTGCGGTCAAAGGAAAATCAAACACCTCCCCCCTGCCACGTACCAAACCCACCAGAACACTTTATTCCAATGGGGCACTTGCAGCTTTGTTCCAGGAGAGTAGTCACATGACCGTGGTGCGCGGTCACATGCCCAGGCAAGACGGCGCCATGGTGACACGGCAGGTGGACATCTGCATTTCCTGCTCCCGCCTGCCCGTTTGTTTACGGCGCCGGCGAGTCAACAAACACCCCAGGATGAGCACTGAAGCGGCGAAGGAGTTACGGAGGTGGGGGACAGTGTTGGGGGACGTCGTATCTACACCCATGGCTGGGCACGGGCATCACACATCAAAAGGATGCTGGGAAATCTTTGCTGGAGCCCTCGTCGACGTGCATGGCCCGCTGGGCGCCGCTCAGTCAGGTGCGTATGTGTGGTTTCACACCGAGGCCGAAAGCAGCGGGGCAGCGTAAACGTCCGTCTCGCTGATAGATGGTCTCATTTCCCCACGTCCCTCCCTTTATGAGTCCCGGAGAAATATGACCCCCGTGGAGTCTCTGATGAATGCCGAGTGACCCCAACCCCCAGCAGCCATAGAGGGTAGGGAGAGGTTCCTGCTTACAGGTGGAAAATGAGTTAAACTTCATCAGCAAAACCAGCTGCGGGGGCAACAACAATCTACAGAATGTTCCCACTTCTGTGCAGGAGGGTGTTATTCAAAACTACACAGCATGCAGGTGCATGGGGGCTGATTCTTGAATCTGTCCTCTCTATAATCCATCATGCTACATAATGCTCCACTATACTCCATTCTCAACTACACCTTTACACCTCAATGACGAAAAACAGAACCACCCTCCCCCCCTCAGGTCCTATGCGTAATCCATTTATTTTCCCCACTCTCTGTACAATCCCCTCGGTTTACCCCCACAGACACAAGCTAATTCCTAAACCCATCTGACACCAGCTGAGGCCGAGCCTGCCAAAGCATCTACGAGGGGGATGTCCCCAAAAACGGGCAGCCCGCCCCCACCTCCGAAGACACACAGATGAGAGGCAGCCTTCCGCCCACCAGCCCGCGGACTAGCGGAGCCGCGGCGAAGCGACAGACCGTCTTATTTGGATTCCTGCTCCTTGGGCAGGAAACGCAGAATCCATGGTCTGGTGGACGCGGCGCATCCTGTTCGCTGCCAGCTGGTGTCACCGTGAAGGAAAATAAATCGCATAGAAGCAGATTGCACTTCTCACAGGAAGCTGACTCTGGCGCATTTTGTTCTTTTTTTCGTTTTTTCTTTTTAATCAGGCACGAGGGTGGCCTCTCCGCCCCGAACGCCGCCAGCATATGGTCCGTCCAGCACTCCGTCAGCAACCGCCGCGAGTCTCTATAATGATGAAATATTGATCGGGGACCGTTCCTTTGTTATCGTTTAGCGGTCTGCAAGGAGGACAAGTGAATCATTTTTATTTGATCACTTAACAAGCACAGCTATATGCGCGGCTGCCAGGAGCCACAGAACAACAAGCCCTGCCCAGTCAAGGAAACGTCGTATTAATCGGTACGACCGTTATTAACCCGTCTGCTGGATATGAAGGAGGCCGGTTTTCCTTCCCAGGGCAGAGCTGAGACATTAATGGAGCAACTGTTTGTTTGGTTTTTTTTTCGGACAGTAATCAGGGACACCGAAGGGGTGCCAGAGCTTCATCGATCCTAAAAAAATAAATGAATAGGTAAACCAGCAATTCAGGGAACGTGGCATAAATGAGACAGAAATGCCTTGATAAACACGGAAACGGATACTTTAGTGCAGGTAGAAGGAGGAAAAAAACAGCGAGAGTAGGGTTAGCCTCCTTCAAACTGCCTGAGGTTTGGTAGACGGAGACTGAAATGTGTGGGTGAGCGACTGAACACCTTTCGTAGTTGTTGGCGCTGGATAAACACATCACAGCACAGGAGCAATGAGTCATTCGGCGCGACCACGTGGTTCCTGTTACACGGAGGCATCCGCAATCACACCGTCACTGTCGTCACCCTTCCTCTGGCTTTCAGGCGGGATGGGATGATTTACACAGCCTGCACTCCACAGCGTCTCGTCAGGCAATCAGCGAGCTCACAGCACCTTACGGCTTCAAATGTCAGCGCTGAGCCATATTCGTCACAGCCAGGACGCATATTATCATCTAAAATCTATACCAGACTGAGAATTACTCTCTACGTGCCCTTTCTTGGCTTTTAAACCACTGTTAATGTCAGCTGAGGATTCAGGTTGTATTGATTAAATCTATAAAGTTGCACAAAGGACGGGTCGCTCATTGCAAGGCGCCCTGTAAAAGTCTATTAGTACCTGACTTTTACTGGTCGGCTCGTTAATGATACCACTATTAAATACATCTAAAGTTCAATATTTGAGATTTAATCTTTGTGGGTTTGTGGTTATTGGGAACACTGGTGCCAAAACTACCTGGTAATTAAATGGATAACCTGTAAAATAAAGTAGGCATTATAGCTATATAGGCCTTGTGATAGGCAGGTGGCAGGAACTGATTCACCATCCATGATGATAAATAAAGATGCTGCTAGCGCACGTAGACGGGTGACATCTCTGTAAGGGACGAATTTGCTTGTTCCTTAACTTAGGGTCGCGTCAAAGCCACCAGCGGACCATTATGTGCAAACCCGGGCGATCAGTATTAAACCCTCATTAGCACATAATGAAGTGACTGCCGTGTCACTCGGCCACCGCACCGGGCTCACCTGGTGACAGCTCCTATCGGTTTCTTCTGTTATCTAGATGGTTCTGCTTGTGAAAACGCAAGATAAGCCAACGCCCATAACACCATAAAGCTTTTTTAAGCTTCTGCCGCGAACCCAAGAAATTTCACGCAGGAAACTTCGTCGCAATAACACATTGAGGATTGGGTTTGCACCGGAGCCGCTTTTCACGTCGACGCGACCCGGTCGCCGGTTAAACGAATATTCAGCAGACTGTTCATTAGCAAAACTCGAACTTTACCCAACTCTTAGTCCCTGGGAGTGGCTAAATACCGCCCAATCGTGCGGATGCGTTGTCCTTCGGATCCGAGAAAGAGAAACTCGCTAAAACTCGCGAACTTTGACAGCAGTTTTAATGTCTGACTCCGGACGTGGGAGACTACATGCCGCATCGACATTTTGAAACCGAATCCTGCTAAAAAGTTGCAAAATGCAGACTACAAAATATTACATTATCGCTACATTACCGGAGCCCGGAATTTGCGACTTACCTTTGAAAATAGTTTCGGAGTCGCACTGTAACACGCCAGAGCACGCCGGGCTCCGGTCCGCAGGACGCCGGCGCGCAGCAGCCCCACCATCGCTGCGAATCACCCCCTGATCCGCGACAGCAATGGCATACTCTGCCAGTATATAAATCCCTAATGGAGGTACTCCAGCCTCCCAGAGGAATCGCAGAGCAGACCCGCAGCGTGTTCAAACTACAGCCGGAGATGTCGAGAGCGTGAAGGCGCCGCCCATCGGAGCGCCAGGCGGGGGCAGAACGCCCAGCGAGCCCGGCCCCGATCGGCTCTCCACCGGGGCCCCATTGGTGGAGGTGACACTGGCAAGGGGACGGGTTCCCAGTGCACCAAATAGAAATGTTCGGACACTCAAAAAGTGTAAAACTATATGCCAGACAATTGGTGCTGACGCGCCGTGGCGGAAGTGTGTTTGAATCAGGCTAATTTGAGTGTGATTTCGACTTAGATACCCACGCAAACAGAATGACGTTAAAATAAACGTGGATACGGCATTATTAAGCGAAGCTGGCATTTGTTACATGAGGATGAGCTTTGCCTCCCTGCACTCGCCTGATTGGTTGGGATATACAGAGTTAATCGGCAATTCAGAATATATTTATGTTTTTGGCCTGAATTTTTAACCCGCGTGTTATGGTATGTTTGTATTCATCTGGAATGTTTTACAGACATGGACGTAAAATATGGGGGGAGGGGGGTGGTCGGTGATGTGGGTTGTGACCCCCCCCCCAATAATCAAAAACACCCATTACCCCCCTGGACCCCCGTAAATTGGTGAAGACCTCAACCCCCCAAATCTTTTCCCCCCAAGTGTTTTGCCATTGTTTACAGGTGTCCTGTGCCTTTCTCCTCAAAGCCTACGCTGTTTGGTTAGTCACTGACTTTTTTACTCTGCTGAGAGCTGATTCACACAGTCTATGTCCTGAGATTGGGTGTGGCACCTTTGGAGAAATGCAGCACACCCAGAAAGATCGCTGCGGGTCTAACGATTATTGTAGCACCACTTGGGCCGTGTTCATGAACGTCCTGACATTTGCAGATAAGTCCAGATGTTCAATAATAGCTGCAACAATAAGCAGGTCTGGGTGGAGACCCATTAAAATGACGGGGGGGCTCAGACATTCAATTTGAGGTGGTATTTTCAAGGCTGGTGTGTTTTTATATATATATATATATACCGAGTCTCAGATTCTGAGCATGTTATCCACCTCCAACCTGTTACGCATCATTCAATGAAATTACCTCTTTCTCAGGAGTTGACTGCATTTCTGCATCCAAATAAGCCGCAGTCAGATTTTTTATTTTTTTTGCCAGAATATCGGACCTCTTGTAGTACTTGCGCCACACAAAGATATTCAGTTCCTGCATTCTTGTCTAGGTGATATGAACCTTAAAGCTGACATTTAACTGCAAGATTTGCAATTTGCATGAAATCCATCTCCCTTAGCTCTTAGTAGGACAGACCATAGTGAGCGTGCAGTGATGTGGTTTGTCAGCAAGTAGCCTTGTCTGACTGATACTGTATTATTACCTTTGGCGGTGATGCGGTGTGTGTGTGTGTGTGTGGGGGGGGGGGGCTGTTTTTATTCAGTGGGCAATGAGCTGAATTTTTTCCTGTGGACCCACCTCCGGTGTTGTAGGCTGTCATCCTGGACAGTGCCGGTCCTAGTCAATGCGTCGCCCTGTCTGAGGCAAAGTGAAATTGCCTGGCAAGTCAGCCAGACGGCACCTAAAGCCATTTATTAACTTTCTAAACACTGACTAAACAGCAAGAGAAATTATCCCTGGTTAGCAATCATGTACAAAAAAAAAAAAACCAATGAGCACTTATTGTCAGCACTGGGGCCCATCCGGCCATCCCATGCATTTTCATGTGTTTAACTTGCAGTCCCTTGTGTTTGCTCCTTGCAGTATGTTATGTTTTCCTATTTTTAGTTTCCCTTGGCGTTTGGACTTCTCGGTGCCCTGCTCATTTCATATGTACCTCACATACCTCCCTGTGGCCTTGCCAGCCCACAGCTGATTCACCACCCGTACGATCTCAGTGAGACTGGGTGGTTCAAAGGTGGTCGGAGGATCTGCTTTGAGAACTGTAGGCCCAGAGATGTCCAACGTCCTTGCTTGGAGGGTCCGCATTAAACGACTGCTCAAAGTAGCTGGGTCGTAACTGCAGCGTCATCTGTAAGGACCGTCCCGTCACCTGCCCTGACTGCAAGTCTCTGAGTAACAGATTCAGATGTGCATAACGCTTCAACCCCTCTGTAAGCAGGACGTGGGTCACTGGACCACAAATGGTGTGTCACCTGCTCACAAATTCGTCTAACAAACACCTCCATATCCGCCCACTGAGCCCTCACAGCCATTCTCCTCCGTTCCCGGTGCAGACTGGAGTTGCCACCAAAGTCTTGTGCTGCGACTCCTCTCAATAATATCCGGGGAACACTGGCAACACCGACACAGCCCAACCTTCAGGGTCTTATCACGGAAGGTCTCCCACATCACATTAGAGTCAGCGGTCACACCCAAGTCTGCAAGTTCCTCACACAAACTGCATTCGAACTCATCAGAAACAGCTTGATCCTGGAGTCTGGCCAAGTCCAGCTTCATTCTCCTAGTAGGTGGTAGCCTACTGGATCTTAGCTGAATCTGGAGCACCAAGTCCAACGACGCGGCTTAGGACTTTGGAACCAAGTTCAAGCGACCCGCAGCTGACCAAGCGACCCGCAGCTGACCAAGCGACCCCCGGCCTTCGGCAAAGTCAAGGAACATGGAGCCACTTTCACCCCCGATCTCCAGACCCAGAGGCACTGACACAATCCTCCCAGCCAGCCCTGTCAGTGCCTATAGTTGCACCGAAGTCACCCATGACAAGGGGAGTGTCACCTCATGGACACCTTTCAACCACTGAGCAAAGCTGCGAGTAAAATGTCTCTGACGTCTTTGACTCGTCCAAGGATGGGGCTCCCGAAGGCTTCCCCCAGCCCCTCCTTGGTGGGGGCTGTGGGCGGCTGCAGCAGAGCTACACCCGCGGAGAGCAGAAGAGCATCTAGCTTGTCCAAATCAAGCAGTTGTGAGTCGTTTTATGGCGGCTGGAGTGCCAATCCTGCCACCAATCACCCCCCCCCCCCCCCCCCCCCAAACCCCCCCCACCCCACAAAACGCGAGCGCGGCGGGGTGGGGGGGCAGCGGATCTTCAGCACCCTAAGCGCAGCAG
>JAABNY020000085.1:581972-597745 GCA_015164015.2 Brevimyrus niger | reverse complement strand
ACCCAGCGTCTCCTTCCAGCGGGCAGTGGGGCTCTGGCACGGACTTGTGGTTAAGGACAGAATTGGACCCTGTGGCTTCCTGGGACCCCTTTGGCTACGTCAAGCAGACTGGCAATAACACAAGTAAGTCGACCGAGAGCATGTAGGCTATCTGCATACACCCCCTCCTCACCCCCCCCCCCACCCAACATGAAACCCACGTCCATGTACCCAGAACACCCACACAGCTACAGAAAAGCAGAAATGCAAAACCCAGATCAAAACTATTAGCCCTTTCTCCAAGTTAGAAAGTTCCAGAACACCTCCCAATTAGAAGCCTGAATTAGGAGGTTGGCAGATAGACGGCTGAGCAACGAACGTCACCCGACTCTAATTTATTATGCCCCCCCACCACCACCGTTGTCACGCACCAGGCGGACGAGCCGCACCCCCCAGCCGAAACAGCCCACGTTGCCTCCGCTAGCTGGGATTTGCACGCTCAAGCAAAACGAACGAGTCCCTTTTCATCTTCCCCAATTTAAGCGAAGGGGAGAAGGGGCCATTAGAAGGCCTTTCTGGCAACGGGCTGGGCCTCGCCATCTCCGCAACATCGCGGGGGGGGGTGGGTGTTGTGGCGGCTTCCTTGCTAGGAGACGACAATATCACCTAATTAAAAAAAAACCTGTTTCATCATGGCTGCCCCGGGTGGCCAGGTACTCGATGCTTGGGATGGAATAAGCACTGTTTACAGTCTCACCAGGCCGGGATTATTCCCAGGTAAGGAGGGTCGCTTGCTAGTCCATAAAAAACCTTTCATCGCTCAGCCAGCAATTAACCAGGAGGCAGAGATAAAGCCAGGCCTTGCCGATGTTTGTTTTTACTGAAATCCCCGCGCTTAATATTTCCTTTTGAAGTTTCCGATGAAGGCCTCGCCCGCTCTAAATCAAAGACGTGTCATTTCTCCCTAAATGGCTGTAGTTAGTGTCGACTGCTTTGTTTTCCGACTGTTTTTGATTCCGACGCGGCGAGTGGGCCACAAACACAACGGCATTACCGCCGGGAAGAAGCGGCGTACCTGTTTTCTCAGGTGACGAAGGGCAAAACGGATTCACATGGCAACAGCAGCGGCAGATCAGATGGGGCTGCAGACGCACTTTTTATTGAGATCTGATTTAGTTTTTTATGTCCTTCAGTATTTTTACATATAAATACAGCAAAGGCGGATGGGGGATGTATTAATATCTCTTCACATGTATGAACAATGGCGAGGAAAGCTCATTTAAAGGATGGGCCCAAAAAATAAAATTTATTCACTAAACAAATTAACCCATTTGAATTGAGTGTGACAAGTCTGTAATTAGCATGCGTGTTGCCATCATTACATGCGCAGGGAAGGGACTGCTGTTGTCATCAGCCGGAATAATCCGAAGAGATTAATAGGAAGTCCTGCTTTGCCGCCGAAGCATCGCAGACAGGGAGACGGAAAGGAGTTCATATGGTTGTGCTGATAACATTGGAGCCAAATGATGATTCATACTGGGCTATTTAAGTTTTAATGTGCGCATTATCCTGGATTAAGGCTTTTGATTAGAGCCTTAATCGAGGGCAGTTGGGGTCCTGTTCTGAACTGGGCGTGTGAAGGCGTCGCTTTGGATAATGTTGTTATGAACTGAACCTATGACCAGGTGCTCACACTCTTCTGAGAGGAATTCCCCATCCTCGACCAATTAAAGTTAGGAGGTGAGGTCACGTGACCTCTGTGGATTTGTCCTCCTGAATGGGGCATGTAAAGGCGTCGCTTTGGATGCTGTCGTTAGGAACTGAACCCAAGACTGGGTGCTTACACTCTTCTGAGAGGAATGCCCCGTCCTCAACCAATCGCCAGGAGGCGAGGTCACGTGACTTCTGTGGGTGTGTCCTCCTGAATGCCTGATGGAGCTCCAGCTCTTAGCTGGACAAGGGATCCCACAGATGGAATGGTGTACCTGGAGACGCCGCGTGTGACGTCTGCGAGTGGTCCCCCCCCCCCCTTCCCCCAGAGCCCCTGCCATCCCCCTCTCAGCGGTACCCCAGCCTGAGCGGTCCCATCTGGCCCCGGCAGTGGGGAGCCCAGCCTCGACGGGCAGGGGGGGGCCCCAGCGGGGCAAGGCGAGGGTACAAAGGCAGGATTAGTGCAGCTGCCAGTCTCCTTAAGATCCTCCGCCACACTTGCCGCATACCCCCCCAAACCCCCCCCCCCCCCCCCCCCCCCCCCTCCCCCCACAAAACCCCCCCACAACCCCCCCCCCCCCCCCCGTATGATGTGCCGCAATCACCCCAGCACAATAGGCCCTGCTCCAGCACAGAATAAAAAGATGTCGGACACAGTCGCTTGGGGGGCGGAGTCACGGGCGAGGCAGGCGTATGTGACACTGTTAGCCTTTTCTAACCCTTTCTTCTTTTATTAATGTCATTATTTGTGCTACGGGAACAAAGTGGCCGGATTGGACAGCGGCTCGGAAAACATTCAGCCCCTCTGCAAAGGATCAGGCAGGTAGCGACGTCCCAGATGCAGCCGCCGCGTGCTGATTCTGTACCATCATGTGGAGAGAAATTTAATCTTTTGATAATTTTGATCGGCTGGGAGGAGTGGACCCGAGATTATGGTCAGTGGTACCATTTTTACATTTTTTTTCATCGATTCTTTTACCCAAAGCTTCACGCATTTTGAGAAAGCTGCCTCAGCCGGTAACTGGGGTAACTGGGAGCTGAGGGTCTTGCTCTGAGGCCCAACGGTGAAATCACTCTACCGAACCAAGGGATTTGAACCAGTAACCTTCTACTCTCAGGCACAGCGCCCTGACCTGCTGAGTCACACAACACACCAGCACTAAACTCTTAAAACCCGGCGGTAGTGACCCCTCAGCGCTTTGATTAAAGCGGTCTGTCAGCTTCGCCGTTAAGGCTCAGCTCCACAGGAACCCTCCTCGCAGCGGGAATCGGCAGGGGTGGCGAATGCCGTGGCCCTTGCGTCACGGCCGCCCGGGGGGGGGTCCCGGGGTCAGCATGGAGCACGGCAGCGGGTTCTACGTCAGGCGCCATTGGGGACGGAGGGTTTGCGTGCCTCGGAAGTTCTAGTCGACCAATCGGAGACCAGCCGCTGCTGAAGTACGCAGTATGTGCGAGTTAACAACACGCACGAGAAACAGCCCATAATATTCAGCTGTCATTAAAAGCCCCTCTGTCCACAGGCATGGTGCATAACACCGTTATTTATAGAAACTATATCCTACTGTTTCATTCTGCTTTGCAGGAGACTTTCTGCTATAGATGTGACACACGTGCATCACATTTGACCAGCAGATCTGCTTTGTGCGAGCGGGAGAATGGGTCATCATTTATTTAATAATCTCAATTATAAATTAAAGACATTCATTATGACTGGATTTTCCAAAGTATTTTCTTCTTCTTGCTGTTAGGTTCTTTGAAAAAAACGCCTTTGATGACAAAGCCGTTACATCTGATCTTTAATTGGAAGAAAATATTCGGGAAGGGAATAAACGCCGATTTAATAATCATGCTGTTTAATACCCGTTCCCTCTTCTCATTTCTCTGTTGTTGTAAGGTATTCCTGTTCCCTCAGATTTTAGCGGAATGTTCTGGCAACCTTGTGAATGTTACAGATCAGATATCACCAAGGTGCATGATCCGCCGTCCGTCAGAATAAGGCATTTCGGTGATGGGATCGGGCACAGGGAAATATCATAAGCTCCCGGAAAAACCGCGCGATGTCATTTCCGCATGGGCCGCACGGGCAACACGGCCGCGACCAAAACTTATCACGCGATCACAGCGCCGCCGCAGACTCTACACGGGCTTGTTTTGTCAAACACCTTGCCGACTTTTTCTTTCATCTTCCGGGGATGTTGTGGCTCCCGCCGTTTCGTTTCCGTGGCAAAAGTCGCCGAAGGGGAAAAGAAAAACCCCCCAACGTTAGATCGAGAAAAGCCGCACGGCCTCTCGGGTTCGCCTGGATCGCGGAGAAGGATGGCGTGCGATGCGTCTCGCTGTTCGCCGTGACAACAGTCCTGCTTTTCATGATCGGACACGCTAACCCAAGTCCTTTTTTAGCCGCTGAGACTCACTCAGACTCTGTACACTCTGTGAACGAGAAGGGCGGAATTACAACCAAGAGCCATGTAACTGGAAGTCAAGGCCGTGTTGTAAGAGTGGAAAAGCTATTATGGTTTCCTGTGAGCCGCTGGTAAACTGCAGAAGGAGGACACTGGCACTTGTTTTGCGTTATTTACTTGCATAACACGTATTCTTATTTATTAAAATGACTAGTTTTGCATTTATGAAGGAGACCTCAGCTCAATATCCCATTGGTCAACATTCTGGAGCAGTCTGATTGGCTGCTGACAGATGCAGAGGCCACACCCCCCATCCAGCAGTCCTTTACAACCTGTTTCAGTTATAAGTGTGTTAAGAACATGGTGACATCATTGTAAGGGCTGGCATATTAAACTGTGCCCCCCCCCCCCCCGAAGTTCTTAGGGGCAGGGAGGGGTTGGGCTCTGACTAATGCTTGTACATTTACCCGCGTCACTCAGAGTGCAATTAGATGTAACCTTTTATTCTTCAAATCCCCTTTAAAGCACTGAGTGTGAATAAGCCTGGAAGAAATAAAATCAACCCCCCCCCCCCCCCGGTCCCCCCCTGACTGGGGCCCCCGAAAGGGGGGCATTAGATCAAAATACCATTGGGGGGAATTTTTGGGGCAAGGGGGTGGAATTGCTTTCAGATCCCCCCCAGGAGTCCCCGACTCTGACCTCACGACGGAGCAAAGGCCACGACAGCGCCCGCGTTCCCATTTCTGGGTTCGTCCGTGTCCTTGGCGCCACGTGATGGGTCCGCCCCTCAATTTCCGTGATAAGCCATTAAACTGACTTTTTTTTACAGGTAAAATCACCCCCAAATTGGCCAAAGCAGGATTTAAAGAAAAGGGGTGCTGGGGGGGGGGGTCAACATATGCAGCGAGAGTCTGACGGGCAGCCTCGCCGGAGCGAGTGGCCCTATCTGTGTGTGGAAGACTGTGCCGTCCCACACTTCAAGGCGGCAGTGAGCGGGAGACACGACAAGGGACGGGACAGATCCACGATGTCCGAGGGGGGGTCATCATTTTATATGAGCGTTGGGAGTCGGCTGGGGATGAATCACACGTCGGGCCTTCGGTGCATGTCAGACGACAAGTCACCGGCGGGCAAAAGAGAGACGAGTCACTGTATGTGCCAGAAATAGGGTGGGGGGGCAAATGAAAAACATCTGACGGCTGGGGGAAGCCTGAGAGGACCTGCCAGGTCGACCCGACGTGTCTGAGCCTGGAAAAACTGACTAACCCTCCTGGGCATGGGGGGGGGGGGGTGGGGGGGATTCCAGGGGCGGGCAAATGCAGAGAGAGAGGAGGAGCTCAATGGCGCCGCTTCGCACCCCGGTGGCCATCGGCCGCTTTTCACTTTCCCGCCCTGCAGTCTGCTGGCGAGTTATTGGATTCTGTCAGAACAAAGGCTCGGCGTCAGAGTTCGCCGTGGGCCGAGCGTGGGCCGCTCACGTGCACAAGCGTGTACACATACACACACAAACACGGCACGGTCAAGGTCCATGTGGGCATAGGAACCGTGGTGGGGGGGGGTGGGGGGGGGCAGAGGAGACATGAATTCATTCATCCCCCTAATAAACAAACCTTTGTTTTTCAATTTTTAAGTTGCCCCCCCCCCATTATCAAACTGGCTGTAAACACACTTCACTGCCGTCCAAAACAGAGTGAAATCGGCTTGCTAAGTTGCCCCCCCCCCTCAGCAGATGGCACCCTGGGTGCCTGCCTATGTCACTTAATGAATTGACTGGCACTGCATGCATGCTTACATACACACACTCAAGGCAGACCAGCGTACCTGCAATGGGAGCTAAAGGCAAGCACCGGTCTAGGGTCAGAGTTCACGGCAGCAGGGAGAGGGATGTGTTTGATCTGTTAGGACCCCCTTGCATGGGGGGGGGAGGGGGCGGGGTTTATTGGGTCAGAGATGCAGCACGCATCAGTTCTGTGGCAGCGAGAGTGATTTATAAGGGTACAAGAGGTTCTGGGGTCAGGTGACCCCTCAGCAGGGTCGGCGGTGACCCGTATCTGTGTCTTCCACCCCCGAGGGGGCTCTGCTCTCACTTTCTCCCCCCACAAAAGAACAGACATTGCCTGTTAAGTAAACAGAGGACAACCACCACTGCTCAAGGTGCCAAACATGTCCCCGCTGGGACTGTCAGGATGGGGATGAGATAAGTAAACGCCTCCAGCCTGGCGAATCTAGATTGCCAGTTTGCATCCCATAGGCCAACTTTTACGGGGGGGGGGTAATTTTATGGGGGCAGAGGTGCAGCGCCATACCTCAGTCTGTTAATGGGTGGCCAAGATTTGCATGAGGATGATCAAAATACTCTTAAAAAAATGGAAACAAGCTTTTGTGTTGGTCACAAAATCAAGCAGGAAAACCTACTGCCTCTACTACATACTAACTGACCGTAAGTTATTCAGACTCACACTAACACACATCAATGCCAACTATCTTTAGCTTTAACTTAGCTTAGCTCTGCTGCCCGCTATATACAGGACAGTCATCAGGGCGCAGGATGCTACGGGCTCCCTAGTCCGTGTGACGTGTCCTTACACGTGCGCACGTCCGGCCGCGTGTGGAAGGGAGCAGGACTTAAATCAATGAGCCACTCGCAGACGTAAATCAAACTTTGTAGCGATATATCGCATGACAAATCCCCTTTCCTCCCCCGATGGGGGGATAATTTCTTTTTAATAATACCGTGTCTCACACTCTTACTCGGTGTTACCATAAATCAGTAGATCACAGGGCAGGGCAAACCATGCCTCCGGAAGGCGTCCCCCGGAGCCGCGTTTTCCAGCTTCAAACGGCAACTTTCTAATGTTTTTGTATCTATCAAAGGGTAGAAATAACGGCGTGCCCCGGACCTCCCCTGTCTCAGTTTTATGCTTGATAAATGGACCCCTTTTAGAAGTTTAATTGCAAACTGTTTAAATCTTAATGTGATGTTTGTTTCCTGTCCTTTTTTGTCTATGGCTTGAAGCGCGCGGCTGTAATTATTTCACGTCGCGAGAGATGTCATAATTGCAGCAGGTGGAAACCCTGCACACTGAAGGCTCCGGCGCCCGGACCGCTCGCTTCGGTGTCGAAAACAACACGCAGTATCCGGGGCGCCTCGAAAGGGCTCGCCTGTCACAGCGCACTGTGGCCCCCTTGCAATATTTACGCATTTAAATGCCCGCGGCGCCGTTGGCAGCCCTATCAGATAGTACGACTTCTGATTACAGGACCAGTAACTGCTCTCCCCGTGATTTTCACTGCATCAGTAATAACAACGCTTGTAAAAATCTTCTCTCGAAATAATCAAAAGTTTGGGCAACCGGTTATAAATACATGTCTCATCATTATTTTGTACTCTTCTGTATCATCATTATAAATGGACCTTATATCCACGCTAAATTAGGCATGTTAAAATCACTTAGCGGCCATGTCAGTTTGCGCCTTTTGCCGCCGATTTTTTTCTATGCATTTGCAAGACAGTTGAAGATATAAAAGGCCTGTTTCCCAACATGTGCATGTTTCAGTATACGTGCATTTTTATATATTGTTGCATGAGGATCATTTAAGCCATGAATTCGCAGATGGTGGTTTGGTTCGTTAATAATACTGAAGGGTGATCAGGGAAAATTGGGGAAACTCGGGAAATTAGAACTAGAGAAAATGAGAAATCATTTCATTTGAAATCCAAGCCGTCTTTCATGGCCGATATTCTGTCATTTCCTATCGTCCCCATGATGACCACACAGGACTCATTTTTAACTTTTAGCGTAATAATCTACAGTGGCAAAGGAATCATTGTGGACTCGAATTACTACAGTAAAAGAAATCATCTTCAACTGCAGGCGAATTTTCAGGCTGGAAATAGAAGCTGTACAGAATCCGCGGCCTGGTTGCATCACCATAGATCATACTGCAATGACGACGAAAACGGGCAGTCTCTTAACCTATCTTTTATTATTCGGCCTTTTCAAAATTGAAAACAATACTGAGATTGTAACTCTTTGGTCGTGAAAACACAACGCTTCAATGAAAACGCACTCGGATAAATAAGACAGATTGGTCAAATTTGTTTAACGTGTTTCAAATGACATTAAACAATTGGCTAAATTGATCTTAATTCGACCCGTTTGGACGGAGTGTGAATGAGACTGACCTTCTGAACTGAACTGCATCAGTGGCTCATTAGCAAACTGATCTCGGATTTTCCTTACCAGGAAAAACAGCTTCTGCCCGATCTGAACGTCCTCAACTCATATAACCTGAAAAAGTTTAAATGTAACTCTAAACAACTGGATATGTTGATCCCATATAATAATTAACGCCGGAAGCGTATAATGCATATAACGCTATTCAACCCAGAAAACAGAAAGTAAAATGGAATCTTTTCAGATGCCTTTTTTTTAAAATAATTCTTTACTATTATTATTAAAAGCCATAATTGTTTGTGTTGCGATTTTAGAAACCTCGACCGGCTTTTCTCCTCTTTTTGAGGGGAGTCCTTTTGTTTCTAGACCATTCGTAGTATAAGAGGATCGTCGACTGTACTTTTTATCCCTATTCCGCCTGTCTTTTACTAATTATTGCAATGATATTTGTGTCCTCGCTGAATGGCCGTGTACTGTTGTGGTGATACAAAAAGGCGCACGTGCTTCTAATGTCTGAACGGTGTTTCTAATACTTTGTATCATCAAATTTGCCGTTTTCCACAGTTTTTAATGTAGCATTTTATTTAGTTCGCATGTGCCAGGGTTGGTGCTTAACTCGATCCAGTTCCCAGAAGGTCCTGGAAATTCTGGTTTTCGTTTAACAACGCCTTTATCGATTGGTCAGATTCATTTATTAGCTACAAATGTAGCCTATTTAAAGGCACTGTAGAAACATGGTATTGCAATCAAGCTTATAAAATTGAAGAAAAAAAAGTTTAGAGGCGAAAAAAAACATCTTTGTGGAAACCGAACTTGAGTCAATGAAGGAGGGATCATGTTTCAACCAGAGGTGAATTTACTTTTTTTTTTTAGTAATGTATTGTAATGTAGTTTTCCGCTTTTGACTGGATAGCCCTCCTCACAGGCATGTCTGAATTGATTGATCAAGCTATATCGTTACTAGTTGGAAACCGTCGTGGTCAACGTTCACCCACAATCTCTTCCGATGTAATGCACTTCACACTCTGTTGTTGAGGGGGGGGGGGCTGACTGGAGTATTTCATACCTTGCTACAGGACACAAATTATGCACAGCGTTTCGTAAATTATTGAACATTATAGTACTCCGATACTGAAGCAAAAGAAAACCATACTGTGGTCTTGTTGGCCACTGCAAAGGTAGAATAAACGGCTTAGAGCAGTTGGGGTAGAAGTGCACCCCGATCGGGGATGAGGACAAAGCTTCTTAAGTACTGGCTTATCTATGTTTCACGTCTTTATTGTAGACCCACGGAACAAACCCACCGACCATCGCATGCGTGAGACATGCAGCGCGAGCCCGCACGACACTTCCATCCTCGCGCAACTGGCACCAGGGCTCACGTGTACGCTTAGCTTATAGTGAATATCCTCCAGGGGCGGGGAGGAGATGCAGTGGTGATTAGATCCGGCGGGCAGGGGTCCATTCAGTGCCCTCAGAAGACGCGGTTTCATTTGACAACTGCGGTGTCGGTACCAGCAGGCAACATATGCCAATCAGGAGTGTCGCTCCCTCTGGCTAAAAGAAAACCCCTCAGAAGTTCCCGCGAGCCTCACCTCCCCATGAAATCGTCCATCCGGGTATGACAGATAAAAATCATAAGTCAACAAGCGTGTAGAGTAAGAGCAGGGCGTAGATGCGTGTTGAATTGTTTTAACGCAGCTGTGCAAATGCGTTGTTGTCCATACAAGCCGTCGTTACACTAAGTTCGAAAACGCATTCATTTCTGTCCTATACCTTAGCCACAAAGAACGCGCCCCAAACTCCAGAGAAATAAATCATATTCTGGAGAGCTGGCAGAGTGGGTAGGCTGAACCAAATCTTCTGAAAGGGTGTCCGGCACATTCGTTATACAAGCATATCCCTTTACATAAGCTACGAAAAAAGGTTTCTACACATCTCGTGGTGGGTAACGAATTCACCAAATAGTGTTAAAATTACACCTCCATTCCAACAAAAGCTCTGGAACCGAATGTTAAAACATGGACTGGAGAGTTGTATGGGACATTGGTCAGATCTCTTAACTCTGGGGCTCCAAGGTCAAGATTTGACAGTTGGCGCAATTGTTACTCATGCTTGCCTTGCAGGCCTATATAATGTGAAATCTCCTTCATCATTGATCTTTTCGATTGATGAGTCTGCGCACGATGGGTAGGGAATGTATAGGCCTACATATATATATATATATATATATATATATATATATACATTTACCGGAGCCAAAGACTATGGCAAAAGATCTGTTAATTGCACCAGCCATTTTTTATAACTTACATTTAAAGAATAGCAGAACATGTTCAAATATATTTTGGACACCGGAGTCTGTCTGAAATCGAATGTGTATTTGTTTGTGCTATTCCTGATCTTCTATATACTAAAGAATACCGAGACAGTAACACGATTTAGAATTTTCAAACTATTAAAATGAGACTGCTGCCCCAGGATTTTATGTTTTATTTATATTCTCAGAAAATAAATCCAATGTGGACGTTTGGACACTTTGAAATGTATAAGTAGGAAAGGTGGTTTAACAGTTGCTTCGTTGCTTTAATTGCACAATAGGTCATTCTAACCGGAATGATTATCCTAAAATGTGTACAGCCCCCCCCCCCCCCAAGATTCGGTGTATGTGTAGGCCAAATTAAATCTTGGAGCAATAACAATCTGTTAATAAAAATAATGAGGCATCCACCATAATTTTCTAATAAGACTGTGTTTACATTGCGATGCTCATCGGTAAACTGGAATGGACATAATAGCAGAAAGTCCGAAAATGTTGTTTTGAAATGAGACGGTACAATAAAACCGGTTTCCCGTAAGGAGGTGGTTCCCGGCCGCTCATTTGTGCCCCGAGTTCTCATTTGAAGCGCGGCTCTCCGCTCCGCCTTGGACTTCAGCCAGTCGTGGTTCTATTTTTTTTTTCAATCCACACTCGGATCCAAATCCAAGGCTTTGATCTTTTCGC
The DNA here is from genome assembly GCA_015164015.2 of Brevimyrus niger. NCBI lineage: Eukaryota > Metazoa > Chordata > Actinopteri > Osteoglossiformes > Mormyridae > Brevimyrus > Brevimyrus niger. Next base: position 586,472 of record JAABNY020000085.1, on the reverse strand, counting down.
TGTCTCCTTACCCGGAAGAGAACCCTTGCCTTCTCTCTCAGCTGGGATGAGTGCACACGTGGAAATGTTGGCTCGTCTCCATGTCCCTACCAAATTTAGTCATACAAAGGGAAAGGAGACGGAGGGAGGGGGGGGAAACCGGGGATGAAAGACCGAGCCGCCGCGAGATCAAAGGCGACCGCGACTCCGCCTGCTAACCCCACCTCCGAGCTTTATAAAGATCTGCCTGCTACTCTAAAGTTATTCTCACGCAATCTTTCCACAGCTAGCCGCTGAAGCGGTCCCCCTCACGGTTTTAATTTTTTTTGTCTGTCTCCAAATATGTCCGACAACGGAGAACCCCCTCAGCTATTATTTATTTACCTTTTCATAAACCCGGAACAAATGTTATTCTGAACAAACATTACAGAATACGTTGTTACGGCAGTTACGACGGCTTGCTCCGATTTAAAATTACTTTGCTTTCCACTGTTGAGTGTTTCCTTCGTATTTGTTACATCATCCTTATTTTAATAATTTGGGAATTGTGTTTGTGCGTTTAAGATCTTTATTATTTATTTAAATAAATAAATAATTATATCCTAAAATTCCATAACGTTTTACCAAGAATATATAATACATACAGTTAATCGGAAAATATTTCAATGCGGCGCAATAAACATTGTCGAGAAGGTCACGTTCAAAGTGGAAATAAAGCTTCATGCAATGTTTGGCAAATGCCATAAACAGCACCGTTTCCCCCATAACGATCCATGGAATATACTTTTAATTGTATTTATTTTTATTGAATACCCGTGGAAATCGTATGTAGAAAGTGATGCCAGTTTTCCCCTTGCCCGGTAGGTAGTTCCGCATTAAGTCAAAATCCTCAATTCAAAAGACGTCGGCACGCACTGAAAAACTTTCCTGAGGAACAGGTGAAGGACTGGAGACACTACGGAGGAAAAAGGAACTCCCCTTTAAGCAGACGTTTCTACTGGAATTCGTAGCAAAAACGAGATTTCAAAGGCTTTGGTTCATTTTTGGGATGTTTAGATTAAGAGCAAAATTAAAACACGTTGGTTGAAGCAGGTAAAGATCAAATCGTAATCACAATTTCATAATTTCACCAATAATAACCGGGACTATGGCACCGTGTTGATATTAGCACTAAACTCGAACACAGTTTCGATAAGAAATGTTTACAGGATTTTAGATGCATTTAAAATGAAAAAAGCACCGTATTGTTTACATAAAATCCCTTGTTTTGCCTGGACAATACACTGTCTGAAACGTGTATAAATAAAATATCTAATAGCTAATCGCAATTACAGTTTTAAAAATGTCTCTGAATTGTCCAGATAAATATCGTTTCTACTGAATTGCAAGTTAACAGCTTAAACAAGCAACAACAATAAAGCAGTCCTACTTGTGTATATTTAATAATACGTAGCAAATTGTTTTGGTAAGATTTTATTATAGTAGGTAATACGGCATTCTCCTTTTTCACAGAAGATGACTACTGAGCACAAAGGATTTATTAAACAATAATCCAAATATGATTAAACAAAAATTGTGTTCTGAATTAGTATTGTGTGTAAGGATTAATAAACCACAAAATGAATAGGTTTAAATGTATTTTTAAATAATTCAGTGTTTTAGAAATATGATACGTTTAAGCATCTCTTAAGCAAGCTCTATGACTTTAGGGCATTTAAAAATACTCTGATTCGCGTCCATACTTTGCTTACGAATTGGTAAGATTTAGTGGTGGGGGGAGCGAAATTAACACAGTTCACACGACGCCGGATAAATTATCAAGTGTTGTGTGTTCAGACCGTCCGATTCCCACGGTGCCTCGAGTCACAAAACGCCAGGTAAACACCCGTGATAAATGGGAATCGGTCTGTGGGCATCCACTTATTTCTTGCCCCAAGTCCGCCTGAGCATCTTAACTTAATATATATTTTTTCTTTTACTTCCCAGTCGTAAGTATTTCTACAGCCCGGTGTCGGCTTCATATACATCGCCGCCCCCGCCCCGTGCTTCCCCCAGCAGTCTACCCATTTGCGGTGTATAAATCTCTCTCTCCCGGCGCTTCGAAGAGCGTCAATCGGTGCGGTGTCAATCACGACGGCGGCTTGTCTTTCATCTGCGCCCTCGCAGTTACGGCAGAACGGAGCATCGTGGAGGAGAAGGAGAAAAAAAGAGGAGGAGGGAAAGGAGGGGGAAGGAGAGCTACATTACAAACACACTCGCAGAGACGCCACATTACTCACGGAGCGGAGCCCCAGCCTGGACCCGCTTTACGACGCGTCGGAAACGCAATCTTCAAGTTTTCTTTTCGTTCCCGTCTGGTCTTAACACTTCTCAGATTATATAAAGTTTTTTCCCCCAGATCAAGGATGTATTTAAAGTTGAAGAACAGAAGCAGATGCTCGCCACGCCGCAAATAAGCCGGGGAAAGCGGACTAAAAGATTTACTTAATGTGAATTTACGAGTTAACACGCGTTGGGCAGGTCGCAATTAAATCTTTCCTGTTTATTTTTCTCCACCGGGAAGACGTTACGCAGTGTGGACACTAAACGGGGAAATATATGAAGATCCACTCACTTTTATACGCCTTTTATTGTTTATTTATTTTCCACGAAGTTCTTACCGGGAGAAAAGCAGCGTGGTGTCCTTCAATTTCTGGCTATTTGAGCAGTTATGATGTGGTTAACTTGTGATATTTGAGAAACAACCTGAAGAATGAGCGTGTACTAAAGTGCCAGAAAGATAACATCATCAGATGTGTTGGGCTTCCTGTGTTTTTCAGCAGTACCGAGAATCCATAATATTTTTTACAAAGCCAAAACATACAGGTATCCTGTTGCTGTAGTCAAAACAGGCAGCCGGGGAGTTTGTGCTGCCGGGGGCTGACTCACGCTGCAAGATCCCGGCTTGGGTTCGGGACATCGCGACGCTTTAATCCCGCTCTCCCCCTGCGAAGGGTACCTTACCGGGCGCACTGACTTCATCTGCGCCGAGATGCCACAGCTGGCTGGCGGCGGAGATCCCGAGCTCTGCGCCACGGACGAGATGATCCCGTTCAAGGACGAAGGAGACCCGCAGAAAGAGCAGATCTTCGCCGAAATAAGTCACTCGGAGGAGGAGGGCGACCTAGCGGATATCAAGTCCTCGTTAGTAAACGAGTCCGAGACCAGCCCGAACAGCAACAGTCACGATGTAAGTATTTTAATACCATATGTCGCTTGGTAAAACTTTTTTTTTGCTTTAATATTTAGAGTCTTATTAATGGGAAAACAGTACAAATCACTTCGATTGCAACAGGCTATTTCCAGGCGCGTTTTACTCGTTTATTTGGATGCACCATCTAACCTAGACATTACTTAGAATAAAAATACATTGATTCACGTTTTCGGGTTTTTTTGCCGCATGACTGATTTATGCATAGATTTTAATGTACCAAGTAGGTGTCAATAAGGAGAAAAACGAAGTACAACGTGAATCCTATATTTCCGTTGTAACTTAATTTTTAAATGAAATTATCGCACTTAAACACTGGAACATTGATTACCGTGAAAGGCTGAAAATATGTTCGTTTCTTTGCCCAGACGATTTTAGTACACGGCAGCTATTTCCCAGGACGTTTGGGTAGTTAAAACTATATGCCGCAGCAATTTGAATCTTCAAATATATTTGTGCAATGAAATTAAGAAAATACGTTGTGCATTTAACGCAGGGCTACATTTTCCCGAATAAATTGCACTATCCCACTTACCGGTTGTGTGTGAACGAGTTAATTTTATTTTCCATACAATATGCTCGATGTTTTTTTTTTTTTTACATCAAGAAAAAATATGCAATAAAAAAACATTGTGGAAAAAAATGTTGATTTTTATATATCAACTAGGGCCGTATATACCGTGACAGGGGACCCCTCTTCTCTCCAATGTAACCACTCCGAATTTTTTGTTTTATTACCCGAAAATAAAAATCTGGCATTAATTCCACGGGCTCTTTATTAAATTATTCTCTATTTTATTTTAATGTAGTTCTTAATCCACAATCTAGCTTTGCTTTACATTTCCCTGCGATGTTAAGTTTTTTCTCTATTGCAGTGTAAACAACCCAAAAAAAAACAGTGAAACACCTTGCCTGGCCTGTTTACCCCCGTCGGCAGGATCCGCGGCTACACGCAGAAGACACAGTTGTCAGCGCGGATAGTTATTAAGTGTCCGTAATGGAATTTGTCACATTTCGACTTGAGTGTTAAAATACGATGGGCACCGAATTTTAATTACGGATCAGCCGAAGTCGCATTTTCTTCGGATGGCGGGCCCCCGGGGGGAGTGAACTCCTAACACAGGTCGTCTTGTAAATTCCCGTTGAGTAATGTATGATTCCCCCCCCCCCCCCCCCCCCCCCACCACCCCCCCTAACCCCCCCCCCCCCCCCTCCCCCTCCCCTCCCCCCCCCCCCCAACCACCCCCCCCCCCGTCCCAAAAACCAACCCC
>JAABNY020000085.1:530774-554571 GCA_015164015.2 Brevimyrus niger | reverse complement strand
GGGGGGGCGGGACCGGCCACTCCTGAATCCCGGCGTTTGTGTGTGTGTGTGTGAGGGGGGGGGGGTCTGGCGGGGCCCTTGCCTGCTCCCCAGGCCCCCTTCCTGAACAGGAAGCCCTCCGCTTTTCATCTGGTGCTGTGAGGGAAACTCCTCCCCAGGAAGGAGTGTTGGGAGCTGGAGGCCTTTGAAAAGGGGGGGGGTCAGGGCAGGGGAGGTAAATAAGAGCCAGAGGGCGTCTTCCCCGCCGCGACCTCCTGCCCCCGCCCAGGGTCAGCCAGCCCTGCTTCTCTGCTCTTTCATCCACATGTGGTAAAGTAGCCTGGGTGGGACAAAGTGGGTGTTTGAGGGTAGGCCTCTCGGGGGGGGGGGTCTGGGTAGAGGTAGGCCTGGACATTTAATGCGGTGCCTCCACCGATGGGCATTTCAGGGGAAAGAGAATCCAAAATCATTCGGGGTTTAAAATAATTTTCGGTCGCTGAAGTCCAGCCCGTACCACTTTGTGTAGAGACGGGGGGGCGGGGCACAGTTCAGGGGGGGACGGTCGGCGTGACTGACCCAGGACTAATGGCCGCCTTGTCCCCGTCATGCTCACGCGCTCTGCTGCGGAGCGCTCAGCCAATTAGGCCAATTTAAGGGCGACCCTGCGTTTCATCACGAGGTCCCCATGTCCCCCGTCTGGCGAGTGTGAGGAGCCAGCTTAAACGGCTCATTCAAACGCACCGCTGCACGGCACGTCGGCGAGAGAAGCTGCTGGCTGCTCTCTGGAGCCACTCGGCACGTCCCATCGGCGGCGACACTCACCAGTCTCACTGCTAACTAGTAGCTGTTGATGCCTGAATCGTCTTTCTGCCTAATGTGTTTTTTTTAATCTTTTTCCTGTGTGTGTTTTTTCACCGTAGGAGGAAAGCGAAATGCGTTCTCCACGTGCAAAGCGAAGGCCACAGCTCTTGGTCCCCATTTAGAGATGGAAGCCTGTTAGTTCCGACCTCCAGGCCCCTCCAACCCCAACCCTTCCCCCTGCTGCCCCCCCCACCACTACTCGCTTCCCAAAGACCCCTTTTGCCCAGCGACACACCACGCTCAATGGGGAGAAGATACAGACAATCACGGCCGTAAAGACCTTCCGCTTTCGCTTACCGACCATGCACAAATACAGGCGATCAGTGGAGACTGACCCAAACCCCCCCCCACCCGCCACGTTACTTCACGTCCCTTTCGTCTGGGGTCTGCACGAAACACGACCCAGAAGTTTTGCCACGCAAACATTCCACCCCCTTGTGTTACTCTTAAGTAGTTCAGTTCATGCCAATTCACCCCCCACACTTCCCTGGTTGTTGGATGCGCACCCACCTGAAAGAAGCTTCAGCACCACGTGGGGGTAAAAACCCAAAAGGTCTCCTCTGGACAGAACCTCTTTCTTTATTGGACCAGTTGACGGCAGTTTTTTTTCATCCTCAATTTATGTTGAATGCTTTTGTATTTTGAATTCGGTTATAATTTCTTGGTGTATATTTTCAGTGATTGTTTTCTTATTTTAATTAACTGGTATATATAAGCTTTTAAGCCCCCCCACTCCATCCCCCTCCCCAAAAAAAGCATCTTGCAGAAATGAGACCTAAATAGGCTTCTTCTGACTATTTGTAACAAATAGTAAGGCTTTTTCCCCTTGGGTGTAGAAGAGAGCTTATCGTGTACATTTTAAACCCCAGTCAGGATGCTTCAGTCTATCTGTATTTTTGGAGGCGAAATAAGGAATAAGACATTACATGCTCAAAACCTATATTTTATTGTTCAGAACAGACAAATGAAGCAAATATATATTTACCCAGCACTTGACATTTTCTTTTATTGTAATAATGTACTATGTCTTCTCTTTCTGGTAGCTAATAGTGTGGTTTTTTGCCATGTTTATTTCATGCAAGTATTTCTGCAACTTTTTTTTTTTAGTATACCAATGCATTTGATCTTGTTTTAATCTCATCGTCGTCTTGGTACAGCACTTCGCTGCCAAGTGGTTGCATTTGAACTGTGTTTTAACATGTTTTTTTTAAGAAAATAAAAGGCAGCATTGACTGATTCCGGATCTTTTGAAATGTGTTCGTTTATAGCTGTAATATCTATACGTGAATAGATGCTCTGGTTATAATTTTGCCGGCAATGCCCCCTAGTGGTATGCGAAGAACACGCAGGATGCCTCCACTTTTGCTTTTCTAAAGACAGTCCCGGATTGTCATCGAAAACTGCACCACAGCGTCTCTGTAAAGACATGGTTAAGTCCCTTCCGCGGCATGGGCTGGTAAGTCACCATTTTTGGGGTTGTCCTCTTGCGTTTCCATTTTTTTCCCCAACAGCAGACTTATTACAATTAAGTGGAGAAACGTAGAAATCACTGTAAATATGAGCACTTTAACTTTAAAACGAAAGTATTTTGCCTTTACACTGTGTTTACAGGGGACTCTGTATAGTTATCTGTAAAAAAGGGGGAAAAAATGCTTATGTCGGAAATCATTCGTTGAAGCACGTGCTGTATTAGCTACTTTATATTTCTGGATTTGCGATGAAAAGGCGTTTTAGAGAACGTTGCATAAAGGCAGGGGTTTCCCATTACGGCAATGCGATACTGGTGGGCTTCGCGGAGGTCATGCCCGAGGCCGGAGGCGCCGTCTCCCTTCTCCAGATCAAAGCGTCTTTCTGTATATATGTAAAAAATTAATTAAATAAAAATAAGCACGATAAGTTATTTAAATAATTTAGGGACTCCGCTGATTACGGCGCTCGCAGCTTGTAAGCTATTTCTTACACACCAAAACCTGGATCAATCTATTTTCGATGACAGAATAAATAATTGTGCCATCCATAAATAGATTAATGAAACAGAGAAAAACAGGCAGAAAGGTTCCAAATACTGGAAGCACTCTGCAGATCGTGGGTACTGATGTTCGAGGAGGATTGCGGACTTGTTAGGTGGGTAGCCGTCGTACAGGGCAGCGCATCAAACGAAATGATCCGGTACATTACCCAAAAAAGGGGGCCTTTGAAACGCACACGGGTCTGCATCACCCATCCATTAGCGACACTGACTCGGCATCTCTTTGAAGCTCCTAAACGATAAAATGACTTAAGAAAGCAGTTTGTTCCTAATTGCCCAATATATTCATGTGTCTGCTGAAACGCACGTGCAAGGCTAACATGGAGCCCAGCCACGTGGCCGTTTCTCCTCCGTATTTACGACGGGTGCTGCACTTCTGCACACCTTTAAAAACGATTTACCCCCTAATTAATTCCAGAGTCCTGCTCATATCATATTCTCCAGATGTCTTAAATGTTGCTACAAATAGCTTCAGAAACGGTACATCGGAACCAGTCTGCTGACACTAAATTCACTTATAACTTTTTTAAGTGCTATGATGAGGTTTTTAGATAAATTAGTTTAAGATAAACCTACAGATTTATGTAACTCTTGCCATAGCAAACGCAGATTTTAAATATCAACGAAGCACTGGCGCCCTCTTGTGCATACTATGCAATCTGCATTTCCCCCCTCCATCTGACCGACTGTAAACATTTTGAAATTGTCAAGATACAAACGTGAAGACACAGAAGACATTTTAAGAATGCCCTTTATTGGATTAGACAATCAGATTGTAAAAAGGTAAACTGAAGGACACAGTGATGCCATGACAGTTTGTGGAGAACTTGAGATTAACTCAAGTACCTGAATCCTTACAAGTGTGAGAACCACACAGTCATCCATCACAGGCGACCCCCTCACTCTATTTTCCCACTTTTTCCTCGTCAGGCCACATAACCCAGGCTACCCCCCCCTGGTTACTTATGCTTGTAGAATCCTTCTCCGGTCTTCTTGCCAAGTTTTCCCTCTGCCACCAGTTTGTTCAGCATCGGGCTTGGAGCAAAAAGGGGATTTTCTGGTTCCATCGCATGCCAACCTAGAATTATACCATCGCATCATTTTTCTATGTCTATTTGAACTGACATTCTCAAAAATATTTACATTGATGCTAAAGCAAATCAGCTAAGGTAAATTTTAACCTAAGCCAGTAACTGGTTTACAGTGCACGCTATGATAACCCAAAGCACAGTACAGAACTGCAGATCAAATGCTTTCCTGCAATTCAGACCTACAACCTTCCGTCCATTGGGCCACATCCTTAACACTCACCGTCAATGATGAATTTTGAGGTGTCCAATCCCACGTAGTCAAGAAGCTCAAAGGGCCCCATGGGATAGCCAGCGCCCAGTTTCATAGCCATGTCTATGTCTTCTTTTGACCCATGCCCTAGGAGAGTCAATTAGCCAGTTAGCTAGATAGCTAAGCTGAAATATGTAAAGCTATACTGCGATGCTATTCTGCTAATGCAAGCTGTAGGGCAGGATCGCACATATTGCTACCACGGCTAGCGTAGCGTAAATGCTAACCGCGAAAATTTTGAGCGAGCTCTCATAACACATGATCACTGTGGCGGCGTCACACCTCTTTCGTGGAGTCGAATGGCCTCCATCATGTATGGTACAAGAAGTCGGTTCACGAGAAATCCCGGGGTATCCTGAACAAGGGGAACACGACTCAGTCCAATTCATATGCAATGGTTCTATTGGTATCTGCTGTTATTGGCATGAAAACACTTACCATGCAAGAGACGGGATATTTCCCCAAAGCTTTGCTGAAGTCGGTCAGAGCATCAAATGTCATCTGACTAGTCTGTGACGTTCTAATCACCTACAAACATCATGTCAGAAGAGGAGAATTATCAGCACTGTTTCCCACTCAAAAACAAGCACGGAACACTAATCCTCTAATTGCTTTTACGTTGAAAAGGAAAAAAAATACCTCTACAAGCTTCATCATGGGGACAGGGTTGAAAAAATGGAGACCTCCAAATCGGTCCAGCCTCGTCGTGGCACTAGCGATGTCTGTGATGGGCAGCGACGATGTATTGCTTGCAAATATTGTGTGCCTGTCAATTGAAGGACACGAGAGGTTCAGGAACTTATCTGCATCCTGGGGACAATTTTTTTTTTGTATTATAAACACTAAAGGCTCAAATATTAGTCTGTTGGGAGAACTGAAGGATAAGGTGCTTCGGCCTTGCAAATGTCAAACAGAAAAGCTCCGGGTTACTCTGGGGCGGCTTTGTCAAGTGAACTGAAGAGGCTCTGCTTGACTTTGAGATTCTCCACGATGGCTTCCACCACCAGGTCCGTGCTCCGCACCGCCGAGGATGCATCCGTGTTGGTGGAAATGTTCCTCAGGGCCTTCTGAAGAAACTCCGCCGCGGCCTGGAACACCATATAAACACACTTGTCATACACACGACATCAAGCTGGAATGGCTACAGTGCAGCATTCGGCGACCGTGAGGTAGCAAAGGCGTAATGAGCGTTCTCTCTATTTACACGCAGATATGATCATAAACTGCTGGAAGACAGACCTCTGGCTTGTCTGTGAACTTCTTTTTGGCCACTCTCTTCAAGCTACCTTCGATTCCCTGGGTGGACTTCTTTAAGATATCTTCTGAGGTGTCCACCAACACTACAGTGTGTCCTGTAGTTGCAGCCACCTGCGACAGAGCATTTAATATTCACATAACTGTATATAATGTATTTTTTTCTTTACTCATCCTTTACTTTATAGTACTTGCAGAGCACCTCCTGCGGTTCAGCATGACGCAGTAATGTGATCCGTAGCTGGCTCCGCTCCATTGGTGGTAAAAGATGGTACCTGAAACAGTGGTCGTCAATACTGCTATATTTGGTATCGATCTGATACTAAGTAAATACTGGGCCAGTATTGCCAATACCGATACTTTTTCCTTATAAAGGCAGCTTATATACTTTGATGTAGGGGAGAGTGTATCCTTTTTGAGGTGAATGTATCATCAATATGCTAAATCTCAGTACATTTTCATGACCACGAAAGGATTTTGCAGTTTTTGTTTTCTACTATTAATTGTGTGTGTTAAAATTTTTAGATTTTAAGCAAAGTTTATAGGCAAATACAATTTTTATTACTGTAATGAACTGAATTTGTAAACGTGAAATCTGCACAATTATTGCTGGAGAATAATGAATGTTTTAAAACTTACATTCTTACCTTCAGTCTGACGTTTGTGTTCAGAAACGATTATATAAAAACCTTTCATGGCACTTCTGGCTTTTTTAAATGAAGAGTTTTTGTTCAGAAACAACAATAACTAAATATTTCTCCCATTTCATTACACTGCCATTTATGCCAAGTTGGGACTATCCGACTTTTAAAGTCGTCGGATCGGCGAACTGTTCGTACTACACGACTTGTCCTCTTGTATTCGGGAGTCTGGAAGTCGCTGTGGTTTACACACTACATGACTGATCAGTCACAGGGGGTCACACACCACAATATCTTTCACCAGGAGAAAGTGCTGACGGGTCCATCTGGTCTCCAAATTACGTTTTGTATACGAAAACACACTGTGATTTCCGGTTGTCATTCACGTTCTAGTGTCAACGCGCTACAAATTAGACAAAATGAAGTTTACAAAAAATCTAATGAAATTGGCTCCACAACAAAACAGGAGAGAAGGAGTAACAAAATGTGCATGCAATAAATGAACGGAGCAATGTTTGCACAGATATGTCTACTTTTTGATGAAACGGGACTAATGGACTGAAGGTAAAGGGAAAAAAACTGGAGCTAAAGTATCGATCCTATCACAAGAGTATCAATCCGATACCACTACTAACGTATGTATCGATACTATTGATATGTGGATCGATCCGCCCACCCCTAACCTGAAATGTATCACTGGGTGAACATGAAGTTGCAAACATTTTTGTGCTATTATTAAACAAGCACGATTAATGATAAAAGCTCAAGCATATCCAGTTACGATATAAAAGATATGCGAAAAAGTTGACATTTTATACATAATAAACTTTAACCACGGTAAGTTCATTACAGATTAACGGCACTTGCCAGTTCGACTGCAATCTATGTGAAAGGTCGCAGCTAGCTTTAACTATCGCCATGTTGACGGACACCGGACAGCGCGCAAGGTTAACTTGAACTAGTCAGATCGCCCGCGTCACGTGCCTAGTTAGCTGGTCGGTGTATGGTGCTGGGGGAAGCTGCGGCTAACTGCTACGCATATAACTGGCAGACTACTTACAGCTAACCGGGTAAAGCGAAACGGGGCGGCCAGCTAATGCATGCGGTTTTATTTCTAATTTATTCTCTGGTTTCTTGCTTTGGGTTTACCTGCGCTATACCCGCACCCATCAGGCCGCCTCCGATCACCGTGATGTGCTTGATAGCCGCATGCCGGGCGGCGCTGGAGGACAGACGTCGGACCAGGCAGCGAGTAGCGAAAGCCATGTCGAGTCTGCGGCCCCAGGCCTCCGCGTCCTGTGCATAAATAGCTGCTCGGCGGCGCGCCTCCTCCGGGGACGACGGGCGCGGGTTCTCGCTCGCATGGCCGCTTTTCCGGCGCGCCCCCGTGGCCTTTGACACACTTCAGCAGCCAGACGCACTTTGCGCCCGTCCGGCTGAGAGTGTTAGTCATTAAATGGCTGCATCATAACAATCACGACTGTGCACGGCGATAAAGTTCGTGAGTTAATTAAAATCACAATACTTTGTAAAAAAAAAAAAAAAAATGTAAATGACAGTTTAAAATAAGTCTAGAATTCGTTGAGTTTAGAGCAGTAAGAAAAAGACATTTAGTAGACATTCATATAAATTTTAACGACTGAAATATAAATACATTATAACAATAGCAAAAACTTTATTTCAGTTTTTTCAATAAAACGAATACTTTTTTGACATGGTGCGTTTCCATTGTAGTATCACATTAAAGGTAATAAGAATTGGCTTCAGATGCTACAGTACCGTGTATAAATCTGCTAATTTCCTTTGCCAAGAAACATGAAAAACTCAGTTGAACTGAAAATCATTCCAATACGTATTCTGTGTAAAAACTGGCTGTAAAAAAGGCACTTGAACTTACAGAAACTGAAGAAACTGCATATTAAAACAAACAAACAAACAAGCACCTTTGCTACAGGGATTTTTCTGTGTTTAACAGCAGCAGCATTTTTTTTGTTGTTGAAACTAGCATCAAAATCCACTTTCAGGTTTTTAAACAAGGAGACACTAACCAATCGATCAGCGTCTCACAACCCGATCCTCAGAGACCCCTGGACAGTCCACATTTTTGCTCCCTCCCAGTTTCCAGACAGTCTAGGGGTCCATAAGGACTGGGATTGGGAGATGCTGCTATAGATTACAGACTTAGGACTTTTTAAAGGCAAAAAAACATAACACTTCTGGTACAACCTGAAAGATTACAGTAACGGAACATATTATCCAGCTGCCCATGCCTAACCCCTCAACTTGCAGTATAAAAAAATCCCATATTAAACAAATCCTCTTTCCCTGACCCAGGCCAAGGGCAGCGGGTCCCCGTAAACAGCTTTAACAAGCATTGTAGCCATAGCAACGTTAAGGCCATGTGATCAAGACGAAACATACAACACATACATTAACATAATACTTATCAATACTTCTTATTTGGAATATAAATAGAACAGAGCTGGAATACTTTAATTTCGTGTTATACACAAGAGGCACTTTATCTCAGACTTTGGCTTGACTGATTCCTGGTGGGACGTTCCATACAGCTGACCGCCAATCACACAGTTCCCAAGGGGCTCTACTCCTCTCTCGTGCTCTGCACCTTGGAATACTTCTTGCAGGTGTTCTTGAAGCAGGCGGGGGGACAGCAGACGGGCCAGCAGAAGGTGCTCGGGACCTCGGTCTGCACGTTCCTCTCGAAGAAGTTGAAGATGGGGTTCCACCACGTGTGCGTGAGGTAGTTGTTGGGCGAGCATTTCAGTATCTGCGGAGGAGAAGGCGCAGGAAAGACGAACTGGTGAGCGGAACCTGGAATTTTCCCGAACGCTTGCTCACACCGATGGCCTCTGGAGGCCCAGATCAGACATGCTGGTAAACAAGCTTCCATTTGGCTTCTGGACACAGAGTGGACATTCGAGTGGAAATAAAAACGTAATCAAATTTCGTGCCAGTCTGACAACACCGCAGATTAAAGTCAGGATATATTAAGGGCTGAGGAACACAAGATGGTGGGATTTGTTTGACAGCGTGCCAAGGTGAGATGGGGCTTAACATGATCAGGGAACTTTCCTAGAGTGGGGGTGTCAAGCAGCATCACTATTGCCGTTTTTCCTGAAGAAACTAGACGTAGTGTTTTCAGACCACCAGCAGAGGGCGACATGAGTAAGGGTACCAAATAGGAAAGGACTCCTCTTTGACTGCAGAGTGATGTTTCAACTGTGTAATCAGTCACAAGGTACTCAACTTATTTTTTTAAGCATATTTTGTGAATAGCTTCTGTATATGTTGCCAGAGAATAATCGTAGGACATCAATGCTTTACTTTACACCACTCATAGCGTTGTGTTAATTTGTTTATGACATTAGTGGTTTTAAACGGATCCCCACAAGGTGGCGATATTGGGTGGTGTTGATGTCGTATGGTGGCTAGCAGTGCTGGTGAACAGCCTGAATTGTCGAGTTGCCATGGATAAGGGTGCGAGCTGAATAAATATGCCAAAAAAAAAAAAAAAACAACTAAAAAAAAATTGACAAGCAGTCACCTTTCTGTTTACATGCTATGGCTCCTATGTGGAGTTTTCCACTGGGAGCTGCACCAGGCTTAGGGGCACTGGGGGATCGTCCCATTCCGAAACTCATCACGGGCAAAAATTCCTTGGGTGTTTACCGATGGCATTTGTGAGAAGAGGATGCTTGTTTCGACTGGTCTATGCACAAGGATCATGTAGTGAACTGGGCCTCACTACTTTCCAGCAGATAAATGGCATACCTTTATTCATAACCATATCACACAGGCTTCTGAAACTTAGAAAAAGGAAACATACTCTGAAATATATCAAAATGGAGTTATTATGGAGTGTTATTTAAAAGGGAACATGGAATGATTTCACAATAAGTTATTTTGAAAGTCGATCGGCTGAAATATGCCTTTCTAATGACTACAGTTTTCGATAAAAGCTAATCAAAAAGTGTACAATGCCTGTTGAATTTCAAGATCAAGTAATGGTAACTGTAGAACTGCAGTGGCAGAGAAATCACTCCCCCCTGAATTTTCCTTAAATCAAACTGTGCGGGTAATGGTTGCCTATAGAGATCACTGCAGTAAAGACCCGATGGGTGATGTCAAGGCATGGCTGACTCACCTGCAGATTGGCCATGGTGTGGTACCACCAGAAGAGGCGGGAAGTGATGAAGTAGGCCACAACTACATCCACACTGTAGTGCTCATGCGCTACCAAGATGCAGACCACGCCCACGGCACTCAGCAGCCAACACATCAGGTGGTACCACCAGAAGGAGCGCGGGGAATCTGGGCAGACGGAAAGAGCAGTGGCAGTTAGCGTCTTAGTCTTCAGGCTAGTGGATGGTAAGCGCTAACGGCTAACGAGCAGCACAGCCCCACTTACACTCCTTGATGAAGAGGTAGGTGAGTGTGAGCATGACTGTGTGGCCGCTGTACAAGAAGTCCCCGCACATGAGGTGCGAGCCAGTGATGGACAAGCCTCCTCCGGAGATGAGCTGCAGGACCCGGTGTACCTTGGCTTTGGAGTCCCCATATAGCTGCAATACACCAGCCCAGAAGTCAGCGGGCACTGCTCTGGCACCAATAACACCAGTATCAGCACATCACACAATACACGATACACACTTGCACCGGCTCACCATTGCCGAGGCAATTAAGGTTACCGTTGGCTACAAAGCATTGGGCCAAACATGCGTAGAAGATCAACAAGAACACGGTAGATGGTCATGTGATCACATTCATCACATGTGGAATGACGTGATTAAAATGCAGTTGACAAAAAAAAAAAAAAAAAATACTCAAGGTAAGTCAGGGGTCTCCAACTCCGGTCCTGAGAGCTACCGTCCAGTAGGTTTTCTATCATACCTGGCTTCTGATGAGCCACAACTGCTCTCAGGCAAATACCAGGAACAGGTGTGGCTCATCAGAAGACAGGTAGGATAGAAATCCTACTGGACAGTACCTCTCTAGGACTGGAGTTGGAGATCCCTTGGTAGAGTATGGCATCTGAGACACAAGCAGTCTTTAAACAAAGCTATAACGGCAGAAAAAAACGGCTTCAAAGATTCTGTTCCCCAGCAGGAGTAATTGTGGATAAGAAACATTCGCACCCTTGGGTTGACGGGGGTGGGGCATGTCACCAAATGGGGCCTGGCCGGGCCTGCTTATCCGGCTTACCTTGGGTGCGCATGTCATGTGCATCCCCGGCACAGGCAGCGTGGTTATGTACATGGTGACGCAGCGATAGAGGTACAGCGTCCCGATGAGGAAGAAGTATCTCCTCCCAGCGATGGACCTGCAATGTGGGTGGGGATGGACAAGTAGGATACAGCCAGGGTCACAGGTCACAGAAGGCAGCAGGACCTTTGGACTAATTACTGAAGCGCCCAATCAGGATTCATTATTCTGCTTGTTGTCATGTGATTGGAAGGTGCGTCTGCCTTGTATGGTGCATGTAGAATCAACTTGGGGCGACCAAAGTGGGGCAAAGATGCAGAACATAAACTGTAACTGGACAGATGAGGGTGCTATTGAAGGTGTTACTTGCAAAAGGAGAATGGTGCTCACTTGTATTTGAGGAAGATCCACTGTATGCCCCAGATGCCCACCAGGATCATGCCATTGATCTCCGTCACGGAGAAGGCCCACTTGACACGGTCGATGTAGTCGAAGAACTTGTCAGGCAGCGGCGGGCTGTTCTCCTTAGCTGGGACACGCTCATGGACGACCGTGATCACAACCGTGGTCAGGATAAGGTTGAAAGCAGCGTAGATGAAAGCGATTGCCGTCTTCCACCACTCCATGGGAAGCGGGTCACGCCTTCCACCAGGGACGGAGATCTTGACATAGTCGCGGTGTTGGCCGATCCCCGAGCGAGAATTGAGGTCCCCACTCGGCGGAGACAGGGTGAGGCCGGAAGAGCCATCAGCACCTTCATCCGGGTGGGCCATCACCCCTTCACCTTCCCCCTGGGGCTGTCGAGACAGCATGAGGCCTTCCAGCGCACCTATGGGATCTGGAAGAATCTGGAAGCCTGCAGAAAGCAGAGTGACAATGTGTTTTAGTGCCATAGGAGGAGATTTGGGACAAATTTGGACATTTACTTTGAAGGAGTGAAGGAAAATGTACATCCATCCATCGATTTTATGAAACCGCTTGTCCTATACAGGGTCGTAGGGGGGTCCTGGAGACTATGGGCGCAAAGCAAGGAACAGCCCAGGATGGGACGCCAACCCATTGCAGGAACACAATCACACTCATTCACTCATACGTGCACCATTTGGGAACTCCAAACAGCTTCAGCATGTTTTTAGACTGTGGAGGAAAACCGGAGTACCCAGAGGAAACCTCACGACAGCACGGGGAGAACATGCAAACTTCACGCACATGAAATCCTGATGGAGACTCAAGCCCAGGTCCCAGAGGTGAAGCGACGGCACCTCCGTGCTGCCCGCGGAAAATCTACAATATACAATAAATCCATCTAAAATGCCGACTATTTAGATCGACTTGCTCAACAAGTCCCTGCTAAAGAGGACGCCGGACATAGTATTTCAACCTGACCGTCGGACATCAACATCCGTGGAGAAGACTGGGAAAGTAGATCCTAGCATGTCTGCTTGCTGAATAATGTCAGACGAGTCCCCATCCTGTTTAGTTCCACCGGGGAATAGATCTGGCCCATTTGAAGTTATGAGTCATCCGTGCGTCTTCCCATTCTTCCAGAAAGCCTTCCGCACACTAAACTAATAAGCACCTATTAAATTACCAAAGGCCTGTAGAGCAAGCTCATTACCAGCCAGAGAAATGGCCGACCCCCCCTGCCTGTAATGCCGCGGCTCCCGTTCGCGTCTTGTACGGCGGCTGATTGGACCACAGCTCGTTTTTAACGCCGCCCTGAAGCTCAAAGTTACCTCTACGAAGTAGAACAGGGACGTAGACACGGGGTCAAGTGTGCGTTTGCCAGGAGGCAGGGAGACGCGGCGGCCCGTCGTGGTACCTGCCCCACATTCAGCCGTGCGGTTTATGGCACGCCTACCCGCTGGGCACGTCTTTCACAGTAGCCTGGATTCACGCCCGGTACACTAGTGCACAGTGCCAAGTGTGCTCTTCCAAACTTCATCTCATATTTATCAGTCCCACATTGGGAGTGCAATACCTGATTATTAACCCTTTCAAATTCCTTGTATAGAATTGGACCAAAAAAAAAAAAAAAAAAAACGGGTTCTTTTTTTTTTTTCTCTTTAAACTTGTGGGCTGGACTCACTGGATTTGACTGTGCTTAGTCCTTGAGATATTTTTACAACTAGATTAGGGGAATATACACCTATTCTACTTGCGGTAGAGTCACCGTGTCCAATTTGACTAGGAAATCACATGGTTCCTTACCTGAAGTGAGAAACAGGTGATGGCGTATTTGTACAGAATCTTGGGTAACGGTGAGCCATGTGAACAGGCACGTTCCTAAAGCACCGTGCATCTTGCCGTGCGAAAAAAAACTTGTTCATCTTGGGTGTGGTTCACACATAGATCTGGCTAATCAGATGCAAATCAGAAACATTGAAAAAAAACAGCTTTATTTCTTCCTAGAAAATATATCGTTATCTGCTGATGACAACCCAAAGAAGGATGTGTGCCTGTCTTTCCGTCTCCATTTTAAATTTGGCCCCATCGCCACGTACATGTACACTACCTGTCGTCAGCGTTGACCACAATAACAACATTCAACATAAGTATGGGCCATAGCTAGTCTGACTAACATGACACACAACTGTATCATTTCAGAAAACTAATCTGGATTTCCAGCCCTGTCACTCTAAAGTTACAGGAGGGGGGCCTACTTGTATAACAGGGTGGGTGAGCAGAGTAAACATCCAAGCAGACATTTGGGATCTAACAGAGACAACTAAGAAGAAAATGAGTGTCTATGATGGCCAAAGTTTATTGTTCTGTTAGGGGAAAAAGGCCAGCTTTACATCCTGAACAATTAATAATCAGACGCATGGTGGGTAACTTCACTGTTTTTATTCATCTTCCAAATCCATGGGGTCGTACTTTGAAGTGGTTCTAGTTTTTCTGTCCCATATGGCAACAAATAAAGTTATGTACAAGTAATCTGGCTGCCTTGGAACTAATCTTGTTATTACAAGTGCCACCACCCGTCTGCTCTGAACACAAGGCTATATTTTTCTGAAGGCGTGCAAGGGTGTAGACGCACCAATTCATACTTTAGTGTAATGACACGGTACCCTGCAGTCCAGCGATTTTCTGCATCCTGTGTTCAAATATGACTTCAAAGAGACGAGGTCAAAAAATAGCTAGTCGGCAGGCGAAGCCAGCCAATCCATTAGGATGCCAGTGTTGGAGCCCGTTCTCTATTTACGGGATTTTAAAGTTTGAAGGTGTGTTTCAAAATGCATGCCAGCTCAATGTTCTCAGAAGGCTGCAAGGCCGTCAGTGTGGTCAGGATGGCGTGGAGATTTTGGCTCATAAAAGGAGCCATTTTACAATAATAAGAAGCAAGGGCTGGTGCAGTTTGAGCTATTTTTGAATGAAGTGGAACATGCATGCTCTTGACCAGGTTCATCTCTGCTATTCCAATTAAACCTGACAACATCAGCTACACCACTGGGTTTGGTTGGGCCACAGTCTACTTGGAAGCCACCCACTGCAACAGGAAATAAGGTCTGCATCATGGGGTGAGAATGACGGGCTCTGGACGCATCGTGGCGCATTAACGTAGCATTTAATGCGGAGGTTGGTCTTAGGGGCCAGGAAAATGGACCATTATGGAAAAGCCCGATCGCCTTACCACTGGATCCAGGCACTCAGCGGTGTAGAGTTTCTGGACCTTGACAAACTGCTTCCTTCATTCAAGGTCCCTGTTGGATGCTGGGATTCTCGCCTTCTGCATGTAATGTTTGCCTCACTGCTGCTCAGCCTCTGCTCTAGTTTAGATGATATCGTTGTGGTGTGTGCTTCGGCCCACAGTGGTTTTTAAGGGATCGGAACATTTCCCCCCTGGGACTTAATGCAATGTCTGTCTGCATCACCGACATCCCTGCCAATAACGCATCAACAACTCAACCATATGAGAGCCAGTGATCACTGAGGCCCCCTCTTGGCAAGTTATCGTCTGCTTATATAGGATATGGCAAGTGCGATTCAAAAGCATGATTTAAGCTGTGCTAGAATGCTGAAATCAGAAGGTTGTTGGGTCAAAACCCAAGACTTCACCATTGTGCTTATAATCAAGACCCATAACCCCCAACTGCTCCAAGGACTGGCTGACCTGGCTTCATCCAAAAAAGCATCCGCTAATTAAATGGATTAAACAAAGGACATGGATGTATGTGAATTCTATTTTTATGGCTGATTGTATAATACTGCTCATTGCTCAGATGTAAATCGGTGAGTAAATCCTAAACCTCAGAGTTAGCATGCCAGGTTTTTATTTGAGTTGCCACACTTCCGGCACAGGTTAATCAGTAGCACAGAATGGAGACTTATATTCTACATAGCTCGATTCTCAGAATCTAGCAGAAAATATGGTAGCAAACGTTTCCTTTCACCAGCGGAGACCCCAATTATGGGTTAGCAATTCGGAAAGGTGTGCCGCTATACAGCAAATACCTTCAGGGGCCATGCTCCTGGAGACTTATGGGATAGCTGGCGACTCCCTGCCGTGGTTGAAAAGGTATGTGTGAAGCTGTCTCTCTTTACCCCAGCGTCCCAGGGGCAAGACAGGAGCCTCTATACTGTGGGAAGACCCACAGCTAGTATATTACAGAGCAGGGCGGGTGCGTCCCTGCCCAGAGCGTGGCTCTCCAGATTTACTTTTGAAGAACGTCCCAGAAACCCCACAGTTTTTCACCACAGTCTAAAAATAAAGGCGCGGTGATACAAAGCTTCCTTCCCTAGCCTCATGACTTTCCTCTGGGAAAATAAAGTGATTTCTACATTTTCGGGATTTTTGATATTTCAGGAAATGTTTTCCTGAGCAGACCCAGTCACAGTGAGGATCCCAGCATTTTAAAATAGATATTTCTGAGAGAATAGAACCCTTTCACATTAAAGCGCGGTAATAATTAAGGATTTCAGGCAGTCAACATGGCTCTCTTGGTAGCTAACTGGGTCATTTTACATTTCCACAGTCATGGGTTTGAATCACACACAAACATGCTGCAAGCTCATGTGACTTCACTGTGAAGTTTCCAAGACATGCTGCCACAGTGGCACCATCCAGGAGGTCCCTCTTTGGAACATTCTCTGGAATAGCAGTTCTTGAAAAGGATAGATACAAGTGAGGATTTAAATCACCAGGAGCACTTTAATTGGCACCTCATTCTTTCTAAGCAGCAGTTACTTATCTATCGACGCATCCAACTGCCAAAAAATAATCTGTATACAAAATTACGGAGCTCTTAGTCTTTGTGGAGTTCATATGCTAACGCGAGAAGACCTCTGTCATTCACATAAACCAAGAAATAGTCGCCCAGTATTGTTAGTTTTTTTTATCCTCTCTTTTTATAGTGCTCCAACTTATGGGCTACCCTGTACTCGTGGTTGGATGTAGATTAGAATACGAAGTAAAAACGTCGACCTGCGTAGCGCAGTTTTCCAGTCAAAAAAGGCCGTCAAACTTACTGATGTTCAATATATGCAGAAATGCAACAGACTAACTGCATGGTACGCAATTTGCGCGTAATGACCAATGTAGGCGTCTCACTCAAGTCAAACTAAGACATAATTGCAGGTAGCCGAAATATTTCAACCGAATGTGAAACCTTCGCACTTATAGCAAAAAACAAAGAGAAGCGTAACTAAATACAGCTTCAGAACCCATATAACAGCAAGCACACGAGAGAGACGCAAATCTATGATCGTATGATTTTTCTAAAAAAAATAATAATAATAAAACATGGACAAGAAACGATTTTCGATGCCTATTTTGAACTTTCAAATTTCGACTGTACACGTATGAAAAAAACAACCGCTTTAAACGACCTCATCAACGGCTGGATTCACACAAGTTCATGTAAAGTGTCAGCGTACCTGAGATCCCTGAGAAAGAAAGCGGCCAGATGGGGAGACCTTCGGCGTTCAGGCTCGAAATGAAGCTCCCGGTGCTGCCATGAAGAAAAAGCGAAGCGGCGCTCCTCCCAGATGCTTGACATCAGCGCGTCTCCAAACGCGCAGACCTGCGGCGGATCGGCTGCCTGAATGAAACGCGCAGCAAAAAGAACCTCGTACGGGGAATTTGAAGTTCATTATTCCTTATTTGGTTACTTTTTTGGACTTTGTCCGATTACTTTATGGATTCGTAAAAATAAACAAAATGCACAATGGCTTCGGGCGTGTCCGTGATACAACAATAATAAGATTTTTTGTTGGCACTTATAGATATTTAGAGTACGATTGGCGTCTGTGTTCAGACCTATCGCAATTTTGCTAAAGTGAGTTGACACGCAAGGTAAAATAGATCTAAAGAGAATTAAAATGTTTTGAGCGTACATCTCTTAAGATTATATTATGTACTGTTTTAACACACAGCGTAATCTGTACAGACCACAACATATTACCGTGCTGGTCGCTTAATAAAAACAGTCAATCAAGTAGCAACAATACCCCAATGTCATATTATGGCCATATAGGCCTACGGCATCGTTACTTTTCAAACCATCACGATTCTCTTGGTATATAAAAGTAATAGAAACAGCTGTAATTTAACTTCATCTCATGTGGAAAGGACTTAAGTTCAAAAATATCACCCTGCGGCTTCTTTGATCCTAAATCTGCGTACACCACAAACTTATACGTGAACTACTCGAAGATTGTTCAGATATAGGAATTAAATTCTGAGCGATGACCTTTTTAACTTTAACGTTTTCACCCGGAGCGATATACAATTTAACGGTAATTTGAAATGTGATAATTTAATTAATTTAATGAACCAATATTGGAGTATATATACCCATGTCTGGGTGACATAATAATGTGGGGGTGAAATAATTTTAACATCACAATGAAACACTAATGTCTTGATACTCTCTGTGCGAATCTTGCCTATACATTATGGCGTAAATCTTTAAATGGTATAATGCTGAAGTACTTCATAATCTTAGCCTAATCGTATCTATAAAACAGTGACTGACTTTTTAACTTGGTTACAAGTAAAGGTTGCTGGAGTGCAGAACTCAAAATTACAATATTGCAGTAATGCTTGCAGGATTTTAACGAAGATTTAAAGACATTGCTTGTGCACAACGCATATTTAATATAATGTTCTCTGCAATATTAATTTATTTGGACATAGGCAGTACTTCTGACTGTAATCTGATACATTATTTTGTATAGACATAAGTAGATAAGTAGACTTATGTACTGTGTTGTGCTAGAAATATCAGCTACAGTATAATGTACCATTAAACATTCTGACTGATGCATACCAGTTTATGTATGTATGAACTATGACATATAATGTAACACTGTATAATACTTAATGTATGCACACAATATAATCCTTGGGACAATACTGCGAAGATGTAAGAGGATAATGTAACCTTGTAGCCTTTAGAGAATGGATGCCAATTTGGCTACGTGATCATATGTGCACCATAACTAGTTCTAAGGCTTATCATACCCCAAATTTACTCTGTTGAATCTAGATTCACTATGTTGAAGGGTAAAAAATATAACAGACTCTGTAGCTAAGTAATGTGTAGCAAACATAAACTATCTATAGGCATATTACTGCAGGAACACCTGTATTCTAAGCTTATTGTTTACCACCATAGTGTCCTTGAATTACATAGATTGTATACTTATTAGCACAGTTATATTTTCCAGAGTGACTAAGTAATACAACAAAATGATTAGCAGGTGATCATCCAGGGGCGGGGAATACCAAAATCCCAAAAGAGCATAATAACATAATACTGGCGAACGGTCGCGGGAAAGATGATGCTTAGGACATCCTCTGTGACGAGTAACTGTTAAGAGATAAGAATAGTGTGTAAGAATCGATGTAAGGCTATAAGCTAACTATGGACACGCTTCTGCAGAGTGGTTGTAGCTTTGCTGCTGCAGTAAAGACTGAACCTTAAGATCTTCACCAGCGGCTCCTGGTTCCTGGCTCCTGACTCCTGATTGGCTGGGAAAGGGAAAAAAAAAACACAACAAACCTGGTGTTACCAAATTGTTACAAATTGTTCATATTATTTGAAAAAAATAATGATCAACGCTTCCAAGTGTTATAAATGGTCTTAAAAGACCATTAGAAATGTACATATATTTACATGTAAATGTACATGTAGTGTCACCTATATGTTTAACGTATTTCCAACAATGGCAACACAAGCCGTATGCGCTCGTTTCTTTCACGACATGTCGTGGGTTGTCATGGAGACGCGCCACACGGCGGCATGGCGTCATTTCCGATGATGTGTCCGTAAAGCCATACGTGTGGCGATTGCTGTCTGCGGCCCCGGAGGGTGAAGCGTTGTGGGTAAAACTGCTCACCTTTCTTTTAATGTTTCGTGTAAAAACGAAAAGTGGCCAGTATTGCTAACGCTTCTCTTTTGGACAGACATGGAGACGGCTGGGAACTCGCACAAAAAGCCGAAGCTAAGTAATGCCCCAGAAAACTGGGTGAGTTTATAATTACGGGGCTTCTTGTGTAGCTTAATCGCACCCAGACATTACAGTAGCCGCGACTTCCTAAATTTATAGACGCGTTTTAGTCTGAGCACAAAGAAGCTTAAAGGTTCTCTAGGCGAGCCCACTGCTTTTAACTCGATTCTCCCTTAAGCTGCTTTTCTATTCTGACCCAGAAAGCAAATATCTGGCTATCATTACCTTACCGGCCGCCACAAGTTATGGTAAAATGCCACGTATTTCATGTTATGATGGTGTTAACAGGGAGTGTCAGAGCCCCGGACGGATCTTTCTACTTATTCGAATCGAATGATTTCCACCTCCCTTTAATGACTCAATGCCTCAATGTCTTTAGTTAACCTCAATGTTGATGCCTAGAAATCATTTTTAAAAGTCGCTGAATTATTTAGGTTATACGGTACGTGATAGATCGTGATTATGGTTAACTGATGGTTGCTTCGTTTCAATTGTGTCTGTCAATGAAGGGGATGCAGCGAGCGACAAACGTAACCTACCAGGCGCACCACGTAAGCAGGAACAAGCGTGGGCAGGTGGTGGGAACCCGGGGCGGCTTTCGCGGATGCACTGTGTGGCTGACGGGTGGGTTATGCCATCTCCTCACCACATTCACCATTTAGGAACATTGAAACAAAAAAATAATAATAATAAAAAATGAAAGTAACATTGAAACATTGCTTCTGGCTCTGTTTGGTAACTTCAGGCAACATGCTGGACACTTAATTGGTGCCATGAGCTGCTTGGCAAGTTGCTCGTGTCACGTGTGGTTTTTATAGGTGTAATAAAGATGCTGATGTTGCCCACCACTGGCCTTCGCAGGGTTGTCCGGGGCCGGGAAGACCACCATGAGCATGGCGATGGAGGAGTATCTCGTGTGCCATGGAATTCCCTGCTACACGCTGGACGGCGACAACATCCGGCAGGGCCTGAACAAGAACCTGGGCTTCAGCCCGGAGGACCGCGAGGAGAATATCCGGCGCATCGCTGAAGTGGCGCGGCTGTTCGCCGACGCTGGGCTGATCTGTATCGCCAGCTTCATCTCCCCTTACAGCCAGGTGAGGCCTTTGCTGCCGAGGCTGATGGAGCTCCGCCCCTTAGAGAGAGCGGCGGCGTTCTGGAGTCAGACCCTTGTTCTGCCGTCGCAGGACCGCGCCAACGCCAGGAAGATTCATGAGGCCACCGGCCTGCCCTTCTTCGAGGTCTTCGTGGACGCGCCGCTGGACGTGTGCGAACAGCGGGATGTGAAGGGGCTGTACAAAAGAGCCCGAGCTGGGGAAATCAGAGGTGAATCGACCAGCGCACCTAGATCTCCTACGTCAGGGTTTGTCAAACTCCCGTCCTGGGGGGGCCGGAGCCCTGTGTAGCTTAGCTCTTTCTCTGTCCCGCCACAAATGATTCAGCGAATGAGTTGAATCATGTGTGTTTAATGAGAGGAAACGCTAAATGTTCAGTGCTCTGGCTCTCCAGGACTGGAGTTCGACACCCCTGTACTACATCATAATGCTGCTCTATGCCCAAAAAATAGAGCGTTCCGCTAGCATTGCAAAGTTTGTGGGTTCAAATCCCTGGGAGCCCACATGAATTGTAACCCCTCTACTGTAAGCTGTTTACAGTACCTGTATTTTAATATAAGCAAATAGGTGCTCATGTGTGTGGCCAGTTAATCTTTTACATCCTTACTAAACTTGAAGTGCATTTATTGCATAATTACTTTGTGCTTTGAGTTAAAATAGGTGTAAGTTGCTACTCAATTAGTGATACTAGCAGAGAATTTCAGAAGGTGTGGGGGCCCTTCCTGGAGTATTTTTCAAGTCTTCAGTCTCAGAATCCGTCTATTAGTACTACCCAGTAAGGTTCCAGAAACAATACTGACGTCTTGTCAGATAAAGATAAAGCACAGGCCCGGGGCAATGCCCGGTAAGCGCCCCCTGGTAACTGTCCCCGTCTCCTGCAGGCTTCACCGGGATAGACTCTGAGTACGAGAAGCCGGAGGCACCGGAGCTGGTGCTGAAGACTGACTCCTGCAGCGTAAACGAGTGCATACAGCAGGTCATTGACCTCCTGCAGGAAAGGGTAAGGAGTGTCCGGATGATGCAGCGTCCTGTCGCAGTGCCTGACCAAAATGATCATGGTGTCCTGTCGTGGTGCGACAAAAAAAAAAAAAAAAACAGCGAAACACTTCCATTTCCATGATAAACTCTAATCCTGCCTAGGACATCGTGCCAGTGGATGCGTCCTATGAGGTGAAGGAGCTGTACGTGCCTGAGAACAAGTTGGACTTGGCCAAGGCGGATGCAGAGACACTACCGGCTGTGGAGATCAGCAAGGTATGTCCTAGTTGCCGCCCGGGACCACCTGTATCTCTGAATCTGTGCTGTAAAGTCATGTTAATTTCTAAATCATGTTTTGAAACCACACTTGTTGCAAAGTGCTGTACAGGGTCACCAAAAGGAAAGAAATGCTTAAAAGGACTAGATGAGCATAAAAACACAGGTGATGAAGAAACAAGGTGTTGGGAATATTGATAGACGAGAACGTCAAGCTATTGACTGCAACAGAGGTGGGGAACAGGAGCCGTGGAGAGCCAGTGTGGGTGCGGGTTTTTGGGATGACCTGTCGGTGACCTCTAAGCACCGGCTCAGCTCAGCGGTTACTCTGCTTTGGATGCAAAAATTCGACTTGTGTGCAGTGGTGGCTTGATGGTTAGGGAAGCGCACTTGTAATCGAGAGATTGCAGGTTTGAATCCCTCACCAGCAAGTCACCACTGAGGTACCCTGAGCAAGGTACCGTCCCCAAGCGCTGCTCCTCGGGCGCTGAATTAGCTGCCCCCTGCTATGTCACGAAAGTCACATATGGGTTAAATGCAGGGGACACATTTAGTGTGCTGTGGTATGTTAACAATGACCACTGATCGCCGAATTCTAATTCAATCGGCGAATAATAAAGCGGCAGTCCTCAGCACCCGCTGTTATCGGCTGATTGAGAGGTCACCCCAAAAACCTGCACCGGCCCTCCTTGGAACAGGATCGCCACCCCCTGGGCTAAAGAGTGAAAGACGGGATTGAAAACCATGAGCATAGGGAGCCGTGCAGGATGCCTCGTGCTCCCGCGCTGAGCGTTGTCCCTCTACCGCAGGTCGACATGCAGTGGGTGCAGGTCCTGGCCGAGGGCTGGGCGACCCCCCTGAACGGCTTCATGCGGGAACGCGAGTACCTGCAGTGCCTCCATTTTGATTGCCTTCTGGACGGTAGGAGTCCTCCCTGTCTCCCGAAGGTGGCGCTCTGTGCCTTTTTAGTCCAATCAGATGGGCTGCAGGCACTGAAATAGTTCCTGAGCTAATAAATACTTGGGCTGATTTTCCTTGAACTGGTGCGCCGTTCTGCGGCAGCTGGTTTTCATAAAGCACATCGCTGTTTTAGTGTTCCAGTGCTCATGTTTGACCACTAGAGGGAGTCCTTGGGCCAGCTAATTCAAGATGATGAAATTAACCTCGGCTTCAAGTGGTACATTGTGACATGAAGTGTGGGAGATGCTTATCTATGCTTGCATTAGACATCAAAGTAGCTTGTGGACTGTTTTAGCGTTTTTTTTTTTTCTTTCGTATTCTGTGTTTAAAGGTTCTTTTGACCTTTTATTTCCCCATTCTGTCATTCATTTTGAGGGCAGCATGGTGGCTGAGGGTCTTCCAACGTCCAGCGTTGGGGGTTTCAGAGCCACCTGCCTATGTGGGGCTGGCATGTTCTCTCTGTGTCACCTGTAATCCCACTGCATGCTGTGTGCGCGTGTCCCCCCCACCCTATGATGGGCTGGCATCCCGTCCAGGGTGTACCCCCCCCCCTGCCTCATGCCCTATGATGGGCTGGCATCCCATCCAGGGTGTCCCCCAGCCCTGTTCCTTGGATAGACTGTGCCCCCCCCCCACCCCCATGGTTCTGACTGGGATAAGCATTTACAAGATGGATGGCTCGGTCT
>JAABNY020000085.1:493269-505408 GCA_015164015.2 Brevimyrus niger | reverse complement strand
GTAAAACATTAAGTGAGACCTGTTAACTCATATTTCGACAAAACGGCCGGACATGTTTACATAGAAAATGATATATTTGCAACTATAGAAAATAGCATATAAATACTTCAGTATTGCCATGATTTACTGTTAACACGGTGATTTAAGATTTTGAAGAGATAAGGAGATCAATGCCCGGGACTTTCAATAAGTCTTAAAAACAAGTGGGTTAACTTTGCCTTTCATTTCCGTGTTTTTTTCATTCAAGTTAAATGAATAGTTAAATATATGGCCTGAGTATAATTTTATAGGTTTTTTTCCCCCTCGCGGGGGTTTCGGGTGTCGGTGTCTGGAAGCGGCGCACAGACGCACAATGCGCAGCACCAGCGCGAGGGCAGCACAGAGATCGCTTTCCCTCTTTGTCAGGTCTGAATGAGGGGCGGAGGAAACAAGCCCATTAGGATCCTATAAAAAAAGAAAGTATCTGAGGTCATAAATACTAGGTTGCCTCAAAAAAATGCCAACAGACCGCCAAGGACAGGCAACGAAGCACTCGGCGCGAATTTTTACCTTGACATTTTGGGAAGATAATAAAAACCAACTTATATTCTCGCCCTGACTTGTGATCGACGATTTACAGGACAGTGATATTTACTCCTGATATATTTTTGCCTCGTTATTTTTTTTTTCTTAATAGCAAATTTGTTGTATAGGCCTATTTATTCCCTATTTTGTTTGATTGACAAAATAATTGTTGGTGCTGGTAGTTATGATTAACGTGGTTTTCCTCTGATTGCGGATTTTATTTTTTTGTTCCAGTTTTCAGATTTTGTTTTTGAATTAAAAGGAACCCCCGAGTTCTTTTTGCCAATGATGCTGGTACTGAGCCGGGGTAGATGCTGCTCTGCTCTCCTCTTGATGCTCGCCGCCGTGAGAATCGCAAGCTCACAGAAATCACACGCCGGATCCAAGGTGAACTCCATCCGGTCGCCTTTGTCAGGAGAAGCCCCGACGACTCCCATAAATTGTTCCGGATCCGGAGTTATTAAGAAAGGACAGAAATCGTCTCAGGTAAAGCGAATTCTACCTACCTAACGGCTTACTGGCTGATATCACTTTGCAGGTCTGAACAGGACCGGCGGTAGCGGACTAGCCTGAAACAGAACACGGTACACCCAGAGATCAATACGAGTACTGTTTGCGATCATACTTATTAATACGTCGTTACTGACAATACCACTTTGAGTGAAATAAACTAATCATCAATACATTTAGGAATACTAAAATATTAACACTTTGTGCATTACTATGTGTTACAACTTCATTTTAAGATTAAAATGATGCATTAACGATTAACGATTAACGATAACAAAAACCTGCCCTTGAGCAATCTTCTTCCAAAACCAACGTTTATATTATGTTTTAATCTACATTTCCCCTCAAGTACAATATTACTTTATCTTTTCTTTCAGTGAAATCTGCTCCCTTTTTTATTGTTTGAAACTGACAGTTTTGCAATGCGAATTATAGGGACTGAAATTTTAACCGCGGTACTTTAAAAACCCGATTTTACTTTATACCTCTTGGATGCGTGTCTCTTAACAAATAATAATGGCATTTAGACTTGTAGATCCCAGTGGGACCTGTTTCATTCATGGGCTTCCTTCAAACATTAAAGTTGTGTGGCCAGATGAAAACTTTTGGCCGGGGTTCACAGATTTCGGCACTAGGCTCTTAGTGACAGATTTACAGTGAATGTAACACTAGCCTTCTACAATTCGAAACCGTGCGGTTTCAAAAAGTGTTTCCGAAACATACAGAATAGGACCGCATATTAGCCTACTGTCATAAAAAGTCCCCCTCACGTGGTATTAATTATGGCGAAATTATGGGGAAGGACCCCCTCGTTAAATTCAGACCTTGACGCCGCAATTTTGGTCGTGTGCGCCTGAACAGCATCTCATTAACATGTGCAGAAAGTTCAGAGAGTAAACACGGTGAATACCTGTCTGGGTGTCTTTAAGCGAGTCCAGACGCACCCTGGAGTTATTAAATTCAACTGCGTTAAGACTGAAAGGTAGAAATGACTGCTATTGTCGAGTAACTATCGAACGGACAAAAAACGACAGAATCTGGGCTATATATGTATTACCTGATATTACTTCAGAGGTATGGTTTGGTGGATTGCGGACTCCGAAATAGCGGTCTGTGTAGTCTATTTTGGGAGCACAACTGACTCTTTTAATGGGCGGATGACAGAGAATGAATACCGACCTTGTTACTAATCTGAGGTTCGAAAAGAGAACAAGCAGCCAAATAAAATCAGTCACCAATTACCCAAAAATACCTAAAACGCCAACAGGCCTGTTTTCTGCAGGTAGACTACCGTGCAAGTATCCTTCCCAGTGTATCCGACAGTATTATATTAATTTATTTTCTGGAGTACCGTTTAATCAAGGAGGAGCGAGTTGTGCTGATGAAGCACATTGTGATTATTGTTATTAATGATTTAATCTTTTGCAATTCTCATTCTCTGCGACATCTACTCGTGTAACTTACACCTCCTGCAGTCGATGCCAAAAACTTTGAAGAAAACCTTCGGCAACCCACCGGAAGTTTGCCAGCTGTGAATAACTAATATAAATTCATGCTTGTGCGCTCCAAGTGGAAAAAAACCTTCAATTTTCACATCTCCGTATCGGATGTTTTGATTATGCAGGAAGTAAGATAATTGTGTGTTTCTAGATCTTTGTAATTCAGGTCACTGCCGGGAGGTTTTTGCGTGTAATGTGGTCTTATAAGTCCTGTGCAAAT
This sequence comes from Brevimyrus niger, assembly GCA_015164015.2. NCBI lineage: Eukaryota > Metazoa > Chordata > Actinopteri > Osteoglossiformes > Mormyridae > Brevimyrus > Brevimyrus niger. Next base: position 502,615 of record JAABNY020000085.1, on the reverse strand, counting down.
ACACGTGCATCAAACTAACCTATATTATGTAATGCCTCCAAAAATCACTTAATATAAACAGCCATTTGGCTTAGACTCCCAGCGTTTTTTGCCTATATGACTGCTTTAGGCTTTCCTTCCGTCTATGGCCTTTATTGCTGTACAGTATTAACCCTGCGATTCCTGTCTGTTTCTGTTCATGACCTGGCGCTCTTTATGAAGGGCTCTGTATAAAGAGATATGAGTCATCTCTCATTCAAATTCCTCCCCACACGTTAGTCTTTAATTCTCCATCATTAATTCTCCGGAAATTTCTCCACTGTGACAAACACTCATCCATGTGTGCTGGCTGAATGTTAAAAGTGAAATGTTATTCACTGTAAGGAACAGCAGCTGTAAACAGCAGTGTGATCCCAGGGAGGTCTTTCTCGCGCACGTAGTAATCCTCTGACAATAACGGGATGGGATTTTTGCCCTCGTTTCACTTACCTGCTCATCACGGTAAAGTTTTTACCGTGCTATAACTCTGAAAGTGTTAAATGTCAAAGAACCTCTTGAATTTCAAATATCTTACATGTTAAGAGGTACATGGATAATTTGCAATGTGATCTGCGTGGAACATCAGAATTTCATTCTAACTATGGAAGTAAAAATGGAAAAACTATGGAAGGTCTAAATAAGTTTATCAGGAGCGAATTGGTGAAATACTTCTGAGAGATATAAAAGACCTCAGTTTTTCAGTACTGGGCTGTGCTGGTTGTACTGGAGTATTTAACTGGTCAATATATATTGCTTGTTTTGCAGACTGAACAGCATCTGACAGCTAGTGTGCTGGGCAGTTACGCAAGGTTAGAATTGAAGACTTTTTCTTGGGCAGATGTCAGTGGTGTTTGAAAAAGTTGGTAAGCAGAATGACTGCAGGCATCAAGAAAAAAAAACAATGTAGTTTGTCAGTATTTTTAATAGAACCATACATTTCAATAGATTAGCTTCACATAAATCTGTTTTATACCTAAACTTTACAGCACAAACTATAAAAAATCTGACAAGTTTATTGCGGGGCTGTTACACAGGAGATCGGCCTTTCCTTTGTACCTTTGTTGTTTCTGCTTCTCAGAGGGATCGACGCAGAGGGTCCCTTTACGAGGGTGGTGTTGCGCCGTATTTCAGCTGGAGTCTCTCCAGTAGGACGCCGCCCCGCCGGGACCGTATTCAAACGAAGGCGTGCGTCATGCCACGCGAACAAACCAAAGGGGTGTGGGAGTCCAGGCTGCAGAGCCACGTCCGAAGCCCTCCACACCGCCATTCCGCCAAACCAGCGTCTTCGCTCTCTGTAACAGCAGAGGTGATTCTGCCTGTATTGGGTCCGAATCGCTCGTCTTCCCCCCCTCGCTGTGAGGATCCAGTACTTGGCCTCTTATAATATGATTTGAAAGGAATGGACTTGTCTGCTTGCAAAAAGCATGACCCTTAAAGTACCTGCTTGCCTGCCTCTTCAGACGGGTCACGTAAATCCGCTGCGCAAACCTCACACTTTGATCCTCCAAACGGTCGTCCCCCGTTCCTTATTAGCGCTCGGCCATTGTTTATCAAACGGGACCCTTCAGTCTTCATCTCCAGCACCAGATTGAGAAGCTCCATCCCACTTGCTCTACCTTCAGTTGGTAGAACCCCACGATCCTTTTGACAGACACCATTAAGCTGATGAGCTATCCTCACTGTCTGTTTGTTAACATTCTGTCGACTCATTAGATACAATTTCACACTGGATACATATGCTAAATGAACACATGCACCCATTCGTTAATCCTATAATTTATTATTCTGTCAAATATATAGCTAGAAGATAAGCTTAGCTTTGAGAACAAGGGGACAGGAATTTGTTTTAAGTGTCTTAAGCCCCAATTTGGCAACGACTGTGTGACTGCTGAGGGGATTATTATGATTTATTGGGTGGCTGTCATAGCGTTGAGGTTTGTTAACGCTGATGATTAATAGCCCTGCATGTCTCAGAAGAAATCCTTCTGGGTCTATAAAGTAGCAGGGCTAAGTACCATAGCCCATACCATCAAGGCCTGGTTGACTATTTTCCTTCATCCGACTGAGGCACTCTTACTTTCATTCCAGCGTTTTCCCTCACGGGGCATCCACTGACCCCCACCCACAATGCTTTGCGTCTTTTACAACTCGTCAGATGGCTTATGAAATGCGCGTCCCCCAAGCCTGTCGCTCTCCAGCGCCAAGGGATGTGAGTTTAGCACACTCCATAAGCTTCTCAAGCTGGCCCCTGCTCAATTCTGGCAAAGCACAGGAAGCACTTGCATTATGCATTAATTTATTTATTTGACTCTTCCTGCTGCCTGATAAACGTCGGGCGGTGGCCAGCAACTCAGATGTTGGGGGATGTGGCTCCACGTTGGGTGGGAAGGAAAAATGTAGCGGTCTGAGGACCTTTTGTTTTCCATTCTTCACACGGCTTCCCTCTTATATGAGCAGCTGGGAGTAACGAAGTCGCTCATGGTGTGAGGCTGCCGCACGTGATCTCTAACCGTGTCTGCGATCCTTCTCATGGCCGTTGCCTTCAGACTTTGACCTAAACATTGTCCAAGTCTTTCTTAAAGGGAGTCTTTGTGACCAAAGTACCTTGGAGCACGGAGAGAACGGCTCACAGTTCTGAATGACTGCAGAGGAATGCCCATGCCCCAGGGCATTGTGGGTAGTGTACTGCATGTAATTCGTGGCGTGTGCGTTGTGCCGGCTGTGCATTGCCAGAATTAATTTCATTTAACTGAACCCATCAAGAATGAGACTTCCGGCATATTAAAAACAGGCCTGTTTGACTCTACTTAGCTCCAGGAGTCCCAGATGCTTGTGAGAAGAGTGAGGACCAAGTTCTTCTTAAAATAACAGGAAGAGCCCAGGCATCACGGGACAATGGGGACCTCCATGATACTATGGTGGTCTTCAAGGGACAATGCTCTGTCCTGATCTGATCAAGGAACTTTCCATCCAGAAAGTCTCCTGCCTCCTGCCCCGTGTTTACTGGGAGAACCTCTAGGTTCTCTGTGACCTTTTACTGCGGAAGTGATCATGAAAGATGCATGGATGTGTGTTGAGGCTTCTCTAAATGATGTTTGTTCCAGTTCTGAGACAGCTTCCTTCATTACATGCATTCCGGAAGGGACCGGATTTATTTAGCATGTTCTGGAATTTCCAAAATGATCTTATTCATCCTCTTGATTATTTTACAATTGTCAGGCTTTGAAATATTTGACCAGCATTCCTTCTCTTGTAAAATTTGCAATCTTGAATACAAATTGTTTTTTTATTTCTTTTTGAAATTTTGCCTTTCTTGAGTGTTTCCCAAGAACTTTGTACGCCATATCAGCTCTCACCTACCAGTCGGTGTGAACTACGAGAGAAAACATCTGAGCACTGTTTACCAAGCACATTTCCCATCTTAATAGAGGCCTTAAGATGTGAACTTGACTCCGGCTGGTTCAAAACAAACAAGTACATCCTTGAAATTGCCTCCCAGCCGCAAATTCGCCTTCAGCTCCACATGAGCGATGTGTAAAACGGGACCAGCACCAGACAGAAAGAGGCTTTCCCACATGCCTCTCTGTCTCTGCCCTTTATCGTCTAGCCAGCATGAGACACGGAGCCAACGTCCCCGAGGGGAAAAGTGCGGCTTTACGGCGTAGAATATTTCCTTGGGAAAATAAGGGACGCAGGATTGGAAGGCGGCATAGAGGAGGGGAAAAAAAAAAAACCTGCTTAGGATCGCTAGGCTCAATGAAACGCATCCAAACACAAGGCCACCGTCCTCAGAAGCCATGAATCTGGCGTTTAAAAACAAAGCGAGATAAGCGGCGATTATTGTCTGCGGCGTGCTTGCGTGTCATTGGGTTACAAAGATGAGCCTGTAACACTGGCGGGACTCGAGCCCCGTGTTGAAATCAAGCCCGGGCTGCAGTTTAGGATCCGCTGATAGTCATCGCATCGCATTCTGGGGGGAGCTGTGGGCTTTTCTTTCCCTTTGTCTGCGTCTTTGTGAGATAATGAAATGTTATATGCTCACAAACTACCGTTCTGGTAGCCGGCTAAGAATTCAAAAAGCCATATCCTCGGGGTATCGTGTTTTCGTTATGTTGACTTTGCCTTTGGTAAATTTCGCGCGTAAGTCAAGACCTGCGAAGATACCTTAACGAGAAGCCCGTTTGTAATCTCGCTATTTACATTTACATTTTATATATACTACTGAAGCGTTTGTCCGAAGCAATGTACACGTGAGGAAAATGGCTCATTACAAACATACTACTTTCAAGGAGTCAACTAGGCTGAGCCTGCAATGAATCTCCAGGTACAAGAGTAAGCAGTGTTCACTTATTTATATGTATATTTTATTATTTTGTATTCTTGTTATATATTTTTTGTCAATATATTGTATACTTTTATTATTTTTGCATCATATCATACGTTGTGGATGAGTCTGGACATGATCTGAAGTGCAGGATTTTGGGACATATATTATATTGATGTACTGCTTCCCCATCCAGGATTTGCCCCCACCCCACTTGGGTGACGTGTTCCTAAAACGACATCACCAGCCTGGCGTGCAGCAGACTGCTTGCTGCTACAGGTTCTCAGAAGCCTCAACCTATGTTGCAAAACATAGGTTCCAATCCCACTTCAGCCCCCAGCCTGTCCCAGTACTGGATAAGCGGTCGGAGGATGGATGGATATCTTGTTTATTGGTCAATGTGAGCATCCATCTTTCTCCTGTAGCTTCAAGGACTCACGTTGCCATGGAAACCTTAATATATCCGTTTAAGCCACAGGTCGACGGTTTGGAAGCCTTTGTCTTACTCTCCGCCGTGTCACTAGGTGGCTTGTTAAAGCCTTTCAAACAGACGAGACGAGATGTAAAGACCTGCAAGCTAACTCCATTTATATCCCCCCAAGAACATGGATATTGAATAACATATTTTGTTGTTGGTTGAGGGGAACAGATTCCTGCGGAGGTATTTTTTTGAACATGTGTTGCGCATTTAGTATTTTTTTTAGTACAAGCTTATTGTGGTGACATTACAAACTGCTGTTTCTTCAGTAAATCGCTGGAAGTGCAGTGCTGGTGATTCTGTCGGGTCCCGTCTAATTGTTTGTGCCGTTTATTTACCGCACAGCTGCGTAGAAGATGCTTTTATCAAAGGGGCCAGTTTGGCGCGGTGCTGCGCTCTGTGTGCTTGAAAGTAGGTAACGTACTTTGGTAGAGGACCCCTCTGCAATGGATTGTGACCTTAACTGTCGTGTCACCAACTCTGGGTCAGAAGTAACCTACAACCTGCTATTCCGTCCGTTAAGGTTAATTTTAAGAGACGTCGCTATACGTAACTGCAAAGAATAAATGTGAAAAATTGTGCTACGTATACATAGAAATATAAAACACAGTACAATTTTCCCACATAAATGTCAAAACGATCAGAATGTACCATTGCGTAGTTTTAATTTCTGTTAAATATCATTTCATCTGCGTTTGATTGATGGATTTCAGCACACAATTACATGCCGTGTGAATCTGGACAAACCTGAACCAACTTGGTTATCCTACGTTTGAGGTTTCTGAGGACCTGTAGCAGCAAGCAGTCTGCTGCACGCCAGGCTGGTGATGTCGTTTTAGGAACACGTCACCCAAGTCAGGCGTTAGAATTACCTCGGATTGCGTTATACGGCGACGGCATGGATAGTCCCTTCAAACTGCTTCGATCAAACACTTAAATCATTTAGGACAGTGGTCTCAGTCACCAGTCCTGGGGGGCCAGAACCCTGAACAGTTTTTGGTTTACCCTCATTTAACACACCTGATTCAACTCCTTGTGCTAATTACCGCAGAGCTCATAAGCTAAATCATTTGTGGTGGAAGGGGATAGAACTAAGCTAAACAGGACTCCAACCCCCCAGGACTGGAGTTTGAGACCCCTGATTTAGGGACTAGTCGCAACAGGGAAGAAAAAAAAACTTTCCTTTAAATTCTTTAGTGTGGTCTCTTGAATGAGAATATTGGCCCCGGATGTTTGCCACATGGAAGGGAGATGTTATGTTGGATAGTTCAACAGAGGAACATGCATGGAAATTAAGGGAAATTAAAGCACAATGTTATAATTTAATGCGCCGTTAGTCATGTTTACTGTAGTAAGGATTTAAAACCAAATCGAGCAAAATCGAATAGTGTTCCCATAAGGAGATTTTTTTTAGTGTTGTTTTCTGCCAAAGCAGATTAAAACCGGTGTTTAACAGACGCGGTGTTTCGTAACCGGCTCTTTCTTATCTCGATGGCAGCTGCGAGCGTTCACGCAGAGACTGAAGATTTAGGAAAAGCCTTTAATGTCAGTGTCATGATGCGCTGGTGCTGTCTTTAAACCCCCAGATCATAATCAGGGGTATACATGACACGCTCCACGTGCCTCCTCAACCAACGGGGACCGAGGTGGCCGGTGCCAGACGGGGACATTAAGTGCAAGGTCTTTATCTTGAGGATGTGTAGCACACGAATCGCTTTTGTCTGAAGTCACTTTCCGTTGAATTCCACTTTAAATTAGAATATGGGCTTTTGGATGGAACGTACACTTGTTTTGCCCATATATTCTTTTTAACTGGGTGATCAAACTGCATACTAATCGATACCATTGGAAAACTGAGTAAATTCAGTACCTGCTCACCAACCTGTTAGATAAACGGGTAGTACAGTTGTACTGTCGCGAACTGTAGATATTTAATAAAAATGTTCTCTAAAAAACCTGAAACAACAACAGAGGCACCATAAAATGATGTGATCGGCCCCTAGCGATGGTGTCCTTACAGTGCGCATAACGCTGCAAAGGATTCACTATAATGTCACGATTTGGCCGCATTTTTTTGTTTTATTTATCGGCTTTATATTTTCTTTTTATTCCGCAGCGTACAAAACCGCAGTGAAATAGATGCCACATGTAAATAAACGAAACATAACGGCGGACCATATTCAACGTGAACACGAATCCCGGAACACGTCTTCTGTGCACTTGTGGAAAATGTGAGCGTTCTGTTGTTTGTTGTGACCGCGCTGTTTACTGGCACTATTTTCTGCGTCCTGTTCACGTCGACGACTTACCGAACGTGTCCCGAAAGCTGCCGTGAGTCGTTATCACACTGCATGGCTGTTGTACAGTATCTATGAAAACATGGTCGGAAAAAAGAAACATTTTATCCTACCCACACACATAAATTGTTGAAAATATTAAACGAGAATGAAAAATACATGGTGATGTCTACTTGGCAAAATTCCATATATCCATCCATTCATCCATCCATCCGTTTTCTACACCTGAGACATTATTTCCATGCAAGTAAAGGGCAAATTACAAAATCAACCCTAATAGCTAAATTAATTCAGAGACAAGGATGCGAATTTGGGTTGGGGTGGTATGGATAAATCTCTTACAATATTGTGGGAGCGCCTTGTGTATGTATAAGAGGCAGAGGGGTTGAAGGCCCTACCAATGTTGAAAGCAAACCTACACCCTTTATCAGAGAATGAAATGGTTTGACTGTAGATTATTTAAAAACTGGTCCTGTGATTTTTTTTTTGTAATTACTGAATAAGTGTAAACTCGCTTTTGCAATGCTGTTTATACAAACCAAATAATTCAGTTATGGAACTACAATGCAGAAATATGGATGATGCCCATGGAATGTTTTGTAGCATGTTTTATTATGGTGTTCTTGATAGAACGGGTTACTCCTTTTACAGATGTATCCCTGCACGAGTGATAAGGAATGCAGCGAGGGGACCTACTGTCACTGCCCACAGCACGGCGCCCCCCACTGTCTCAAATGCAGGCGACGGAAGAAGCCGTGCAGTCGGGACGGCATGTGTTGCCCTGGCAACTACTGCAGCAACAGTAAGTCTGCCCATCCTGTCATTGGGTGAAAAGCTCTGAGATTATGGGCTGTTGATAATACAGTCGACCCTCCTTCTAATATATCATGGGGTCAGCATAAGAAACTGGATGTGAATTTTGGGGAGTTTTCAGGAGTTTTGTGAAAGTCACACAAAAATGCACATAAAGTTTGGTAACTCATAAATGATCAGAAATATGTACAGTTCTCCAGTTTGAAGGACTCCAAGCTTGTTAATGACAGCCTCTCACATGATATAGAATAAAATAGAATATAGTAGAATAGAATTGCACAGTGATTTTTGTATCCTGTGTTTCTCATATCTTTTTGTGCTGTTTTAGTGCTTTTAAAAAATTAGAAATACTTCAATCACTAAGGGGACGGAACATTTTTACACGGTTTTCCAGGTGGCGGGGGGGGGGGGCCCGCGCCCCTAACCCGTCCAATGTGGAAGGGTCAGCTGTATTGTTATTGCATTTAACAATCTCCCCCTGCAGTCTAAGTTCACAGAGATCCCACCCCCCCCAGTGATGAATCCGCTGTTACGTCCACTTTCAGCAGGAAATCTTCTTTCTCCCTGCAGATATTTGTGTTCCCGTCTCAGACCGACTTGCGTCGCCGCGTGTTCCGAAGCTGAAGGAGCACAAAAAGCTCGCGACTAAGGAGCACGGCTGGAAAAAGAACCAGATAAAGCCTGCCGTTGTCAAAGGTGTGCTGGCTACCATCAGGCGTCTGTTAGCATCCAGTCAATGGTGATCACCAGGCTTTTATTGGCATTTAGTTAACAGTGATCAATGGGCTTCCAATAACATCTACCTAACAGTGATCAGTGGGCTTCCGTTAGCATCTCGTTAGCGGCGACCACTGGGCTTCCCTCAGCGCACAGTTAAGGGTGATCACCAGGCTTTGTACACACGATGTGTTTTCAGACATTTCATTGGGGCGGAAGGACACAGCGTTAATTTTTGCCCCTCCCCCTCGTCATTAGGTCACGAGGGCGACCCCTGCCTGCGCTCCTCGGACTGCATGGAGGGCAACTGCTGCGCCCGCCACTTCTGGACTAAGATGTGCAAGCCGGTGCTGCGGCAGGGCGAGGTGTGCACACGCCAGCGCAGGAAGGGCTCCCACGGCCTGGAGCTCTTCCAGCGCTGCGACTGCGCCAAGGGCCTCGCCTGCAAGGTGTGGACAGACGCCACCTCGGGCACCAAGTCCCGCCTCCATGTGTGCCAGAGGGTTTGAGGCGCAGGGCAGGAGGGGGTTGGTGGGAAGTGTCGGGGGTGGGGGGGGGGGGGGGGGGGGGGGGGGGGGGGGGGGGGTTACTGGGGTGTGGCATCTCACCGCACTCTGCTTACGTCACGGAGGAATATCATAGATGTAAGATATCTGTGAAGGCAGAATCTGTGATGGGAATTCAGGTGACAGGGGGCGG
>JAABNY020000085.1:475789-486763 GCA_015164015.2 Brevimyrus niger | reverse complement strand
GGCAAAACACAACTTCAAACCCCCAAAACAATGGAAAGCCAAAAAGGGGGGCGGTGTTTTTTTTTTTTGTCCCCACCCAACCCCCCCCCCCCCCCCCGGACAGTGGAGCAGCGGTTTAAAATAAAATGCAAATGAAAGACAGGAAAACAAAGATAACCCAATACAACTGTAATTATTACCACATCAGAGAATAATGCCTGGATAAAACAATGCATTCGATGCCACGATGTCAGAATGGGTGTATTTAGCAGGAAGTGAAAAACAGTATGGTGCACCAGATCATGGAAACAATCCAAAGTCAGGATTTCAGCCAGTGAAAAAGACAACCTGTAGTTTGCAGAAATAAAAACATATTCTTAAATGTTCATGAGAGTTTTAGTCACACAAAAGTGTTCTGAGGGTAGAATGAAAAATGATTGGCTCAGGGAGATTACCAATCGGATTATGGAGGAGGCGATCACATTACTAATCAGATGTCTTAGTCCCGCCTCCTCTACAACCCGATTGGCTGTTTCTCTAAACTAATTGTTTTTCGTTCTTCCCTCAGAACATTTGTGCGTTAGAAAAACTCCCATGAGCTTCTTGAATGGCCTCTGTGTAGTCTGCTTCTCTTCCAATGTAGAATTATTCCACCTGACTCTGGAAACTGTAATGAAGAGTTACGGCCTAGTGTACTGTCAGTGTGCTCTAGCTTGAATGTCTTAACATTTATCAGCCACAGTGTTACTTTCGCTAAAAGGTTTGTCTAATCATATCCCAGTTCTTCCCGGGAACTGAAAGAACCTAAGCCTTTAAATGATACATACAAGGAATATTTGTGCTAAAGCTTATAAAAAGCACCCAGGCATTTAATTCACCGGGTTGAAACTTGCAAAATGTTTCACATGAGTTTTATGACGACTTATTACTTTTGTCTTAAAGTATTTAGCTATATCCGTTCATGTCAGAACATATTTGTGTCATTCCTTTGTGCTGTTTATTTGTTAGATTGTATCTTTCTTCTCGCAATATAATGGATCATACCCATTCCTGAGAAATCCGAGAAGGATCTTTGGAACACACACAGCTCACCATGGCTGTCATATTGATTCGGCTTGGTAATTGTCCCATCAGTGGTGGCCTGAGCCAAGGGTTCTGTCTTCCGTGACTGGATCTCTTTGCCATTGAAGACCAAAACACAACCTGCTTTGTAATAACCTATTGTTTACCATTTTTTTAAACATATTGTTCATAGGTTGTAGTGTCCCATAAGGTTTGTTAACCTTATACATGATGTTCCTCTTAGTTTTAAACTCTTTAACAGGCTTGGAAAGTCAAAAACTGAACATGTTTTCCAATGTGCTTTCCAGATGTCCAATAATCCAGAAATATTCACAATGCGTTCATGAAAAACACATTTAAATAAGAGAGCATGCTAACTGTGCCCAGAGCAGGCCCTAAATGCTCTTGAATGCTGAGCTGGACAGATTAATTATTAAATGACCGCTGTCTCCGTAAATATGCGTGCTCATTAATTCAGGTAAATTGGCTTTGGTTGCGTGACTTTTCCCTTTGCCGTTGCTGTGTGTTCCGGGTTTGCGTGTGGCTTCAGGAGTGTCAAATGAACTGATTTGAAGCATGAAATCTCACGCAGAGACTTTATTCTCGTTTGTTAGAAGAAAATAAAGGACACGTTTCAGTCCTAGAACTAAAAGCTGCTGCCTCCATACGTTCCTGCTCGCTCCAAATCAATGCTCTCTCTCCTCGCCTTCTCCTGTCTCTCATTCCCGCACCTACCACATTCAATCTCAGACTAAATAGACCCCCTTCGCAACCAACACAAAAATAGCAACAATAAACTCTTACAGCTGCTATAGCTGGGATATACGTTAAAAGATGCACCATCACACTAAGCCAGATCAAAAGTTAAAAACATATTTTTCTAACTTCGGTCATTTTTAAGCTCGCACCGCACACTGGAGTGACCGAAATGTCATAAAAGCAGAAAAAAATTGGCGTTCATGAAGACTCCGGCTATTAAGTTGTCAGCGTTGAAAATATCACTCCTGTCTCCACGGAAAATGGAAATTTTAAAAGATTCCTGCTCGAAAATGTATTTATTGAATATGGTTTATGTGGAGCGTTTTGGCACCGATGCTGCATAATCTTTAAGTTTTCAAATTTACATCCGACTGAAATAGATCTAATAAAAGTTTATTTTCAAATTGAATATAAAATAACAATCATCCAAGTGGTTCAAAATGTATGTATAGTGAATGTATATAGTGCACGTTCTTTAAAAATGCCAATAAGTAGGTATGATCTGTCATTTTCTGTTTTTCGGAACCTACAAATTCAGTAAAATTCAGCCATAAACAGTTAACAGTATAACAATTCTGAACCTCGCAGGTAATTCTGTACTAAAACGTCGGCTAGGCAATGAAACAGGATAACAACGTTGATGTACCTATTTGAACAGATGTATTGAGCCGATGGGATATTTGGGCACCCCATCGCGTATTCGAGATGAATCAGTATCGCTGCGCGAAGTAGAATTTGGAGACGATCCCTAAACCGCAAGAAGGTATTTTTCGGCTCAATAATTAAGCGTTTAATCATCATGCGCCTCTCCCGACACTTCTCGAAAGCTTTTTAACGCAGCGATACATGAGGAAGCCAAGAAAAACATGCCTATCTTGAATAACGAATTAAGCTCCAAGTAATCTAATCAACCACACGCAGCAAGGATTGGAGCAGCATCCAACCACTAGCAATCGCACGTTAAAGGCGCACGAAGGACAAACTGTAGTTCATCTTTACGGTTATCAAACTCAGTCGAAGGAGATATGCGAGATATCAATGTATCATACACTTAACATATATTTATCTTTATATATATAACATATTGATTTATATTAGTTCGGTAATTAATATGTACTTAATCATTAACTTAGACCATTTCAACTGCATGGTTAAGCGGGGTGAGGGCGCACACTAGAGCCAGTTGTTTTGTTGGGGGGGGGGGGGGGGGAGATGTATTTGACCTTAATGTCCTCCAAGCATTAGTTATATTAGACTGCCAGCATTAGTAGCGAAAGATCTTTTGGAAAACCGATGTTTATGCAGTGCTTTGCAGTAACATTTTGCAGTTATTTTTGCGAAAATATGTAACTCAGTCTGACTTCTTGTTAAGACTGTCTTGCTTCCGCAATCGTGATTATTTTCGTCTGTCGTTAACTTTGCGTGTCACCAATTACTGAAGCGACTCGACCACCCGGCGCACCCGCGTTACATGGCCGTCAGGATAATGTGCTGACTTTTGTGTTTCTGCTGTTCTCAGCGCGTTTTAGCCTAATATACTTTTAAATAGTACGTATGTAATTATTATTATTACTATTAATAATACTACTACTACTAATAATAATAATACATTAATTCCAGATCCAAATAGGATACATATTTGGGGGCGACGGGGGGGCATAACCGCTATTTCCTTTCCAGTCCGTGTTGTATTGCGAAGACATCTTTCCGGCTGTCCATCATCATTATCATCATCATCATCATCAACATCATCAGCTAATATAAAAAGGTTTCTGTAGTGAAAATACAAAACAATATAACCGTAAAATCCAATATAGCGGACAAAATTTGTTCTGCCAAAATTGTTCCGCAGTTATTACACATATTAATTAATTTCAGGATAATTTTCTGTCGACATTAAAAAGTTTTTCCTGAAGCAGATCATTAAATATAGATAAAAGGGTGAGGAAAAACTCCGTAATGGTCTAGACAGCAGAGGCTTATAAGCTGTGAAATCATGAATTGAGGAATCGTGCAAAAATTCATCCACTCAACCACTTAATCGCCTGGATCGTAGAAGAAAACTATTAATCAGCATATAACAGCCAAAACAGTCGTACATCACAACATTTTCCTAAAGGGAAAACTTACGTTCAAATATTCCATTATTGCGTTACATATGGTGTCATGCAGACTATTAAGTGTGATTTTCCTACTGTTTTATACCGTTCCAACCGATTTAACTACGGTGTCAAGAAGATGATATACAATTTAAATATGTGCTATGCACAGAGTAGAAAAAGTAAGGTACTTCTGAAAGCAATAAATATTACAGTAAATAAATTATCTCACGTATATGGGCAATTAAAAATAAGCTCTGTAAATGAATCTGGCAAAAAGACCAATAATGGAGCTTATCACGTAAACTGTAAAATGCTAATTGATCGGTCCTATCAACACAGTGGTTATCAACAACCACTGCAGTATTGACGAGACAGAATACTCGGTAAACACATTCACAGACAACTGTTACCAAAAATATAGTTGTTTTTTTTAAACTCATACTGCAATACTTGACATACTTAGAAGTTTGATTAATAGATTCGCTTCAGACATTTATTTAGATTTAGAAACACGTTTTTGTTTGTTTTTTGAGTTTTGAAAAAGTTTGTAACCTTGATTGATTTTAGTCAGCGAAATTTCTTGTTTTATAATCTTCTATAAGGATCGCAGTTTGGTTTACATTTCTGTAAAGCTACGTAAACAATAAAATGAAACTGATCTAAATATTTAAACAGTATGTTTGATGATGCCATTTTACGTGCATCAAAATGAATTGCATTTCTCTTTTTAAGTTGGACACTGCGTCCAAATGTCACGTCCTATTAGACTTTAAGCCTAAGAGATAAAGATGCGGATTTCATCCACTTTGAAGCAGGAACAGTGCGATCCTCTTGGTAGATTAATGTGGATGAGCACATCAGAAGAGGAGCGTTAAGTCTTTCAGAACCTCAGACTGCGAAATGTTTTCTTTTTGATGAAGCGTTTGCAGTGAAATATGTCCCATGAAAGGGCCAGCGTCAACAACCCTTACACGTTAGATAATGCGTTAAACAACTGCACTAATTTCAATCCAATCAAAGCAACATGGCGACTCGTCTGTTTCTGTTTCCAGAAGAGGGGTCTGATTATCATCTGAGTCGGAGCACAGAAAGGCCTTTGTTCATTGGCCAGCTACTACACTCGCGTTACTTGCTCTTACGCGATATTGACTTTAGAAAAAGGAGCGATAACACATTAAATAACAATGCAAATGTTAAATAAATGTTTACAACCTATTTGTACGATTAGCATGTTTTGATGGATGCTTGATAAAGTATATATTTCAGATGATTTGCCTAAAGTTTCTTCCATGTTATTTAATAAGTTAGAAATGACAAATTATTGAAAGAAAATCAAATTCTAAAGATAGATAAAAACGACAGAAAGTCTTTGTACACTAGCAAAACAACTGTGTTTTTCATTTACAGAGCGGAAATTATGCCATGTACATGGTATTTTGTCCTAGAATGTTTGAGGAACATGCTTTAATGTACTTTTTTGTGAATTTTACTTCTAAAAGAAAGTCATACTGTTGTTGGTTAAGTAATAAGAAATCGGTCCACTTAGCGCAGCTCTGCTCATCCAGGCTGATGCACTGAGTCACCAGGCAGCCTAAAAAATAATAAACCCTATTTCGTAAACTCAGACAAAAACCTTCCACAAATCCGATTGAGTCACGTTCCAGTGACATCAACAAGCGGTGACTTCATTTCTGTTTGGCTGTGATGTCAGAAGCATAAAAAACACACATACACACACGCATGCACACAGTTTCACGGTGAAATTCCCTAAAAATTTGGAAATCTTGGCAAAACCTGCAAGAGACTACTCATCCATGATCTCTGTTTCCGGGAGCAGCTGTGCGTGAGTATTGGGGGCGGGGGGTGCATATTTGTGGGGACCCGGAACGGAGCAGGACATGCTCCTCAGCAGGTGATTGCGTTTAAGATGGAATGCAGCGTGTGTCGGCTGTGATTCACAGCACTGCCTTGATCGCTGGCCTTTCTGATTTATAAACCTGGCCTGAGACGTCTCCCCTGTATCACAGTGTTCCTTCCACAGTGCGCCACATGCTGCTTATGACCTCTCTTTCATTTTTCCGGCGAGCAAGACCAAAAAAAAAGACTGCCCTCAAATACCAGAACCCCTCATCGCCCTCCCGCACGTTCCCCTGCGCGGATCCCAAATTCCATCCTGTCCACTTTTTCACCCGTCCGCCCAGAGAGTAATTCCTGTGATCAAACAAGACTTATCACGAGATGCTTCAATCAGTCATTCCAACGGCTTTCCTCGCGAAACGTCAGCCTTTGAAACTCATAGAGATAGCTTCCTGACCAATCGAGGCTTGTAAAAATATTTGCCCGATGGTCTGGCCCTCGAATCTCCAAACGGCACAATCCATCACCAGAACAATGATTGTTCCTCCTAGTGAAGTATAGCATGCTGTATCCATTTAGCCGCGCAGCTAACGGCAGACAGCCAAGAGGACCTCAGGCATTTATAATATGATTTCTAACCTTGATCTGGCTGTTTCCAGTTATCTGTCAACCCTGGTGGCTTCAGCGGACGTCCCGCTATGCACACTGCTGTGTTTACAAATTACCACTCGCTGCGTCCTTAATCTAGAACTATCGCGATGTTTCACTCTTAACCGAATGTGAATATAAATCCTGAAAGTTACCAACCCCACCTGTCATAGGACTCTGTGAAGGATATATTTGTCAAATAGGAGAACTTAATCCTGGAAGCCATTGTTCATCTTTCAATGGCTAAAAAAATCGTGGTCCTCCCCCACCCTCTCCCCCAGGGATGAGCCCTGTCACCCCCTCTTGTGTCCGCTGTCGTTTCTCCTCTCCTGCCTTAACCATGGTCTCGGTGGTTAAACAGCGGGATGGTACCCACCACTGAGAACACCTCGGCCAAAGAAAGCATGTGTTTGCCCATTAGATGAATAACAAAAACGCTAATATTTGCACATGCTTGTTGCTCAAAAGAAAAGCCAATGCAATAAAAGGAGACTACAGAAAGTAATAAATTATACAACATTCTGAACAATGTTCCTGGCCAAAATCAGATCAAAAAGTTCAAAATATTTGCCCAGAATAAAAATGTTTTGGTCTGCATCAGCGCTTCCCAACTTGGTCCTCGGGGACCTGCAGACGGTCCACGTTTTTGCTCCCTCCCAGCTCCTGGTAGCAAAAATGTGGACTGTCTGGCAGGGAGCTGGGGGTCCCCAAGGACCGCATTGGTTGCCATGACTGGAAATCTTGCTATGAACTTTATCTAAAAGCCATGCAACCTCATGGTTAATATGCAACGTCAGGCCAAGGGCTGCTTTCCTGTATGTTCTGCGCCTTGGTTTGTAATTCCGGATCGGTGAGTCTGTCCGCTGCACATTATCACATTCCGCAATTTCCTCTCATCCCCCCAGAGCAGCGGCGCATCCAAAAACAGAATAAGTAAGAAATAACTGAGGAATATTACATAAATAACATGGTTCTCTGGGTTTTTTCTACAGCATTTTAGTGTGTTTTTTTGGTATTTTTGTTATTGGTCTTTATAATAAGGTGGAAATGCTTCCCTGGTAATGATGCAGCTTTGGAAAAAATTAAGAGAAACAGCAAAATTTCTGGTCTCATGTATTTCTCAGTTTATGTACCCGTATAAAATAGAATTTTTTTTTTGCAAATTGCGGCCTGGTCCTTCCCTGTTTCTCATTGACGAAGGGCTTCTTCCTTACTTTATAGGACTTCAGTCCTGCTAGAAGCCTGATACAAACCATCCTAACAGTGCACTTCGCACCAGCACTTGATGTTTCGCATCCCTTTTTGAAGGTCGCTTGAGATCATCCTCCCATTCATGAGTTGCCGGTCCTCTCTGGCATTAGAGAGTGGCTCCTGCCCTCCACCTGGCTGTTTTTTTTGGTCATCGCCGGTGCCTCCTGGGTCACCTGGTCCCTGTGTGCCACCGTCTTAGAAACTTTGAGCCTAAAGTTTTTAATGGTTAATTTCATTAGCTATGCTTCTAGAGATGGGGAGTTGTTGCGCGCGAGCGGAGTGTGATAACATGATCTCTGCCGGCATGGCTGGCCGCGCCCCTTTCACACACCATCTGCTTTCCGCGCAGCTTCCGCCGCATTGACCCAACCCCCCACCCCCAAAGGTGAGTGGTTACCTGGAGGCCCAACCGTCACAAAGCACCTCCCCTGAAGAAGCCAAGGCTCCTTGGCCTCCCCCATTGTGTGCCGCGTGCCCCCCCAGGCCTTATTCATCCCCGTAGACCCCACCCTGCCCCGCGCATGACATCATGTCTACCCCGGCAGGCAGACGGCATTGTTGTCCATGATGAGCTAAGACCCTTTTTTTCTGTTTCCTTTTCTTTTATGTCCAGCCCGCCCCCCCCCCCCATTTTTGTTTTTATAAATAACAAAAGGGACGCCAGGGCCTCATCATGGCCGGAGACAGCCCCACCCCCCCTCCAGAAGCCCCCACATCAATGAAGCCTCACAAGACAGCCAGGTATTGTAGCAGTGCTTTACCTTTGGCCCCCACCAGCTGTCCTGCCACCGTAAGGTAGCTCACTTCCTGTCCCGTTTCTGCTGAAGTCCACGAGGTAGCTCACTTCCTGTCCCGTTTCTGTTGAAGTCCGCGAGGTAGCTCACTTCCTGTCCCGTTTCTGCTGAAGTCCGCGAGGTAGCTCACTTCCTGTCCCATTTCGTCTGAAGTCCGCGAGGTATCCCCTTTCACTTTCTCTCCAGGACGGCCGCTGCCATCGGCGCCTGTAATTGTGAAACTCTTCTGGGCCGAAAAAGCTTTGCAAAATAATGTAAATGAAGTGGGAAACGGCTCCACTAGGACCCCCCCCCCTCGCCTCCACTCAGTCCCACGTGCCAGAGGTCCCAAAAGACAAGTTTAAATCAGGCAAAACTGTCTGGAGGGACTCAGCAGGTCCTACTCTCCTCCAAAAATGATACTCCTGTAAATTTAATAAAGGAACAGTAATACAGTTGTGATTTGCACACATTCCTCCACATGATTGTGTGTGTGTGTGTGTCGGGGGGGGGGTGTGTGTGTGACTATTATGGTGCCGCTCCATGGTCCAAACCACCCTGGAACTTCAGCAGTAGCCAGTGTTCTGGAAAATATATAATATGACAAGTATTTCTTGTCCAGAACCTTCGAGTCCAATATTCTGTGTTTCAGATGATGATCTTTGTAAGATCTTCTCGCAAGTTTATAAAGTCAATGAGAGTATAAAATACAGTGGGTATATATTCATTCATCATACATTGTAATATCTTTTATCTCTCTTTAATTTTGATTCAATTTGATTCTACTTATGCTTTTTTTTTGTCTTGATGGAATGTTCATACTGTGTACACACAGCACCACCTGCACCAAAACAAATTGCTTGTGCTCGGTGAATAACATGATTCTGATTCTAATTCTACATTCTAAAATCACGCTTTCAGAACAAGCGACTTTCACTGTCACCTGTGTCCAAGTGACTCTGGTAAAGCAGTCAGGATGATGCATTCCCTGGCTGAGGAGATGGAGTTTCACATTAAAAAAGGAAGGGTAGACATTTTTATTTGGTAGGAGCTATAAAACTATCCATCTGTCCATCCATGCATCTTCCAACTGCTTGTCCAGTACAGGATCCAAGGTGCCTATAAAACAGCTATTAAATAAACAGTGTTTCTTAATGACATTAAACATCAGTGGATTTCGGAATAACGGTGGAAAACCGGTTGGCGGACGAGTACGTGAAAAATGAGCGATCAGAGGAGTGACGGTCATGAGCGGGCCACAGTCAATGGTCCAATGGTCAGCCGAAGATGGGGAGGGGGCGGGGCTATGTTGAATGTCCCATCGGCCATCTTGAATGTGACACCAGATGGTGAGAGGTGCAGGTGAAAAAATAATAATAAAAAAAACAATAAGACACCAGCTAAGTTTCCATGAAAGTTTTGCACAAATTATAAGCAATTCTCTTTAAGTCAACAAAGTCAAATTGCGAATAGGGTATGTTTCCATTAATGGTTTTTCAGTTTGCGTCTTAAAAATGCACAGAATGTAGGAAACTCCGCTAGGCAGAAACACAGACAGGGAAGATTTAGCACAGGTTCTGATCACTGCGACGGTCATGCTTGATGGACACAGGGAATGAGTGGGACTTGTGTGAGGCTGTGTGTGCCCCCCCCCCGCATCAAACCCTCTCCTAAGTTGTTGGACACAGTGTTCATTGACCTGCTGAACTGGCATAGAAAACCTCAGATCTAATCCCAAGACTCAGTACAGAATCACAAGGGTAAAATTTTGCCCAAATCTCGGAGGACAAAGGAATTGAGCAAAGTGAGCTGAAGTTTTGATTCTGCTTCCCAGAATCACCCCTGGTGACTCTGTCATGACTGGCTTCTGATCACGGACTGACACCTCCACTGCGCCTTCCCCTCCCCCATCACAGACGACCGCGTCACTGCGCCTGATAGGGTGGCTCATCGTCTAGATTCGTCATCCGGCAGTGAATCTCTGGACAAATAGTTTCCGGACACCAGGTGGCAAGAGGTCATGGTGTTGACCTTGGGGCAGATGACTTAGGGACTCACAATGGATCATAAATAAAGCCAGCAGACTCAGAATATCTATTTGTTGCGCCATCTACAGATTAATATGGTTCACTAAGATTTAGGCAATTGCAGCTTTACACCCAACACTCACTGGATTGAAAGGAGTCATCTCGATGCAGGTGATCTCTAATGGACTCGGTGGTGAAGCTCCAGATATATACCCCCCTCTGCTCATTTGCAATAAAGCAGAGATACCAACTTTAGTGAACTGACCGGCATGAGATTTTCAATTCGAGACGCCTGCACACTCATTTACATGCATGGAACACTTTTATCACCTTGCAAATAGTCTGCAGGGTTTGCAAACTACCCCAACGCTTCCAATATAGCTAATTACAGATTCATAATGGAATAACCGATTTGCCCAAAGATTTCTCGCATGAGCGTGAGAGTCAGACAGCGTGAACGTAATACCAGACGCGCGAGAGTTGGCAGCCCGGATAATGTGTGACCAGGCAGCCATT
>JAABNY020000085.1:463496-475779 GCA_015164015.2 Brevimyrus niger | reverse complement strand
GGGGGGTCAGCTGACAGATCCTTCTGCCCCCCTCCAGTCAGCCTTTAATTTATTCCTTTGTCTTGAAGCATCCATCACATGGGATTTGTTTCATGAGGCACTTCAGGTTTTTACCGCCTTAATTAACTAACGTTCGCAGGTTAGGGCCATGGCTTCCGACTCTAAGCTGGTGTTTATGTCTCAACCCATACAGCCTGATATGTGTCGGTCTCTATGAAGGTCAGGAGGGTCGCATGTCGCTTTCTGTCTGCAGTTAATATGGTGGCCGATTTCGGGGGGAGGGGCGGTGGTATCGACCAGCCGTCAGCCACACCTTCACGGCACGTTTCGACACCCCCATCTCCTTCTGGGGTTTGGCAGCTCCCGGGTAAAGGAAGGAAGCAGTTGGATGCCATAATTATGGTATCACGTGTCCCCCTGGGTCTCACGGGGGGGGGGGGGAATTGCCTCATCTACACAAGGCATTATAAAAAAAAAACATTGTTTTTCTTTTCCTTTCTTTGACCCCCCCACCCTTTCATTGACCCCCGCCCCCCCGCTTCCCAATGTGCACATTAGTCCCACCTCATCTTCCTGCAACAGGACACCTGCCTGATTCAATGCGGTGTTTGTATAACACCCCCAAGGTGTGCTCCTTTAAAGAGCCCCTTTCAGGGTTTAATCATGGGAAAATAGGAAGTCACCCCTCTAATTCATACAATAGCTAAGCGGAAAACTAAAGGGCCTCTTTACAGCGTCATTAAAGCCACACGATATACCTAACAGCCTGCCTTAAATCATTATGAATCACTTTACCTGTGCTGTGAAGACCTGTGATTATGTGTGTGATAACTTGTTTGACCAATAAAATATAAAACCTATAGGCTGGGGGAGGGGGAAGGAATATAGTAGAGGAATGTTTTCCAATCCAATCCTCAGGGACCCACAGACAGTCCATGTTTTTGCTCCCTCCCAGCTCCCTGCCAGACAGTGCAGGTTTTTGCTCCCGAGCAGGAAGGGAGCAAAAACATGGGCTGTCTGCGGGCCCCCGAGTATCGGACTGGGACAAACTATAGTAAAATGATCTGATTGCTCACTGAGGGGGGGGGGATTGAGTCGGGGTATTGCAGTGTTTGTCGCATCGCACTGTTCAGCACTTTGGACAGCTCAAGACATCCGGACGCGACCGTCTGACTCTCCCGACTGCAGCTTGAGCTCAAACAGCACCAGCAACCCCCCCCCCCGCCACCTCCCCAAGGAGGGAAAACAGGCAGGATGTAAACAGAAGTGGAAAAGTGAGTGGGGCCCAAGATGAAATAAGCCTGCGATCACGAATGGGGCATGTAGTCCACAAACTGCGTCTGATCAACATAGAATTTGGACAAATAAGAGGAAATGCTTTGCATTTTGCCGTCATCGCAGTTCGGACAAATGAGAGCATGTGTGGTGTCCGTTATCTGCCTCAACACCACCACCCCCTTTTACTTTTGCCCCCCCCCCCGTGGCGATAGGATAGGATAGGATACAATCGCTCATTTACACAGTTACTGTATGTGCCGTTTCATTCATTTGTCTGGCCCTGGTTTGAGAAGCAGCAGCCCGTGATTGATTTGTAGATCATCTCATGGGTCACAGCTGGAGGTAGAAGCCAAGTAGTGCGTGTTGTGCTAATTGAGACGACGCTTCCATGTGGCATCAGTGCGTCTGAGTCCCCCCTGTCAAGTGTATGTATATTTTTCACCCCAGGCCAGGCCTGCGGTCCCTGTGGAACTTTCTTTGGCTCCAATAAACTGGTTATTTTAACAATGTTTGTCACTAAGCAGGAACTCGGGTGGGCCGGAGCTGAACTGCTGAAATATAATGATCTACAATCGCCTTTCAACTGGGTGTCCTGGGGAATTTTGGCAATACTGTTACTGGAAATGAACTGAGCTTGAGAGCCGGCCCATTTTCCCCCTGCTGCTTTTTTGACATTAACATCAGTCTTCGAATCCCTCAGTGGCACGGCAGCTCCCCGCCAACAACAATTTGAAGGGAAGGCCTGATCATCTCAGATTCGATCTTAATTACCCGCCGCTCTTCCCATGGCAGATTTACCCCCCCAACAAGAAATGTTCATTTCATTATTTACCACGCTCTTTCATCCAAAGTGACATGCAATTAGAAGCAAGGTCAGAGCAGATGGGGGGGGGGGGGGGCCCTGGTGACATCACTATGCTGACCCTGGGATTTGATCCAACAACCTTCCGATCACAGGCACGGCGCCCTGTACCCCACTGAGCCACACACCACGTCATGTTTATGCCATTGGGACTATATAAAAAACACCAAATGTAGACACCCTTGCTATCGGCTGCTTGTACCTTGGGCAGACGTACTTCTATCATAAAAAAACTCATCTTCTCTCTTCGGAACAGGCTGGGAGCCACCAAGCTTTTTCCACATTTGCCGTCTGTCCCCCCTCCCCTTCACTTTTTCTTCTCGACTGACTGGTTTCATTACCAGAAGACCGGAAAAACACGCCGGGTTCACCCAAAAATCATTCAGGTGTATTTACATCCTGCGGTTCAGACTTTCTTCTTTTTCAATGAGGAGCAGAGTCATCTGCAGAAACTCAGTTTTCCATAGTCTGCACCGAAACGGGTCTGGGATTCAATGGCATTGTGGGAAACGACCTACCCGACATGAGAGGTTTGCCGGTTCTGTCTAGCTAATTGAAATCATCGCCTTAAAAAGAGGCCGCGAAGAAGAAGAAGATGACGTCCATAATTGATGTTCCACAGGCACAAGGAGAACAGCTCTTTCTCTTTGCTAATTATATCATTCAAACCCACATATGCGTAAAAATGCAGAACAAGACCGCCAGACCTGAAACTCTACACTGGAACGGGATAAAACAGACAGGATAATTAAATCAGAGCCTCATTTCGACTGAGCCCACCTGGGTGTAAAACATGCTGAAAATCAGTGCGAGATCCCACAGATTTCCCAGAAATGGTCACAGGACACTCTCATGTAGCATTTAATATAACAAGCGAGCTGAAAAAAAACATTTATTTCAATCTGAAATTGCTGTGTCATGACAGTTTGAGCTATGTAGTACTGTTCTTTCATTTTACTTGCAGCTAAATGTACTACCTTCGGTAACAAATTCATTCACAAAATAAACAGAAAGCTGTTACTGACCGATCAGGCCTTGGTCATTCTAAAAGGGGTCAAATCGAGTTATATGTTAATAGGTACATCCTCCTCGGCTGAAAAAGAACACATGGCCCATAAATTAAATCCTGTATTTTATATCCCCGTAAATAAAACCCTGATGTTTTTAACCAGTCCCTGAAATGCATCTAGCCAAGAACAAGCATATTATTAGAGCGTGGCCTGACTCTCCGCGACTATTGTATATTGGTAACACAAAACAAACGATAAATGCCTATTAGCCTTAATCTGTATAACAATGCATGCAGTTCTGTTCTGAACACGCCTTGAATTTCTCCAGCAGAGGACAGGTTGCTTGTATAAGACTGTCCTTCACCTCAAAATTGTAATTAAGGGGTTATAGTGGGGCCAAAGACAAACGATGAACTGCTCCTGGGAATTCGAGCACAAGTGGGCATGTCCAAAGAAGCTCCGCCCTATCCTAGCTTAGGGATGCAAATTTTGATGGATGCCTCTGAGCAACAGCTGGAGGATAAAAGAGGGAAAATTGCTTAATACACGCCAGGTCTTCTGCACGGATGATGCAGCTCCTAAGATTCCGGTGTTATGCCGAAAAAGGGATCCCTGCCGTAGAATACATGCCTGTCTCTAAATGACCGAATGGTCGCTGGACTGAAACGAGTTGAGCTGCTTTGTCGAGTTAGGCTACCGTAGTGCTAATCAATAGCCCCCCAAAATCTAACCCACAACAAATCTCTCAAATCCTAACCCCCAAACCCCCCCCCTAAAATCCTAACCCCTAAAAAACCCTTGACCCGCC
Organism: Brevimyrus niger; assembly: GCA_015164015.2. NCBI lineage: Eukaryota > Metazoa > Chordata > Actinopteri > Osteoglossiformes > Mormyridae > Brevimyrus > Brevimyrus niger. The sequence goes on along the minus strand of JAABNY020000085.1, from coordinate 471,821 downwards.
AAAAACCCTTAAAAGCTCAACTCCTCAAAACACCGGCATGCATCCTAAGGTAGGGATGCCTTTTTCGGCATAACACCTGCCCAGCTACCACTTGATCGTTTGTATTTTGCGTGCAATCTCGAAATTCCGCGTCATTAAAATATTCATACAGGCTTCATTAAAATGAAAGCGTTGAAAGCTATGGACACCCGCAATTATCCGTGACTGGGCCACGTCACTGGATCGTGAGATTCAGGTGGTTAATTAATCATCGTGTTCGGGTCAACATGTGGAATTAAAGTTTAGGGAAAACATGTAGGCATAATATTTAATATCACTGCGGTCAACCATGCACATTCTTAAATATGCATATTATTATGACGTACAATGTTGCATAAGATAAGCAGTGCATGGTGGCTGTATAAAATAAGTTCGACACCAAAGTTTTTATCCTCCATCAAGAAACTTTAAAAATACGGTGTGATAGTATAGCATAGCAGCCCCAACAGGCAGGTACAATGAAGCAAAGCAGCATTTAGCTATTACGTATGGAGAGAGTCGAGGGGTGAACTCAATTTACAGGAAAGTATTTTTTCCTACCTTCCTTTCTTCCCTCTAACTTGCAGGCAAGAAAACGATCCTTATTCCTGTTACGATTCCCATAGGTTTTTTTTTATTACCTTTTTGACAGTCGATCTTCAATGCACTCCATTATCAATTAAAACGTGGCAGGCCGTGCAGTGACTGGAGAGCACATTTATTCAATTACGCCGATTCCACGAAAACAACAAAAAGCAAATTCCTCCCAACAGAATTATAATTATTTACATTTTTGTTATGGGTATTCATAAAAATCTCAATACATCATGCGTGTACACACGAAGCAAATCTGCAGAATGACAATATGATAATACAATGTATTAAGAATATTATGTAGGGCTATAATAATATAGAATTAAAAAAAATGTTAATGTCAGTAATGAAGGACAAATTGTTCTGACGAGTTGAGCTACCTATCGAGACGTGCTATCGAGCCTTTCTGCGCATGTGCAGTTCCACCTTTTTGGGTTTAGGGTTTTGTTTTGGGGTTTAGGGTAGGGTTTTTGGGGGGGGGGGTTAAGGCTAGGGTTAGGGTAAGAGTTAAGGTTAGGGCTATCGATTAGCACTACGGTAGCCTAACTCGACAAAGTAGCTCAACTCGGCAGAATACAGATCTATAGGGGGTAGGCTATATTATCAATCCTTGAGCCACTAGTGCTAATTCTCGTTATTTGTTTGCTTGTCCAGTTGTTCCTAATTTCTTCAAGATGATCGTACTCTCTTTGGTATAGGACTACTTCGTAACTTCAAACGCCATAGAAACACGGGCCGCGTCCGATCGGGGGGTGGGGAGGACCCCACGTGGGAGCTCTTTGCGGTCACGCTCTGCCCTCATGTGGTCACCATTAGGGTGCTCGCACCGTCACGAAAAAAGCCGACGAGATCCGACCGGGAGAACGATCGCCGTCCTCATATCAATGAAGGGAAAAGCAGGTATAGATGATAGCGACCTTGGCTTTCAGGTGATTCTTGTTGTAATTGCAACATGGAGATCACAAGAGCAGCAAAGTTTAATCTAAAACCTAATGCATCAGCCCTCGCAGTGTTTCTCCCAGTCCATGACCTTTGGGTGGAATGTTCTACTTAAAACTTAAAGCTTTTGTTCTTTATAACTTTGGATTCAGGGGTTTCCATGCAAGACATCACTTGGAACTTTCTAGATCGCAGACTCCTTGGGGAAAGAAAAGCACCGATATAACCAGTACCAGAGACTGTTTAGCCAAAAGTAATCTCTGTAGAAAAAAAATTAATTAAAGAAAATATTCAGTTGTGAGCGGTGCTGTGTAAAAAGAAGTCTTTGTTTTCTGTACCTCTGCTTTTTTTACGAATTGTTTGGTCTGTCATTACGGATTTCATGCAGGAACGGACGTACAGATGGATTCATGTCGACGTGGTGGCGGAGCCCGCTGGACGGCGTTTGTGCCAAATCCACATCACAGAGGCGGCCGTACCGAGAACCGAACTCGGGCAGTCGCTGGATGATGCGCAACCTGGACGCTATAAAAGCGGCGCTGTGATTCCCATTACGCCTACCGAAGAAACAGGTCCCCTTAACCCACACGATCAGCTAAAATCACGGTGAAAAGAATGACTTTAAAGTAACTTTGCTTTTGGTGTCCCAGCCTTGTCTGCCGGGGTCACAAGCGATACGACGGGACGGTTCAAAGATGCCTTCCGGCATCCTGCACATAGTCTGTCAGCACCCTGATTAGCAAATGCCTGGTTTTAACACAATCGCGCCATTTCTATGTTGTATTGTTTGTTTTCTGTTCCATAGTTTTCCAAAAGAATACACTCTCCCTTTTTGGAGTTGGGATCTGGAAAATGTATTTTGTCTTTTTGCGGCAACGTACTAAAAATGTGCTATAACAAATAACATTTTAGTGTGACATTGAATTAAAGCTGTGTGCTGGGGCTTCGTGTTCAGCATATATGAGGTTTAATACGACACTGTTTTCCTGGAATTCTCTACAGAGTAGTTTTCTAGTTAAGTTATAGCTGAACTCCCGTTATTGTTCTGCGCAACACGTATTCTTTGCCAGGGACCATTCTGTCTGTTAACCAGGACCGCATGAGCTGACCCTAATTAAACAGAAGTATCCTTTGTCTGAGTTATCATGAAAAGCGGCAATAATTGTGTCAGTTAAAGACATTTTCTAGGAACTGTTTTGAATTTCTTGAAAGCTAATGTTTTGAAAGGAAATCATGCCGTTATGGGGCGAATGATTTTCCGCAAATTAACATAAATAAATAAACATTTTGATGGGATAGATTGCACTTTGGAGAGGCATAAACTAATGTAACTCGGAATAAATGCTTTTAATCTGCTTCCAGAACGTTCTGATAGCAGTCCCCAGTAAAATATTAACCTATCAGGCGACCCTAGACTGACATCAGCAAGGACACTCCAGGTGTTGCTGATTTAACTCACTGTTTCATTTTTCCGTAGGTGCGCGGGGCCTATGCGCTAATCTGACCCGGACTTCTCGAACATTCCCGTATCATACTTACATTTATAGAACAGAAGAGCTCTCCGTATGGTTCATGTTTCTGAACAGATGGTTGGTTATGATCATACAGTTAGTAACTAGTTGTTAGGATCAAATGTATTTGTCTCCCCTTCAATGACATTTTGCAAGCATCAAAACGAATAAATAAAAATCCACTAAACTTTACTTCACACATCATTTGATTGGCATGTTGTCCAACCATTTTCCATACCCGCTTGTCCTATGCTGTTTCTCAAGGTTCCAGAGTCTATCCCAGAAGCCACAGGGGCGAGGAAGGGAATGACCCAGGATGGAGTGCCATGCCCCTACATACAATTTGGTAACTGCAATTTAGCAGAGAACCCAGAGGGAAATCAATCAATTGATTACTATTGAATAGAATTAAGAGTTGTTCAGTCTTCAGCAGAGCATCAGAAAAGCCCCCCCAATCTGCCTCTGCAGGTGTGTCGTGCCTCGATGTGGATGTTTTAATGACTGGGACTTCGTGTGTCAGTCACCCTGCAGAGTCCTTACGGTTGGTGACTCATAGTCACTCTCTATATCCCAAATGGGAAGGACACCTCATCTCAATGCATTCTTTATTCCATGGGTGGTCTGGAGCGAACAAATTTACAGCACTCTGAGTCATGAAAAAAAAAATAATAAGCCACGTAAGCTTTATTGGTAGTGCTTTCAGAGACCCAGACTGAGGGACTCAGACTGTCCAATGAAGAAGCTTGTTTTTTTTTCCAGTGGGAATTTCCTTGTTTATGCGACAACCTTACTCTGCACTGCAATTTTGAATTTGAGAGCTTTCTGATATTTTTGTGCAGATTATTTATAATACAATAAAATTCTCAAATACAAAACACTCGCTTGGTTTAATGGAGCAGTTTTCAGATAAATGAACCATAACGTTTTTTTTTCCCCAAAGTGAATAATATTTCATGAGCTTGCTGACTGTAGATGGCTTTGTAAGCGGCAACATTTCACCCATAACAAAAGCCTGTCCAACATTAATATAAGTGACTGACATCAAAGGTATGGCTTCTGGTTTTGCTCTATCCCAAAATGCCAGGGGATGAGGGGGGCGGGGGGGCAGTGCCAGGTTTGTCAGTGGAAAAAAAACAGCCCAGGAGATCAGGTTCTGAAAGCCTACGGCTGAACTTCCAGCTGCGGGGTTTTCAGAGCTCTCTGAGGTGCAAATTATGCTCCAGGCTTCCAAAGAAAACCTTCCCAGACTATAACTCCGTCTGGCATCTGCACAGCCCGCTGTTTGAACACGAAAGAGGGGAAAATCTCTTCGGATTGAGCTGGAATCCTCCCTCGATTCAGGCTTTCCAGACGGCTCCTCTCGTGTCCCTCGGTTTCCCCGCCGGGGCCAGACCCCCCCCCCGACTGACGTTCCCATTAACGGCGAAGGAAAAACAGAGCGCGTGCAGGCCACCGAACACCTTGGGTTCCAGCGAAAGTTCAAGCGCGACGCATGGATTTGCGCGGTCGACCTCGTTGCCGTGGCGACCGCCGCACGGCCCCGTCGCACTGGAGTTTCCTTTATGCCATGTCGCTCCCATCCTTTCAAACATCTGAACCATAAGGCGATCGTGTGTCCTGCTTCATGTCACCGTCTGTCGCAGCCACACACACCTCCGAGTGCCGCGGTCAAGGACAGCTGAGCTTCGGCCTGGTCCAGGACCTGGAGGCCGGATGCAGTGACAGCATGTGAAGCATTCATGAATCCGGGGCTTTCCTCTGCCATGGAAGCATATTTTCCAAATGTTGCTGGGGGGAAACAGGAGTAAAAACTAGGAACCAGGGCACAAGAGTGAAAGATAAATAGAAAACAGGACTGAAAATAAGCCAGCGTGGAGTCATCACATGTGTTTTGAATAGAGGACAAATATAAATCACTAAACCACCGTGATAGAACAATATTTTCAAAAGGGATTATTAAACATCTAGTTGAGAACCTAAACGTCTCTGCGGGCTTGTTCTTCTGGAATAGTGGGTCTGGCGAAGAGGACGTTCAGAAGTGATCATAAATCAACACCTCTCTTGCAAGACTGCAGACGCTCAACCTCAGCAGCAGTGTCCGCTTTGCCCGACGCATTTAACACACGCAGTGCGGCGGGGTCTCCAGCACGTCCATCGGCCAAGGTCGCCGGCTGTGACGTGACTGGTAGGGAGATGCCAGGTGTGTGCGTCTTGACGCAATGGGAGCGCCTGGTGCCACAGGCTCCGCCTTGATTACTGTGAAGGTTCACGACCACAAGGCGGGAGATCATCCCGCCCAGGATCCCATGATATCTGCGGCTGGCACATCGGGAGTACGGAGGTGCATTCATTCTCATACTCACAGGGCGGGTAAACGTGCAAACCGCATTATGAGGTCTTCCGGTCCATGTGAAATGCATATAATATTGCATCCGGTTCCAGAACAATGTCGGCTTAAAATAGGGTGCCAACCCAAGATTTAAAACACGGAGGCAATAACTAAAAGCATCAGTTACCCAATAATACATAGCATTAGCATTTGCGATGAGGTGACCGGTGTGTCTGGCTTGGTCTCCAGGTCCCCCATCCCACCCCTGTGACCCTGAGAGGAATAAGCGGTGAGATGATGGAAAGATCTGCGCACGTAACAATGTTCTTCACGGAATCAACAGGTTCAACCTCTGATGGAGAACAACAAAGACTACGTCCGACGCAGTTTGACTTTAACAAGAACTTTATTCTTCCTCAGCAATTCTTCATCGGCACCGTCGACGGGCAAGACGCCACCTTCTGTGTCCGTTTTCCGGGTTCGTTCTACTTGATCCCGCTGTTGGTCATGGTCTGGGCCCGGCAGACGCCTTTGCCGGACACCTCGAAGGCGGCGCCCTTGTAGGTGGCCACGCACTGGCCGTCCGTCCGCAGGTCGGGCTGCACCTGCTCCCACACCTTCTTCTTGGGGTTCAGCTCCTTGTCAGGCTCCCCTACGAAGGCAGGAGAACCAGGTCAGACCTCCCGATGTTTGCAGATTACATCACCAGCTAAACAACTGGTGGACGTCAATTACCATGATGCCACCCCCACAACAGCTTTCAGGCTGAAATCGAGAAGACCCAGCAGGACTGTTCCCTCAAAAGCTTCAAGAAAACAGAGCTGTAATGCTATTCAGATACAAGCACTACTGAAAATTCCAGACAATTCCAAAAGTGTACAGTGCATGCAGGAGGAGCGAAGGATGATTTATCATTCACCTACACCTCTCTATTGGTTTAATCATTATCCAGTCAAAACTGGCTTTCAAAAAAGTTAATAAGGTACCCGTGCATTTAGTGACCATTTTGGCAGACTAGCGTTCTGATTGCTTACTAGAAATTGTAGGGCTTGAGGAAAAAACTTGAGGGAGTTTTATGTACACAAAATGTACAGAGGGCAGCAGAAAAATATGATTGGTTCTCTCAACCAATCAGATTGTAGGAGGGGACCAATACACCTGATTGTAGATAAGGCAGGACCAGCCAATCTCTCTGAACCAATAATTTTTCCTTCTGTCCGCAGAACATTTTTGTGCAAGTACAACCCACTGAAGAAGTAAAGATGTCAGTTTGGAAGGTCGGGGTTACTCTGAACAGGCTAATGGAGAGTGATAATGGGTCCATGGGTCACAAGGCAGCGGCCATCACCACAAACATCGCTGCCCTCAGAAGTCACTGCCATGGGGTGTTTAAGGGGTGAGCCGTTCAGCCAAAACACGAAAACGAGAAGCTCAGCCTTTTTGAAAAAACCACGAACGAGTCTAATAATAATAATAATAAAAGTAGAAGCTCGGGCCAAAAGCCGCGTGCTGTTTTTTGGAGGAAAGCGGAGCTTGACCCTCCGGACGGTGACTATGTAATCAGTCACATTCACTTTAAACTTCACTTAACTGCTTTGTCAGCGACTGGTTCAGACTTAAGCATCCCGAACCAGAAATGTAGCCACTCTCATGTGTGAAGAACAAATAAAAACAAGCATGTAAAAAAAAATAGGTGAAAAAACATGAACCAGCTGGGGCTTTCAAGGAAGAATTTATTCCCTCAGTAATTAAAAAAAGACTTGAGAAAAACTCAAGTTATTAGTTTTTTTTGTTGTTATTTATTCATTCATTCCTTTGGAGTAGCGGAATTATTGTGCTGGGATTTATTTCTGTAATGCTGTCGGACAACAAAAAAAAAAATAATCGCACCCTGGGGGATTAGTTAAGCTCTGTTTCATCGCATGGGGCAAACTTCAGGCACATTCTACTCATCTCAGTGTTAACACATTCAGTTCTGCAGGCGACGGGAACAGGGGCGCGCGTTACCGGGGAAACCCTGGAAGGTGATGCGGTCTCCCGGCAACGCGCCAGGGGGTGGGTCCAGGATCTCCACTTTGTCCGGCGAGCTGGCGCACATCACCATGGCGTGCGAAGCCACGCCTCTCATCTTGGCCGGCTTCAGGTTGCAGAGTAGGACCGCCATGCGGTTTTGCATCTTCGCCGAAAGACAGGAAAAGAAGGCCAGTGACGTCATCGCAGGTTTCTTAGCCAAACTAATCTAACCCATTCCACTCAGGAATCACAAGGTATGAAGCCGGGGACACCCTGGTCAGGAAGATAAGGATCCCCCCCCCCCCGACATGACCTGATACACTGACCTGCTGGTTAACACCCATCCTCAGAACACAGCTGTGACATTTGGAGCTTAATTTGGCATCGACGTTGTGTCAGTGACGCCGGTCTTTATCGGAAACAGCGCCGTGAGCATCTTTATAGAGTGATCAAGAGTGCCGCTCAGAATTCTGGGCTCTAAACCCCCACACACAAAACCAATTCTCCCTCGCTTAAGAGGGGGGGGGGGAAAAATGTGTCTGTAAACATGTGGATGAGATGGCAACAGTTGAGGGGTCCCACAATAAGAGTTTCCACTAATCAAAGACTAATACATGTCCTGAAGCCGGAGGAAGGAATGTTGCAATCAAGCTTGTTCTTCACACCCTCCAAGTACTGTGGGAGGATTAATAGAAAACTCATAAGTTTCTTTATATAAAAAAAAAAGGCCATCTATGGGCCCAGAAAGCTAGCTGGTGCGTTTCGGCGATTCGGAGGGGGGGTCAAAGTAATGTAGAGAGGGGAGAATGGTTTCGTGGGGGGGGGGGGGGGGGGGGGGACCAGTAGGTAGGAGGGGGGGGAGAGTTTCCTATTTTGGAAACTTCATTTCCTGGGCATCCCCAAAAAAAAAAACCATTTTTT
>JAABNY020000085.1:438278-453457 GCA_015164015.2 Brevimyrus niger | reverse complement strand
GGAAGACTATTCCATACTCTAACTACGCGCTGTGTAAAGAAGTGCTTCCTCAAATTTGTTTTAAAATGTTCTCCCGATGTACTGCATCCATGGCAACCACAGTTCTGAGGCTGGCCCCCTCTTAGCACCCAGGAAATGGGTATGCATTATGATGTACCTACAAACCTCTGTATTCAGTTCTCCAGAGGTGTTGGAGAACACAGATGCATTGCCATCTGGTGGTGGAAGAGGATCATTTTCCAGCTGTGTTTCTGTATTTGGTGGATGTTATGTCTGAATGATTTCTAAATGGCACCTTTTGTGCGTGGCTCTGTAATTGCACCGTGTCGTTTATGAGAAGGGACATTGGTAGCTTCTGACGTTTTAGTCGGGTTTATTAGGATGGGTCTGGTTGTCTAAATATGCAGTACTAAGCACATGCCTGTAGCTGTAGGATACATAAAAATAGATGGCTAGTAACATTACATTAAATTGCTTTGTATTTTTTTTACCCTTGGATAACCTACCTGATTTGAGGGTACAGCAGCAGTTAGTTTTCCAGGATCTAAACTTATCTATATATAGCTGTACAGCTGCTCTGACCTTTTCCCTTTCACCTCTGACCTCCGTAGCCCAGAGAAAGTACTGCAGATTGCCTATGAAGTTCTGGAGGGTCTGGAATTTTTGAACAAAGATGGGCTTATGCACAGAGCTCTTGGACCTCACAACGTGCTCCTGGACTGTAAGGTAAGGCAGGAAGATGAGCTTTTACCTCATGGGATGAAGGGGGGGGGGGTGTGTGGGCAGGCTGTAGTTCATTATCTGAGACATTTATGAGTGCACTGTCTTCCTCTGCCTGCCTCTGTCTCCCCCTAGGGCAATGTCAAACTGGCCAAGTTTGGTCTGTATCACATGACTGATCACGGGGCGGATGTGGACTTCCCTATTGGGTAAGAGGTCGTTTGTCTCCTCCCACCTTGAAGCCCATTGGAGGACCCTGAAGGAGAGGCCATCCAGCTAGACCAAGATAAAGCACTGACAATTCTGAGAAAAGCATGCATTTTACTGGCAGCTTAGAAAATGTTTGGCATAGACTGGATGAGTATAATGGATTACAGAGTAATTTTCTCTGCCTCTTTGCCTTAAAGTTACATCAGTATTTCACAATGAGGGATATGAAAGGGATACCTCTCAACAGGAAATATGAAATATGTCTTTCTTGTTGTCTTAGCTTGGATTGTTGCTTGGATATTAGGAAATCCACCCGTATTTCAAGCAATAAATGACCTTAATCATTTCCCAATCCCGAGCCCCTCCCCAGGCTTCGTGATGGGGTTTAGAGCAGTGGATTGGGGGTTTAACACTGTGTGGCTCAGCGGGCTAGGATGCAGTGCCTGTGATCAGAAGGTTGCTAGTTCAAATCCTAGGGTCATCAGAGTGATTTCATTGGGCCCCCGAGGAAGGCTCTTAACCCCTAGTTGCTTGGTTTGGCTGCCCCTGTTTTCTCAAATGCAGTGTAGCAGGTCATCTGGTCGATAATGCATTTGTACGAGCTCTGATTTATTGTAGAGTGAAGAGGCTCATAGCGTAGTAAGTTTTCAGGCGGATTGTCTTGTATCCTGTTATACGTATTAAATGTGCAGGAGGATGTAGAGGCTCAGCCTATGCGTCGCCCAGAGGGACATGTGTCCTTATTTGGTTATTTATGGGTGCAGTCTTCAGTCTGCCACCCTACACAGACTGGCATGGAGATCTGACTCATTGACCTTTACATTAATACCTTACTTTTAGCAAGCAAGCCCACTCTTTCTTTTTCTATAATGTTAGGCCTTGGACCTCTCCAGGGTTTTTTTTTTTCCTCCCTACTTGGGAATTATTGGTTCCTCTCCTCCATTGTCATCTGTCTTTCTTTTCACTCCTGTCTTTCTCTTTGCTTTTCCCTGTTTTTTGTTATATTCTGTCTTAATAATTGTAAAGCGACTGCACTATTATAAAAATGAATTGTTTTCCAGGTGTATTAGATCTCATGGGTTATGACTCTATATATGACTCTGTGATCAGATGGTCACCGGTTCTAAACTCGGGACCAGCAGACCGGTGCTGCCATTGTGCCCTTGAAGCCCTTGTGGTCTGTAGCAGAGACGGGGACGGTGTGTTGGCGGCTGATCCCTGTGCTCGACATGCAGGTACCCCTCCTACTTGGCTCCAGAGGTCATCGCCCAGGGCTGGTCCCACCCCAGCGACCCCTCCCACAGGGAGCCCCCCCGCCGCTCGGGACCCAAGGTGGACGTGTGGTCACTGGGCATCCTGCTCTTCGAGTTGTGTGCGGTACGTTGGTGTGTCACCAGCTCGCATGCTCCTGTGTTCCTCTTTGCATCAAGGACCTGTCAGGATTTCTGAGAAAATAAGAAAGGAATGGGAGAAACCCTTAACGTATGTTCACGCTGTTGGCATGGATAAGCAAACTGAATTCTCAGAAGCCTGAAAGATTCCTTTCAAACCGTTTCTGACGGTGATTACGCAAGCCTGCCAGTTTCTTTGGGACTCCTAACCCGTTAGCCTGTGTCCCGCTGCTGACCAGTTGTGTAAAAGTGTAACTCAAGCCTGTCTCTAGACTCTCTGACAATTCTGGTGTCCTTTTCTCTCTGAACAGGGCAGACGACTCCTGCAAAGTTTTGACATAAGCGAGAGATTAAAATTCATTCTTTCTTTGGGTGAGTTCTTTCCTCATTTGAAGTACAATATAATTTATTTTTCACGGAGGCATTCCGGAATGCTTCTGCGAATGCATAATGGAGGGAAGTAGCGATGTGAGATGTCTTTTTTTTTTTTTTTGTTGTCCTTGGTTTACTGGCTGTTCATTAAAACTTTTCCCGCTGCCATCTTTGTTCTGAGTGTGCAGTCAATCATCTTGCAGTAATGGCACATCCGTCATGAACTGGGGGGGTGGGGGGTGGATAATTGACTCCAGTTAGAAGTTTTGGAAGTTGGCAGATCTGTGTTGATCTGACGCCCTTTGGGTTATGGGTAATGAGGTGGGGGCGGGTGTGTGTGTTTCATGCGATGTGGGTGGGAGATGTGCTGGTTTGCATGGTGCCTTTACTCACGCGGGCCTCCCTGTGGCTTGCAGGCTGCGTGGACGACATAGTCACGGTTGTGGCGGAGGAGCACGGCTGCTTGGAGGTCATCAAGGTCGGCGTCTTTCTCCTCAGCGTAACGTGCAGTTTAGCTAAATCGATACCTCACAGTCGGCCATGTTTACTCATTCTGTGCTCTTACTTGTACTTTAAATTGAGTATTTCTCATGACTCTGTATCCTTTGTCTTTCATCCTTTAATCTCTCCGTCGAATCAATCTATCGCATCCATCAACTCTGTCTTGTTTGTCTGTCTATCTATCAATCTATTTAAGCCACCAAATCTAAAGTACCAGTCAAAAGTCTGGACACACCTACTGAAAATCTGCTTGGAGGTTATGTAGTAACAGGGAAACGGATGGAGCGCTGTGACAGATGACCTGGCCCCCACAATCCGCCAACCTGAACCCTACAGGGCAGGTTTGGGATGAGTTGGATCAACGAGTAAGAGCAAGATACCCAACTTTGGCCCGGCACTTGTGGGAACTGCTTCAGGGCTGTGGGAGAAGCATTCCAGGAGGCTACATCTAGAAGCTGGCTGACAGAACGCCAAGAGTCTGCAATGCAGTCATGGAAGTGAAATTTCAAAGGGTCTAAAACTTGAGAAAATCTTGAGATGTTGAACGCATCTTGTGGTTGCTGCAATATTTGAAATGTATTACTTCATTGCCTCAAGGCCTTTTACTGTAAGTTCGAATAGCGCAGCTAAAATAGAGATGAATGCATTAAAAGCAGGTGTGTTGAGATGGTTGACTGGTTCTGTCCAGGGGTCGGCCTCTGCCTTCTCCACAACCCTGTACTTCATGAGTGGTCAAGGAAGAGAGATGCATTCATGAATAGAATTCAGTGAAATATCGCATGGTGTTCGATCAGCAGCCTTGCGGTATGGTATTGTGTGGTATAATTTAATGTAGTCTTTTGGCTGTGAGGTTTTGTGTTTTGGAGTTCAGGGTTAAACCCCAAATGTGTTCTGTAAGGACCTTCAGGCATGAATAAGATGACTTGGTTTGCCTTGCAGGAGCTGCCTGAAAACGTTCTGTCATTGCTAAGGAAGTGTCTGACGTTTCTCCCATCCGGAAGGTAACTGTTGGGGTGTCACGCCGGGTTTTCTGCGTGCTTTCGGAAGATGGACCATTTGAGCCAGTGTAAAATCACGTTTGTGTTCATGGTAGCTAAGTGATGGCTTGGAGCTCACAGCACAGTCCTGGGAAAACATCAACTTTAACATCATGGCTCTGCGGCCTGCTGAGACACCGCAGGCCTCCAGCCAGTCGCTAACCTCCTCCCCCGTTCTCCGCTGCAGGCCCACTCCGGCCGAGCTTCTGAAGGACCCCGTGTTCCAGGAGGTCTCCATCCACTACACGCCCTTCCAGAAGCCCGTCGGTCTCTTCTCCTCCTCCCTGCGCTGTGCCCATCTGGAGCTGCCCGATGACATCAACAAACTGTGCCAAGGTTACTGCTTAGAGGGTCATGGGGGGGGAGGGGGGGGTCAAAGGTTGAACTGATAGGGGGAAGGCCTCAGGAAATAACCAATGAATGTTGACCATGTGACCATGTAGATGGGGCATCAGCACAAACATAAAGCACCTGTTGCCACAATCAGAATATCATCACTAAAAACTTAAATTTTTATTTATTTAGAGGCACTTTTATCCAAAGTGATATTCAGTTTAGAAGGGGGAGTCAGTCAGTCCCTAACGCTGTGGTATGAACTGGCGACCTTCAAATCGCAGGCAAAGTATCCCACCCAGTAACTCACCCAGCCAAACACTGCCCCCTTCTGGTACCTCTCAGATGCCCAATTTGGTGAATTGTTGCTGGGCCGTCAGACACCTGTCAATCATCAAAGATCACTTTTAAATAGGAGGGTGGGGGTGGGGGGGCGTTAAATAAATAACCAGAATCTTAATTCATGTGATGTGTTCCTCTAGATGACAAGGAGGACTACCTGGCGCAGAGGTCCATCGACGAGGTGTATTACCTCTGGTGCCTGGCAGGGGGCGACCTGGAGAAGGAGCTCACCAACAAGGGCATCATCCAGTCCAAGCCCCCCGTGTGCACGCTGCCTAAGTAAGCTCTCCTCCTGCTTGCGGACTCCTGTGGGGGGGGTCCTGGGTCTCCAAACCTTCTGAGGAATCGCATACTGCGGTAGAATTTAGCTTCAGGATCTGAAGTTGAGTAGCCATACATTGTTTTTTCTTTCGCTCTTCCTCCTCTCACATAACTAAAATACTATCTCCCCTTGCCACAGCTTCATCCTCGAGGACGGCGAGTCCTTCGGCCGAGGACGGGACCGCAGTTTCCTTCTGGACGACACCACCGTCACCCTGTCCCTGAGCCAGCTCAGAACCGTGAGCTCATCACTCTTGCTAGCTCTTTTAGCAGGGGTGTGTACAATGGCGGGCCACAGGACCCTGATTGGTCCCAGGAGTGCCCCTTCCCCTGTCACTCACAGATTCAAAACAAATCATTGGCTAATGATAAGGTTGGACCCGGTACATGAATTTTGGCCCCTTTTATGCTACCCACCTTAAAAAAAAAAAATCCTGGAATTGCCTCTTGGCCTCATAGCAGTAGAAGTATTTAACCTGGGATTATTAGACAGAGCTGTCCATGACTCAGACAAAAACAGACGCACAACCTTCATAAGATTGGGTGACTACATAATCCATGTCAGCGAGGACACTTTGAGCTCGGATGGGATTTGTAAGATACCATTTCTATTAAAAGGATCTGGATTTTATGTAAGTTCTTGCTGCCTGCTGATTGGTCAGTCTCCTATAATCATGGCTGGGTCATTAATGTGTATGTGAAACAGCTGAAAGAGTTTTTCAATCAAGGAAACAAACTAATCAAAGCTCAAAAAGTGCTGAACTATTTAGTCAAGCACAGGAGCCTTTCAGTTTGAACGCAGTTTGTAAAACCTGAGGTAGCTCAAAGCATCCTTCCTATAGGGTCACCCTACATAAGATTACTTACTGCTTACTTTAGTACAGTTTCTCAGCACCATATGAGAACAAAAATCATGTATATTTTGATGCTGTAATAGTGACTGTTAAGATTAAGGTCATAGTATATAGTATAATACCATAGTATATACCATGGTAGTTACTCTGGAAGTTGCTGTGGTACAACCTGAATTCTGGAAAAGTTGGGACCTTCTTTAAATTTGAGTAAAATGAGAACTAAAAGACTTTCAAATCACATGAACCAATATTTTATTCACAACAGAACATAGGCAACATAACTAAACTAAAGTTTAAACTGGGAAATTATACACTTTATACATTTTACCCAGTAAATGAGCTCAATTTAAATGTGATGTCTGCTAAAGGTCTGAAAAAACAAGAAAGTTTAAAAAGATTCTGCTGAATATCTAGCAACTAAGTTAATTGATATCAGGTCTATAACATGATTAGCTGTAAAAGGGAAGTCTTAGAGAGGCAGAGTCTCTCAGAAGTAAAGATAGGCAGAGGCTCTCCAATCTGTGAAAGAGTGCGTAAAGTTGGAATACTTTAAAAACAATGTTCCTCAACGTCAAATTGCAAAGGCTTTGCAAGTCTCATCATCTATAGTGAATAACATCATCAAAAGATTCAGAGAAACTGGAGATATCTCTGCGTGTATGGGACAAGACTGAAGACCTTTATTGGATGCCCGTGGTTTTCGGGCCCCAGACGACTCTGCATCACTCATCGGCTTGATTGTGTCAATGACATTAATAAATGGGCCCAGGAATGCTTCCAGAAACCACTGTCGGTAAACACAATCTGCCGTGCCGCCTGCACATGCCAACTAAAGCTCTATCTTTCAATAAGGAAGCCATATCTGAACATAGTCCAGAAGTGCCATCGTGTCCTGTAGGCCTATACTCATTTGAAATGGACCGTTTCGAAGTGGGAAAGTGTTCCATGGTCAGACGAGTCCCAATTTGACATTCGTGTTGGTGATCACGGACGACGTGTCCACCAAGCTATGTAGGGAGACCTTCTAGTGTGTTATTAGTGTTCAGTTCAAAAAAGCCAGCATATCTGATGGTATGGGGGTGTATAAGTACATACGGTATGGGCAGCTTGCATATACCTTGCAGCTATCAATGCTGAAAGGTATATAAAGGTTTTAGACATCGATTTCAGGGATGTCCTAGTGTATTTCAGCAGGACAATGCAAAACCACATAATGCAGCTATTACGATAGCATGGCTTCATTGGAGAAGAGTCCTGGTGCTGAATTGGCCTGCCTGCAGTCCAGATCTTTCACCTATAGAGAACATTTGGCACATCATGAAACGAAAAATACGTCAAAGGTGACCACAAACTCTTCAGCGGCTGGATGCAAGGCTGCGCATTCCACTGAGACTGCACTTCTCGACGTCTCTGGAAAAACGTCACGTAGCCAAATCCTCCCACCTGTCCTCAGTTCTGATTCTCTTGGACTTGTCTTTGACACAGTCAACCACTAGATCTTCCTGGATACTCTCTCCAGCCTTGGGATTTCAGGTACACTCTGGCAGTTCTTTGCATCTTACCTTGATAACCGGTCATTTGGGGTGGCATGGCAAGGCTCCCAATCAGCCACACGAAGGCTGACTACTGGTGTTCCTCAGGGTCCGGTCCTCGGACCCCTTCTCTTCTTATACACGAGTTCCCTTGGGAAGGTCATATCTGCACACGGGCTCTCCTACCACTGTTATGCAGATGACGCTCGAGTCTTTCTTTCCTTTCCACCCGATGACCATCAGGTCTCAACTCGACACCGAGTGCCTGACTGATATCTGTTCTTGGATGACATCCCATCACCTCTAGTTAAACCCTAGTAAGACTGAACTGCTGTACAAAAAGGCAATTCATTACCGTCTTGCCATTTCCTTTAAAACTCTCTCATTGTCCCCTCAAAAACAGTAAGAAGTCTGTCATTCTGGATGTCATTCTCATCACAACCTGTCCAGGTCCTGCAGATACCTTCTCCACAACATTTAGAAGGATTCGCCCCTTTCTCACGACAGATGCTACTCGTCCAATCCTTGGTCATCTCCAAGTTGGACTACTGCAACTCCCATATGGCTGGTCTTTCACTGAAGGCAACAAGGTCACTTCAGCTGATCCAGAATGCAGCTGGAAGATTCATCTTCTAATGTCTCTAGATTTTTGCACGTCCGTAATTCTTCGGAACCTGCACCATGTTAAATATGCCCCTATTTTGAGACCTGTAGCAAACATCAAATTTTAAATGCGGTCGTTTTGTACATAAAATTGTAAAAATTCTCAGTTTACACATTTGTTGTGATATCTATTTTCTGTTGTGAATAAAATATTGGCTCATGTGACTTAAAAGTCTTTCAATTTTATTTAAATTTAAAGCTAGTCCCAACTTTTCTGGAATTCAGGTTGTAGTTACTCCTGCAGTTGCCGTGGTAATTACTCTTTAGTACAGCTTTGTCGTTTTGTGAGTTGGAAACGGAGCTACTAAATCACTGCCTATTTCCCCTCATCTGCAGAGGCTGACGGACGTCGCTGGAGAAGCTTATTACCCATTACTGGAGGACGAGTATGAATATTTCATTTGCTTCTGATTGCTTAATCGATGTGAACGTGAAGCCTTCCTGTGCCAGAAGGCATCCTATCCATCTGCACTTATTCACTCCTCAACCTGTCGCACGTTAACAGCTTTCAAACCACATTCTTAATCATTAGGCTGTTGATGTTGTTACTAACTGATAAACTGACTTTAATAATTAACGTTCTCTGAGTTTTTAATCCGTTGCATCTTGTGACCGACCAGCAGTTGCAGTTGTAGTTAAGGAACACTTGGGGGCAGTGAGCAGCTCAGCAGGTTGGGTCTCTGCGATCAGGAGGTTGCTGGTTTGAATCCTGAAAAATGCCCCAGACGGATGGCTGACTGGCTCCGACCCCAAGCGCTTTCTCTTATTCCTGTATATTTGTGGATAGAAAGACATTTTATGCGAAAAAATGCCTTCCAATGTACTTATTTTCATACTTCTACAAAGCTTCTTTAGATCTCACGGATGTAAAACTCTTGGCTTTTACTATGAGACTAAAGCTCCTCAGTAATGTAAAATGTTCGTTTGACACTGCAAATCTGCGTTGCCGTGTGAACGGGTGCGTCTCCCCGGTAACCAGCAAACCTGTTATCTGTCCCCGCAGGCAGAGCAGCCTCCCACACTCCAACAGCAGCAACGAATTGCCCGCGGCTGTTACGCTCCCCCTCATCATCCGCGAGCGTGACACTGAGTATCAGCTGCTGCGTATCGTCCTCTTCAACCGCATTCTGCAGGTAAGCTCCCCCCCCCCAACCTTACTGCCTGAAATGGTGGGCTTTGTCCAAGAAACTACTCAGAAGGTTGTTGGTTCAGATCCCAGGGTCTGCTGAGTCCTTGATTAATCACCAGTTGCTTCAGGGACAGGAGACCCAGCTTTGAATAACAGTGTCTGCTAAACCAGTGGCTCTCCATCTTTCCAACATTAAGGCCCACCTGTCTGTCACAGCATGATCCCAAGCCCGCTAGGGCAAGATAGATGATATTAAAAAATATTTAATTAAAAAGTTTAATTTCTTTGGCACAAAAACATTAACATTTCAGAAAAATATACCAACATACAGGGTACTGTAGATATATAAAAGTTTTATTTTATACATAACTCAAAAGCTAACAAGAACAGTCTCGAAATTACTAAATTACTAAATAAGCCTTCAGCTGCCTTCAGTGTTTCTTTCCTTTTCCGTGTTGGGGGAAAAAACTTATAACAAAAATTTAACTTTAATATTCTGATTTAGTGAGTTTCAAAGCACAATTCTGTAACTATAATCCAAATTCTTAAAATAATAGTGCTTCCTTACTTTCAGAGTCAGTGTGATGCTTGGGTTTGCCTCTGAGGGACCAGTAGATCCAGTCTTGGTGGGATGGATGAGAGACTGACTCTTCGATAGACCTCCAAGATTGCCATAAGTCGGTTCCTGGCTTTGGTCTTGGTTGTGGTCACAGTGGAAAAGCCAGATTCACATAGATATGTTGTTGTGGAAGGCAGAAGAAAAATAAATTTTACAGCCCAAGGCAAGGGTTTTCCTTTGATGCTGAGATCCAGAAAGAACCTAAGTCTAATTTGGTCAGCTGCAATTTTAAACTGCTGTCTGCTGACAGCTCCATTAGCTGGGCTTCTATCTCTGTGGGAAGAACAATGACATCAGCTTGTGGGTCCATAGAAAAGGGGTCCAGCATCCACATATTGCCACCTCTGGGATCATCTGGGAAGTATTCCCCAAATTTCCCAGCCAGCTGTGATAGGTGCTCGGTGACGGTTTCTGTTATACCCACATGTGGAGTGTTTTCCAAAACATTTCCATACTTTCCCCTTGAACACACTTTGCCCATTGTGACAGCTTCCTCTTAAATCCCTCAATCTTGTCAGCAACAAGAAAGATATTGCTGTTTTTTTTTGCCCTGAATTGAAATGTGTTAACTGAAAAAATATCAGCCGTGTAAGCCAGCCGAGCCAAGAATGTAACATCTGCATAATTGTTTGCCAGTGAGGATTTCTTCTCTGCTAGAAAACACTGTGCTCAGTGACTTGGCTAAAACAAGCGACTTAAGACCTGCCCCCTTGATAACCATCTCACCTCACTGTGATACAGCAACTGAACATGTCCGGAATTTATACCCTCGCATAACAGAAAAGCACATGGAATTCACGGCACTCTTCTCAATGTACAATAGTTTACTGTTTTCACAGCCACATTCATCACCTCGCATAACTGTGGCGGCATCTTTTTCGATGCTAAATTTTCACGATGCAGAAAGCAGTGTGTCCATTTCGCATCTGCTGCCCTATTGAGAATTTGCTCAAAATAGAAGTTAATGTTGTAATATAAAATTATAATGTAGGCCATATATCAGTCACATTTTATCAAGTCCACACCACCTGCGTGTCTTCCCGTCATCGATGCGGTGTCATCAGTGCATGTTCCAACACAGTTTTTCCACTCTATGGATTTAATAATGATCCAGGCATTGAAGACATTCCTGTGCAGCTGTTCTGGTTGGAAGTCAACTGCAAAAAAGCATATCTTCGTGAAAACAAGCACCCCAACGGTATCTCACAAAAAGCAGCGATGCTCTGGGAATATCAGTGGATTCATCCATCTGTAGTGCAAAATACGGGCTTTAATTCTTTGTAGAAGCTGACTAGGTATATCAGAGCCCATTTTGGCTATCCGCCTACTTACAGTATCATTCGAAAGCGGTACTTGCAATAGCTTTCTTGCAGCCGCTTCTCCGATCATCTCGCGGCAGGCAACACCGATTCTTCAGCGATGGTGAAAGCTTTCCCGTACTGGGGAATACGCCTAGCTGCCAAGTAGGACAGTTGGGGACTTCCGGACAGTTTTTGACTGTGCGGATAGGGAGACAACTGTCTGCTTCTGCAGTTGCAGTCCGTCATGTTTTCGCTGAAAGTACTTCAGCGGTTTTCTGAAAGGTTTTGGGTGCTTTGTTTCGATATGCCGCTCGAGTTTTGACGGTTTTAGAGCCTCGTTTGAAAGTGTTAATCCACAATACACTCACTGTTGCCTTAGGCTCTGTGTGATCTCCTCCCCTGGCAGATCCATATCTCATGTGTTCTGGTTTTTATTTGTTGGAGAAATTTGGGCTTTTTGTTTACCGCAGCATCAATTTTTTTTTTTGCGCTTCAGAAACTTTTCCATCGTAACAATGGGTGCGTTCGACTTCACGCAGCCGCTCACAGCGCTGGCTTCGAGCGATGCATTCTGGTCCTGACCCAGTGCATTATGGTTAGATTTAAACGTGGTGCTGGCGGCCCGATACGGACCAATGGCCAGTCTCGATTTTAAATTCAGTGGCACAGAAACGTGGCGCTGAATTAATGTGATTCAAATCAAATCATAATATATCTTAACTAGCCAACTAGGCCTTTGGGGTGAGTCGCCGATTGGGCTTTACTGTGCTGACCATGGGGTCCTTTTCAGCTCCAGGGTCATCCTTTCTGTGCCTGTTTTCTGCAGGCCTACCCATACAAGAAGAACCTGGTGTGGAAGGAAGCACGAGTGGACATCCCCCCTCTCTTGCGGGGCCTGGCTTGGGCTACACTGCTGGGCATCGAGGTGGGAGGGAGCCTGTGTCCGTTGGGGGCGGTGGGGGTGAGCGAGCTCACCGTAGGTGTCTGGTGACGGGGGCTGGTGTTTCTGTTTAGGGGGACATTCAAGCCAAATATGACAGCATCGATAAGGACACTCCCATTCCGACAGACAGACAGGTGAGCAGACGAATCTCGAAGTATGTTATCCTCGTCCCTTATATAAATGGCCACGGTGATGTTCCTCTAATTTGTTTGACATTTGATGCCCCTTCTGGAATCTGGGATGTTCTGAGTTTATACCCCCCCCCCCCCCCGGCAGATTGAGGTGGACATCCCCAGGTGCCACCAGTACGATGAGCTGCTGTCTTCCCCGCAAGGGCACGTGAAGTTCAGGAGGGTGCTGAAAGCCTGGGTGGTGTCCCACCCTGACCTGGTCTACTGGCAGGGTGCGTTGACCCCACTCCCCAGTACACAGAAATCTAACAAATTAACACGCACACACACATCCAGGGCCAGCATGTCCTGTGACGCAACTTTGAGGAGACTGGGTTCATTTTCTGACACTCTAGTCGTGAGGGTTATGGCTGCGTTATGTGTTTGTGCCCACTAGATGGCAGTAATGGCATAAAGGTCTGAAAAAACCGGGCCCTCCTTTTTAATTGCTTTTTATTAAGAACTCCTGTGATCTTGCAGAATGCTTGCATTTCCCTAATTTCCCTTTAATCCTTTTGAAGTCATACATACGAAAGCAGAAATGATTGTTTGCCGTGTCTTTCCAGGTCTGGATTCCTTGTGTGCACCATTCCTTTACTTGAATTTCAACAATGAAGGTATATAAAAAACAAAAAACGGCTGTCCGATGTCTGTGAATCTTACTTACCCATAATTCCGTGCTCGTGGAACTTCGAAAACTGTGCTGTGATGATCTAAAGCTCCATGCTGCCCTTTGTCGTCCAGCTCTAGCCTACGCCTGCATGTCTGCTTTCATCCCCAAGTACCTGTACAATTTCTTCCTGAAGGACAACTCTCACGTCATTCAAGGTGAGCCTGCCTCCTGGGCCGTTACGATGACATGTGGCCTGCTTGGGTGATGGGACAGGATGCGGACATTACCTGCCTGCCCACCCAACCCGTCCCACGCCATCCCATCTCACTCCATCCCACCCCATCCCATGCCCAGCTCGCACAAAAGTTTAAGTAGGTTAAACCATCTGTCAAATACCAGGTAAATTACTGCATATGTTGCCTTAGCTCTGTTTACATTTAGCCTCAGATGTGCATTAGCGTCCCGGCCTGTGAAAATGTCAGCGAGCCGCTTGCGCTGCTAGTGTGAATATTTTCGGGCATTTATGACAAACTTAGCCCAAATCCCCGGAGGGGGCTTCAGACGGGCTGTCACCTGACAGACGGGCACAGACGAAGCCGCCTCTCTTCAGTCAGCCGTCAGGGGCGTCTTCTTGGGTAACTGCTGGAATGCGGCTTCCGGGAACTCCATCAACATGCGGCAGATGTTTGGAGGAATCTCTGGGCCTCTCAGACACCCACCCCTCCCCGCCGCAGCATGTACTGATTCCAGAGAGCGCGTGCCGTGGGTCCAAAGTGTGCCTGAGAGTTTGTTAGCTCTTCAGAGTAAGAACTTGCATTCCATTCTTTCCATCCATCCATCCATCCATCTTCTAACCACTTCTCTGAAACAGGGTCTGCTGGAGCCAAATTTAGTTTGAAATTTAGTTCAGAGTAGTGGGGGTCTGGAGCTTGTCTCAGACAGGACAGGACAGGAAGCCGGGAAACACTCTGAATAGGATGCCGGCCCATATCAGGGCGCGTACACACACACACACACACACACACACACACACACACACACACTGAATCACGCGCTTCGGCAACTTAGAGGCAGCCGACCTTCATGTTGGGACTGCAGGCAGAAACTGGAGTATCTGCTCAGTGCGGGAAGGATGAGGTCCGCACACAGGATGGGGTTCAAATGTATTGGTAGAACATGCTTTTTTTCAGGAGAATTTAGGTCGACGTTGGTTTGTTTTGTCTCGGCAATTAAAATGATTACGCACAATCCTGAAGATGTGCGTTGCAGCTTAAGAAGTCGTGTTTACGTTGTTAAATCAAGTTTCAAGAATTTTATTTGTCAAAAACGGGGATATAGCATAATGCCAGCAGTTAAATGCGTTTACTACTCACTGTACAGACTGTGCAGTAAGCAAGGAAGAAGGATAACGAAATAACATCAGTTAGCGAAACAAGCGCTGTAGATGTATAAATGTATAAAAGGCAGTCGGCTGCCTTCGCTGACCGCTCTGTTTTGTCGCGACTCTTCCTGCCCAGAATACCTGACTGTCTTCTCCCAGCTGATCGGCTTCCACGACCCCGAGCTCAGCAACCATCTGAACGAGATCGGCTTCATACCGGACGTGAGTGTCCCAGCGAGGGAGGCCGTCGGCAGACAGGGGGCGTGAGCGAGAGGGCCCGGTCACATTCTCCGACGCCGTTGTCACGGAGACGCGACTGGACCCCAGCCACGCTCCAGTGGAGCTCTTGCGGCGGCTGTTTTGTGGACCCTGGCGCCTGGCCTTTTTGTATCTGGCCGTAAGACGGCCCGGCCTGACCTGGCAGTGAGGAGTCCCGTCGTAATAGGTCGTCTTCCAAGGCCTGTTTATTGGCTACAGAGACACAGCCTCATTCTGATTCAGCCTCGTCGTCCTTCACGTTAAAAGCATCCATTCCGGGCTTCGTTTTGATCTCCCGGACATTACTTACCGCTACCTGCTGAAAGTGTGAGATCAAAGAGCCTGCAGCCCCACTGAGAACCTTTTAAGGATTCTCAAACTCGGGCGTTGTGTCGAGTAGACAACACCGGCGGGCCCTCGCACCACGCGGCCGAGATGCGGCACCTCCTCGCCGTCGGCGCATGCAAAGTGGGATAGGTTGATGCGCCC
>JAABNY020000085.1:417402-432475 GCA_015164015.2 Brevimyrus niger | reverse complement strand
GTGGTGGGGGGGGGGGGGGTTGGGTGACTTATGAGTTTTTAATTTTTTTTATGGCACAAGTAAAGTACCACATGGGTCTCAAACGGCCCTCGATGACTAATCCAGCGTATTTGGGATTGATATTCAATCAATTCTGTTTTAACCACAGGGTTTACAAAGTGCTTTACGGACAATTTAAAAGAATTAAAGGAGAAATTAGAATAAGCACACGAGAAATATCAATAAGCACTAGGGAATGAACAACATATAACCCCCTTCCCTTCTACAGAGATCGACATTGAGCGTTGTGTGCGGGAATCCATCAACCTCTTTTGCTGGACCCCGAAGAGCGCCACCTACCGGCAGCACGCCCAACCGGTCAAGTACATGACAGAGCCCAACGCATTCGGCAAGGCACCCTCCTACAGCGCCACCGACTACCAGGACTCGCCCAAGACAGATTTGGTGAGTGTCTGCCATGGGTTCTGGATTACACCAGCTTATCTGTCGTATTCCGGATACTTCTGCTTCACGCTCTTCAACTGTACTCATGAGCTGAGGGCTCCCGTGTCAGACTGCAATCAGGGTACTGCTATTGGCTTGTTGAGGATGCCGAGTATTGATTGGACGTGCTGCTTCCAGCCCCATCGGGCCGAATTACTGACTGGATGGTTATCTGCCCGAGCATGTGAAGGAGCCGGGGAGGAGGGAAGCTGAACAGAAAGGTGGGGCGAGAGCATCTGGAGATTGGTGAGAAGAGAGGAATGATGTTAGCCACTCACCGCTGGCTGATCCCTGATAGCTGATCCCTGCTACCGGCTCTGCATTAGCTGATCCCTGCTAGCGGCTTCCCCTTGGCTGATCCCTGCTAGCGGCTTCCCCTTGGCTGATCCCTGCTAGCGGCTTCCCCTTGGCTGATCCCTGCTAGCGACTTCCCCTTGGCTGATCCCTGCTAGCGGCTTCCCCTTGGCTGATCCCTGCTAGCCGCTTCCCCTTGGCTGATCCCTGCTAGCCGCTTCCCCTTGGCTGATCCCTGCTAGCCGCTTCCCCTTAGCTGATCCCTGCTAGCCGCTTCCCCTTGGCAGATCCCTGCTGGGCACTTGCTGCTGGCTAATCCCTGTTAGCCACTAGATCTTTCCTGTTGACTGATCCTTGCTAGATGCTTGCCGCTGGCAGATCCCTGTTAGCCATTCGCCGTTAGCAGCTTGCCATTTTCTGATCCCTGTTAGCCGCTCGCCGTTAGCTACTCTTCATTAGCTGATCCCTGCTAGCCACCTGCCGTTAGCCATGTGCCTCGATTTAGCATTCAGTGGGAGTGAGACGTCGGCCGGGATCGGAGCCCGAAGGCCCCCGGTGTGGAAGGGAGGCATCCGTCGGACTGCATCTTTCGGTGGCTCTGGGCATTGATGCTGACTGCCAGGTCTCCTCGTCTGTTTGCCGTTTTTCTGCCGGAGGGAGAGTGGCAGACAGCCCGTCTCTCATGCCAGCCGGCTAATGTAACAGCCCCGCCCCCCAACCGACAAGCTCCACAAACTCCCTGTTGTCCCTGAAGCCTTGTACAAGGGGGCTGTGCCCCCCCTCACCGGCGGCGCTACCCTGTGTGGCAAGGCACCTGTAAACCGCCTGCATGTGTTCCGACACCTTCTGAGCCCTCCCCACGGGGCACCGCTGCTGTATCCGTGACATACATGTCGACACAATAATGACCTTCGTTCCCCCAGGACTGAGCCATCACATCCTGTACATGATGCCGACACTGGGCTCTGCTGCCTGGGCTGTGAGTCTGGGCTGCACACACACCATCTGCTCACCCTGCATACCTGCACAGGATTGCTTTGTTTTGATATTTTTTTGCTTTTAAGATGTGCTGTCGATGGGGGGGGGGGGGCAGAACTGCTGACCCCTGCTGGTCGTTTGAAGTACTGCAGCTCTTAGTGCTTTCTGCATCCATAGACTGGTTGAAACATTTATCGCAATCCCTATGCTGGTTTTCCGGCAGTAATTGGGTTTATATGATGTGGAAGGCATTGATCGAAGGGAGGACAGGGTGATTACGCTTTTTTGTTTTTGCTGACGATCTCTGTCTGTTGTGCTTTTGGACCAGTTTCATTAGAAACACTCGTGAGATAAATGGGCCTGGATCAGATGAATGTTTAGGGAAAGAAGAGAATTTTGGCCTCTGGTGACTCCGGAGCACCACTGAAAACTGCGGAGCAATGGAATCATCGACATTAATTTGTGTGCCAAAGTATTTTAGCCAACTGTAAATAACCCATGTACAAATTCAGGTTGTTATCCTCATACTTACATTCTTATCATTCTTGTACACATAATTTAAGGCTTCTTTCCCTGTTGTTTGTCATTTAACTGACTTTAAAGTGCTGGTTTCCGAAAGCCAGGCTACCAGTTTCAACAGATCACTCTCCTCCTGTGGCAAAGCATTGTGGGTAAATTGAGTATTTAAGGTAGCTGGCGTGACGTTGCGGTGCTGTTCCTTGTTGCTGCAGCTTCTGGAAGATGAGCCCTTTGGGTGCGTGTCTGTGCCCCTTATGTTGCACATTTTAGCTCCACCCGCTTTTGAAATATCAACAGTATTTGAACCTTTTCTGAGGTCAAGGGTTTCTTTAATCACTTCAAATATATTTTTTTATTTCTTTTAAAGGTGGAATAAATGTCAAAAATAAGAGTTTGCACCCACAATAACAGACCCGACATTCTCCTGCTGTGTGATCATGATTCAGTGCATTAACGCATTGACAAGCTTCAGCACAACATAAGAGGCTTGATAAGTCCAACCACGGCAGCATGGAGGAACGATCTGCAATTTCCCAGAATGCTTTTGGTCCCCACAACGTGTAGGTTACGGGCTCCTTCTCTATAATGCACATAAGCATTTCCACTTGTGGCCTTTATTGTGACGTTTCAGGAGTGTGTTTGCCACGGTACGGCTATCATTCCAGGTCTGGAGGCTCATTTATTCTTATCCAAAGCTCCTCCTATCACCTCTCTGATTAAATTAGCTCACCTTGTCTGTGCAAATCCCAGCCATGGTTCAGAATGCCAATCGCTAATGTTCTGAACCGTGCCCCATAGCTAGTTAAACAAATGCATTGATAGTTTTCACAGGATTAGGAAGGAGAGGTGCAACTTCAATGTTGTGTTAATATGTCTGGATCTTAAATATACAGTGTTTTTTTTTTTTTCATTTAGCAGTTTTTTTTCCAATTGAGAAAGCAGGATCAGACACCCCCTGGGTTAAGGGCCTTGCTTTGGTGCCCAACAGCGAAATTCCTCTGCTGGCTTTGGGATTTGAACCTGCAACCTTCTTATCACAGCCACAGCACCCTAACCCCCTGAGACACACACCACCCCCGATGGGAGTTTTGTTTCCTCCGCCATCCAGGTTTGCATATCTATACTGTAAGTTATCCCATCTTGCCAGCGTGATGGCATGACTTGGGATGCTTGACCACAAGCAGCTCAAAATGACACCGCGGCCGGGAATGCGGGCCGAACCAGAGTCCATCCTGTTGGTGCGTTTGGCTGTCAACGTTCCCAGGCCCCAATGCCCTTCCCCAAGAGCATCCCCTTTAAAGACTGTCCCATTAGCAGGAGACCTCGATTTGCATTCTGAGAGCCTCTATCCCGGGAATGAGCTGCAGCTTGCGGATCTTTAAGTACCGCTGCAGGAGCTGAAGTGGAGCCCCAGCCGATCGTCGCGTCGTCCTTGATAAAAACACACGGCTGTGAGTGAATGATGATCTCCGGGCCCAAAGGCATCGCGAGCGAGCCCGCGTCGCCGTCGCCCCCCGCAGGTCACCCCGCGCCGTTTCGGCCCCCCGTATCTCCAGCCATGCGCGGCGACGCCGTAAAATCGCAATCTTCCTCGGCCCGTTGGGCGCCGTGATGCATTTACCAATTTCAGCCGGGCCCGGTCGCGTGGCGATTTTTTTCACAGCCGGCGGCATAAGGTCTGGCTCGGCGCCCTGGAACCTCGCCGCGGTCGATTTGCGCGTGATCCTTGGGACGTCGTTTCCGTGGCATTTTAAATGCGACCGTCGGGAGCCGTCCGTCAAAAGTTCACCGGGGGGGTTCTCGATTTCGACTTTCACCACCTCCGGTCCCTCTGCATATTTTAGCCGGTTTTGTGTAGCTAGTTTACACAGTAATAGGACATGCCAGTTTTAAGTAGGATGTATTGTCTCTCCCTTTCGGGATCACATTTGTCCTGATATATTGCCGGTGTGATAGTGGAACAGGCTCTTCAGCGAGGGACTTGGAGAATGAGCTTCAGATTGCTTGTGTTTCTTCAGTAAATAACTCCCATAAATAATTACGCCATCACCAGCATAAGTAGATGAACGTGTTGGATGTATTAGTTTGACGGAGGTGTGCACAGGTGTCGCTAAAGGTAGCTGTGTCCCTCAAAGGCTCTGCCGCTGTTCTCGACATAGAAGGACCGAATTCTGGTAATCGGTCCCTTTGTCACGGCAAGAAAATTCTGGAACTCTGACAGCGTCTCGTTCCTTGGGGTGAGGGCTAGGGCACGACCCTCAGATATCAGCTCCAGGGTGGTCTTAATCCGGAACACGGGATGCCGATGCGTTGATGTCAGCCGTGTCAAGCTGAAGACCTCCTTGGCTGTAAACCGCCGAGCGAAAAGCTCGCCAATCGGCATTCACAGTGCGTCTCTGCTTGGGGGGGGGGGGGAGTTCAGTGAAGTGACAGCGGCCTCAGTGACCCCCAGGAAGTCTTTGTAATTACTGTGGTGCTGTGGCCCCGGCCAGTCAGGCCCTAACAATATGGCTACCAGTGCCAGTAGAGTCAAGTGGTTTACAGCAAGGTACAGCAAGTGGTTTGATTGTGGCAGCCATATTGGTCATGACAAGTGTAGAAAATACAGTTGAGATCCAGGACTGCTGAGGCTTGGACCTTTTTAATAATTTATTACGTTCAGTTGACCCCATAAATTTTGACAATTTCCAACTTGGTCACCTAAGACTTTTGACGGACTGCACCAGCTATGCCCTTGTTCCTCCGGCGCTCCTCTCCTCATGCGATCGTTTCTCCTGCCGCTCCTTCTTCCCCCTACAGTCACGGGAGCCCCTCAAGCTGAGTGAGCTGAAGGCGGAGGTGTCTCCGCGCATCTCCGCCGAGGACCTCATCGAGCTCTGTGAGCTGACGGCGGCCACGCATTTCAAGACTCCCACCAAGAAGCTGCGGTCTGGCAAGCCCAAAGTCATCGCTGTGGACATCCGTAGCATGGAGGAGTATCCTTTCCTTCTTCCTGGGGCGGTGGGGACAGAAGCTCCGCCTATCAGTCAGTGTGATTGGTTGGCCCGGTGCTTTTGCTCTCCCTGCCTGCGTGTCGATTGGCCGCAGCTGCACCAATGTAGCACGACTTGTTTATCCGTGCACGTGAATGTACCATTGTGATGTCAGCAGACGCCAGCAGCGACAAACCTCGAGCGATCCTTGCACTAATCAGAGTGGCACCTGAACAAGGTGTGCAAGAGCCTTAGATCCGGAGTGTGATACGGCACATTTCAAAGCAATCTCTAACTGCAGCCCCCGTTGGGGTTTCTCATTAATTCCCGCCAGTTGGGGTTGCTGGGGGGTAACATGACGACAACGTCTAGCACGACCTTACTGTCCTGTGGTGAGTGATGAGGAACTTCAGTTGAAAATTAACTCATAGATCCAACATGTCTTACAACAGCAGCAGCAATAATAAAAATTAAACTGAACTAAAAGAAAATGTAATAATAGTATGCCAGCTCTCATTTTTTTATTACAGGAGGTTTTATTATGCGGCAGTATTTATAGTTTAAGCTCTTCTTTGATGAAGCAAAAGTTCGAAAAGCGCAGCTGGATTGCGCTCGGAGGAGATTACTGACCCCTGGGGCCGGTCCTTGTGGAAAAGGAGGGAGGCGCTCGGTGATGATGTCACAGACGAGCATGAGGTCTGGCGCTTTGTGGGCGCTTGGGGATGCTGTGCCCATAACAATCATGACGGCACGTTTCACAACACGGCCGGCGTCGGGGGGGCCATGGATCGCGGGGATGGTTCAGGGTCTAATGGCGTCTTGTTGGCTTTTGATACTGCGGACCATGTTTCTCTGCCTTGGCTGATTATTTACGGGTTTCCATGGAACCACAGCGAGTTATTTGCTATATGGCTGTATTAAAAGTAATTTGTCCCGGAGCGTCGGATGGGAATGGGTTCTTCTCTGGAAGGAATAAAAGAGCGAAACTGAGAGGCAGCAGAGTGGGGAAATTGTACCCACGGAGTCGTTTGAGGGAAAACTCCCTGGAAAGAGATAATGGGCAGGTTGAGGAAGGGAGAGAGGGCGTCAGGGAGCGTTGTGATGCGCTGTCAGCCTGGAGCGGTTCGGAGAAGCTCTTACTGCTGCTGTTTGATAGGCTAAACGTGGTAATGTGGAGAAAACCACCAGCGGGGGCTTAGGGCCTTAAGGTGCGGAATACCCTTGTATCTGTCACCGTCCGCCATCTTTATGGCCTCGTCAGGTTCAGACTGAAGATGGTGAAACTGAGCCTCGCGTGGAGATTAGAGCAGTTGAGCAGTAAATTGTTAGCAGACTGCATACATTTACTCTTCTGCTGTGCTTTTTAATGCTCCGTATTAATTTTTTTTTAAAAATGCAAGATTATTTTATTTGAAGTTTGCTTTTGTGTTCTAGTACAGATCTTTATGGCCGGGAAAGTCGGCTCGATGGTAATTAAGGGCTGGTGGGGACCTGTCACGCACGGCGCAGTTACCGCAGTCGCTACCTGGTGAGTCTGAAGCTCCGGGGCTCTAATAGTGTCACATTCGAAGTTCAAGAGCATCAAGACCATGTTTTAATGTTGAAGTTCATGAACTTCGAATGTGAAATTCCGCACATGAAAGTATCCCAGCAAACATGGAGCAGGATTATTTTTTTTTGGGGGGGGTTGGTGGGCAGCGTTGGGCCTGTGGAGAACCTGACAGTCCGGGCTTTTCCCGCAAAGAGACGGAGGCGGGGTCTCCAGCGTCGCCTGCGCGTCCAGAAGCTGAAATCGGTCCCCGAGCAGCACGTCACGATTGCCGGAACCGTTCCCTCGTTCTGTGGGAGCCGCGATCCTCACACGTGTGTGCCTGTTCACTTTCACGGTTTAGTGTCGTTTTAATTAGGGCAGGGGAGCTTTTGATCGTGAAAGCCCGACGCGGCAGCGCCACTCGCTCCCTTTCCGTGCCAGCAGGATGTGCCAAGTTCAGCTTGTTAGCACGAAGGCTTGTGCGGTGTGAGGGGCGACGCAAGGCTAGCTCTCCAAAGGTGTGGGCGAGATCGAAACAAAGCTACTTTTATGTTTCTAACACTAACACTGACAGGAACGCGAAGAACAAACCGAACTCTGCTGAGATGTCTGCCGAGATCCGTAGTGTTTTTCTTTTTCTTTTTCTTTTGCCTCCGCTCTCCATACCTCATTCTGTCACCTGACTGGGAATGCCGTAGCACGGCCTTCTGGGAAATGCAGTCCCGGAGTTGGCATCCTTGACTGAAAGCTTCCAGCTTTAACCGGGGCCACATATCGGGCAGCATCAGCGTCCCGTATCACACGGCCTTTGGACCTGACGGCGAGCTGGTGCCGGGTCCAGCCACCGCGACGCTCCAGGGCTTCCGGGGGAGAGTCATCGTGGTGATTAGCCAAGCCATGACGAGGGCCAGCGTGGTAAGCATGCTTAGTCGGTCTTTAGTCCTACTTCCTAAAAACACATATTTATTTGTTTGGTTTATGTCCTCTGTTAGTGCAGTGTGTGATGTACTTTTAAATACTTGTGGTGAATTGGCAGCACTACTCTACTATGTCACCCGTGGCCAATGATGTGAGGCTTTGGCACTCATTGTAGGCAGGATTCCCATGCTCTGCCAAATCATTGGCCGGTTTAGACACTTAGTGGGCGGAGCTTTAAACAATTGACTTTGGTGTTGGTGTGTCTCATCACATTGTTCTCCAAAAACAAACCGCGCTGGATGTTCAGCAAGTTGCCAAGCTGTGTACATGCTCTGGATGTCTGACTCCGCGGGCACGCTGTTTTGTCATTGTGTTCCCTGTGCGGGAATGTGGGAAAAAAAAAACACCTTATCTCAGCTGGCCAATAGCTTACGGCGAAAGAAACTGAAAATGAGGCACCTTCCGGACCCCTTTGGTAGCTTAAACACAGCGCCGCAGAAAAAATTGCAAAATGAAAGCCTTTCCAGGTTTTATTTCCTCTTGTCAATTGCTTTGCTCCCTTGAGTCGGAGTAATTAAAATGTATTTTCGAGCGAGTTTTTGTTTATTCTAGTATAAAAAGGAAATGTGACGTTGGGTTATGACAAACTTTAAATGGCACATCCAGTGGATTACTGAATAATAATAGCTGGAAATGATGATTTAGTGCCTCCTTTTTAATTTTATTCCAAATGAATGTGAAACGCTCTAGATTACAATGCGAGCAACTGACTTTTGAAACTGAAATTACTCCCCGCCGTACTGAAGAACTGTTGAATCAGTTTGGTGCTTTTGTGCCTTAATTGCTTTGGCCTGAAGGAGTGTTTTAATGGGCTTGGCGCTCGGATCTTTATCAGATTTCATTTCAAACTGCAGTTCCAGCATAATTAATATTACTAATTATTAATTATATCCATAGTAAAAGCGTGGTGATATTGTGTTGGACATGGTCTTGACCTTTGACCTTAATGTGACTGTGAACATGCTGTTGGTTCAGAATGATGGTAACCAGCTGGTTTGGGGGTCCTTGTCCCCGTCGTGGTCTCATGTCCCGGGGGGGCCCTTCGCGGTTCGACACACGACAGATCCATTCGCTTACCTTAGCCCTCATGCTCCCCCGACTCGTGGCTTTTCCACCGGAAGGGGTGCTCCGACAGTGACACTATTTCTGGTTTTACATCTACCCCATGGCATCGTGGGAAAAGGGGGGGAAGGAAAAAAATTGTGTATAGGTGTCAGGCCTGCAGGATTGGAAATGAATTCAGCAATCAAACGGAGGCAGGAGCCCCACCTCCCCGGGGGAGTGAGACAGCATCCTGGCGGCTGGTTAGCGCTTGACTGATGAGGGACATCAGGGTCGGGGGCTGAGATGGATTGCCATGGCAACGCTCCCAGATGGCCCGCCAGCCTGCCATGCTCTGCTGCCACTACCGTCCATCACTCCCACTCCCACGTGACTGCTGGCTGGGTGGGGGTGGGGGGCATTATGTGGGGTCTGGCGCCCCACATGGCTGATGGGTGGAAGGACACTCCCGGTCTCTGATTAAAGGTGGTGAATTGCCTTCCTGCGCCGGCTCGTAATAATGATTGTTTATTCTTCTTATTTATTATAATTAAGAAAAATAAACTATAACAATAATAATATTATTATTTTATTGTTATAACAATAAAAACCATAATCTTTGCTGTAACAAAAATGATCAACAACAATAATACTACTACTGCTGCCACTACTACTACTAATATTAAGAAAACTATTATTATTATGTTCCCATTAGATGGAGACAAGGCTGCTCTTCCCAGATCTGTTTGGAATGCATCCACTGGGATCCCCCCCCCTCCCCATCTCTGGGGTGTCAGTCCATTTTAATATGGTTCGGTTCACCAGAGGCACCTGTAGAGTCTCGCTATGGGGGTGTGCGCGCCATTTATTAAAATGACCGATTTTGGCCCCTTTCTGCCTTTCACAAAGTTTTATAAAAACGTCCCAGTTCAAGGTGGGGGTGGGGGCAGGAGATTTGGGAGGAGGGCTGCTCAGGTTTGGGCTGCTGAACTGGCAGACCATGGACTGTCGGGCCTCTACAGCGGTCTGCGGGCATCAGGAATACTGCGGTGTAAATATGATAGAGGTTAATACAGATTATGCATCATAATGGCGTAAGTTAGATTTCTGTTTGACATTTCTGCATGTATTTTTTTTTTGTCCATTGACATTTGTTCTGAAGTCAGAGGCGGATAAACACACCTTTCCTTCAGGGAACTCTGTGCTTAGGGAGTGACCCCAAGGTCATACAGATTATGCGTTAATCAGCAACATTTTCAGTGTAAGATGATAGAGATCGGGGGTGATTTGCCGCTCTATTAAGAACGGGCTTGTCTTGGGAGGGCAGTTTATGGCTCCGCATGATATGTCGCTGTCTGCTGTTTGAACTGAGGTCAAGCGTGAGGTCAAAGGTACTGAGCCACACTGGATTTGCTGGTCGTTAACTGGTTGACTGTATTCGCTGCTATGATAGAGGACCTTTCGGTTCATGTTAATTTTCATTGTGCAGCCTCATTGTGAAACTCTTACCAGCCGTTTTTAATTAAGTGGTGTCTTAAATTGTGAGGTTTAATCACCTTGGGGTAGGTTTACTGCAGTTTGGGGGGGTGGGGGGTAGGGTTATGAGACAGAGGAAGCGTTTAGGAATCCGTGACTGACAGGTAACATAGCGAAACACCTAATGCTTATTTGATAGAAGGATAAAATATTTTATTTAAATATCTCTACTTTATAATGTCAAGTTTTCAATGTATTATTCATGGGGATTGACTCAGCTAGGGTCTGATGGGCATACTTACCCATCATGTCCCATAGAAAAGTTGAATTTGACTGACATTAATGGATTTCCAAAATGCTGACCTCAGGCTAAAAGTAATTTGACAGCAGAAATAATCACGTCTTAGATTTTCACTGTTCCCCTTCTTTGAGTCATCGTGCGATCGCTCGCCGCGTCGGCTCGGCTCGGCGGGATTTCAGTGTTCGCCGCTTGCCGTGGGGGAGGAGTCGGCCAGGGTGCTGTGTCTGCGTCACCCGTCACACGCCGAGGTCACCGCTCTTACCACAGCTAGGCGAAAATCACACCTCTGACCAGCAGGATCGGCAGGGAGGGGCAGGCGGTTTGCTTCAAAGTTGCCCTGTAATAAGACTTCAAAATAGATATATTGCCTGTAAACGAAAGTGGTGAAGTAGAAAGGGGTTTAAGAGCCACCATGATGACCAGGTTACCATCTGGAAGGCACTATAGGGCCATACAGTCACAGACGGCAAGGCTTTGAGACGGCATTTACCCACAAGCCTTCAGAATTCTCAGCTCCTGTATTGTGTGATATGGCCAGTCACTGACACTACATTACTTGACTGTTTACTGTATCTACACCAAGCGCTGTGTCTATAACATACATTTTTACACCTTTTTATTACATTTATAGCAGTTACCTGGTATTTCTCACTTTCTTCAAAATCTGTTCACTTTATTTCTGACTTATAGGCATGTATTTGTTATATTTGACTTATTTATTTATTTTGTTCTCACCTTCTCCTCGGTTTATATTTCTGTGGTACGTGTGCATTGTGTGTGTGACTGGATGGGTGATTATTTGAGCGTCATCACAAGCATTTCATTGCATGGATGTGTCTGTCGTGTGACAAATACTTTAACGTCATCTAACTAATCTCAGCTGTTGAGGTAAAATAACTTTGTTTCCTCGTTTTCATTTGTCCACCGTATAGTACTTCATGGACACACCCATGTGACTATGGCCACACCCCTTTGGGCAGGGCCTCGGCTATGTGACTATGGCCACACCCCTTTGGGCAGGGTCTCGGCTATGTGACTATGGCCACACCCCTTTGGGCAGGGCCTCGGCCATATGACTATGGCCGCACCCCAAGTGGGTGGATCCTTGGGGTCTGCTCTTTTACTTGCATCTTTATGGGCTTTGTGGAGTTGCCTCTGTTGTTGTCTTTGTGGTTTCCGGATCATGGCTTAATAAATGTCAGGACACTTTTGAGAGATTGACCTGGAGGCCTCCGGGCAGTAGGTGGCGTTGTGGTCTAGAGTGGACCCTGGAGTTTACTTAACCTCAAGAAGGGCTCCAGTGCTGTTCAGACCAGCTTAAGCTTAACCTGGTTAATAAATGTCCATCCACTTACATGAGTAAAGTTCTGAATTGGCTAAGCAACAAAATAAAAACCCGAAATAGCTATAACAAGTTGTTAATCAGTACCTCCTTAGTGAAAACAATTCTGCATGCCTTATACGCGTAAAATAATAAGAGGGTGTTGATTTTCATTTTCTTTTTTCTCATGATTTTAGACGGCTTTCTCCGCTCTGGGGTTCGAACTCGTTAGTGCGCTAGGAAGCTTCTGAGTGAAATGTCTCCGAAGTTCATGAGAAGTTTCCTCCGACGCAGCGCTCCCCCCGTGTGCTCCGGCGTCAGCGGCCGCCTGCCGGTTAACTCGTCGTCCGCTGATGGAATCTCTCCCACAGCTTTCATTTCTCACAGCGCCGGCGTCCCATGGCGATGCTCCGTGTCTACGGGCTCTACTGACGACATCTACCCTTCAGCACACAAAAAAGAAAAGAACCAGGATAAATGCTTCGGGTTTTGGGAGGGACGGGCTCAGAGTGGGCCTCTTTTCTGTGCTGTGACGACCTCTGGGACTCTGCAGGGGGAGTTTTGACCGATTGGACATTCAAACAGCTACTGGTAGTGACATCCTGACCTTCGATATTTTTGCTTATGAAAATTCTGACACGAGACCTGATGACCTGATGTGAGACAATTTACGCAAGCTATTTTACCGTCTGGCTCGTTGTGATTTAAATCAATAGGCCGAAGGTCAAAGGTCTCAGGATTGCCGTTGCGCCTGTTGTAAGCTGGGGAGAATAACTCTTGCGGTTTCCCTATTTTCATTTGTCCACCATGTACGTTGAGATTGAACATACGTCTTGGACACGCCCTTGTAACTATGACCACACCCTTTTGGGCGGGGCCTCACCCATGTGGCTTTGACCGCGCCCAAGTGGGTGGAACCTCAGTGTCAGCTTTTTCACTCATGTCTTTATGGATTTCAAGGAGTTAACTTGTCTTGTTCTGATGGATTGTCTCCCGTGTTATTTTTGACAACTATGGGAACTAGGTCTCTTCCTGCATACGCCCTGCTGTGTAAATGAGCAAAATGGTCAGTTTTAAGTGACAAGCATGCCGAGGGGCCCAATCACCTTTGTCCCCGCCTCTCTGCATATTCACATGTCCTCATATTGGTCACATGGCTCGTTTACATTCAGCACCGCTCCCAAGTACCAATGGGAGGACCTGCCCTTGCTGACAGTGTTTTGTTTTGCCCCCTCCCCTTGCAGTTTGCCGCCAACCTAGTGAGGCTGAACTACTCCCGAGTGTGCATCTTGGATGGAGGTATCAACAAGCTAAGAGCCACAGGCCTGCTCACAGTGCCCTCACCGCAGATATGAGCCACCTGCCACACTGGAAACATTTCTGTCTCATTCAGGACTTTTATTTTTTCTTTTAAAGCCATTTTCAAAAAAAATAAGACTTTTATTTTGATATGTATTTATTAATTTCTTGGTTAATGGCTCCCGGCGTCCGTCTGCCGGCACGTCATACTGTCCGCACCCCCCCCTTGCCCCTGCTGTTGCTCCCCAGATCTGACTGACGCCTGAGTTCTGCTTCCGCCGATGGGCCTGACATTTCATCCGATTAAAACTCTCCACGCGCCATCGATTTACCCCGCGCCGTGTAAATCTCACCCACGGCGGTGTTTTTATGGAGACTGATTACAGGCGTTTGTATCATGGGCTGCGGCGATGTGTGTGTGTGTGTGTGTGTATTTTTTTTTTCTTCCAGGGTTAATTTTCATGCCGACTGCGCAACCCGGTGAAAAAAAAAATCTGTGACACTCATCAGTGTTTCCTGTGCAGCTTTTCTGTCCAACACATGTCATAATAAAATGGCTTTTAATTCCAACTCATGGTCCGTACATTTATTTTTTTTGTCCCCTTTCTCTGAAGTTTAATGTTAGTCGGTAGTGGGCGACGTTACGAGGTCCTGTGGTTTGGGCGACGACTTTAGCCAGTGCCGAGGGCCTCTCCTGAGATCCGGCGGGCTGCTTCGTTGGAGGTTCTCGAATCCCGGAGCCGCGTTTAGAACTCGAGAGGCTGTGAATTTGACGCGGCTCCGCCCCCCCCTGCCCGCCTCCGCCCCCCCCCTGCCCGCCTCCAGCAGACTCTGTGTCCCGGAAAGGTGTGAAAAAGGTGTCATTTGTGACCCACCATGGTGGCGCGACTTGCAATCATCGGCTAACGAGCAAAGTTATCCCACACCTTTGTCTGTTTATGTGTGTATACGCACATACAAGTATGCATAATCTTATCTGCGATAATTTGCAATAATTGTGTGTTTTTCACTGGCACATTCAGAGTATGTGTTTACAGATAACCCTGTCATCCATACATCCAGGCATTCCTGCCTGTTGTTACGTACATGGTCGCGGCGATCCTTTCCCAGGATGTCAGGGATTGGGGCATGCGAGGGGGACACCAGTCCATCTGCAAACACGACTGCATGCTCAGGACTATTTAGAGAGACAAGTACGACTCGCCTGTAGGCGTTTGGACTGTGCGTCAGTGCCTAAACACGAGTCCAGGTGATGTCACTGGGTATTTATTGGACCGGGCCTCCCTGTGACGGACATTTTTTGTCCACTGAAGGGGAAACAATGTGGCCTTTTAACCACATCGCTGTGAGACAAGTAGCCGGTCGCCAGGGCAACGCGGCCCAGGATGGCCCTGTTGTGCTGGCTGTGTTCTGTCGGCTCGTTAGCGGCGTAGCGGGCATAACGAGGGTCCTCTGATTGGCTTGGGAAAAGACGAAGTCTAAACCGGCTGGATTCCTGGCTGCCCTCCATGTCACTGTCACAATCAAGACGCTGTTCCAAAGGCAGGGGGGGGGCCTCGGCTGGCCACAACGTCGTCGTCCCTCCCCCCCCGCCCCACTTCTCCCATCGGTCTGAAATGGTCGGGTTTGTTTACGCTGCTTGCGGCACAGGGTGAGGTCAAGGGCCTCTTTCGCAGTCTACTGGGGGGGGGGGGGGTGCAGGCAGTTTGCAAAATGAATTGCTGAATGTTTATTTCACATTAGTGAATAGAAATTCATACTGGTGATTCAGGATTAACAGTGCCAAGGGGGACAGATCATTTACGTTCAGTCATTTAAATTATTTTTTACAGGGATGAATGTTTCCAGCAGAAATGTCTGTCAAGGTGCTGGTACATATT
>JAABNY020000085.1:403304-417113 GCA_015164015.2 Brevimyrus niger | reverse complement strand
TGTCCCTGTTCTTCTGGGGAAGTTGACGCCCCATGGGGGCAATGGAGGTGAGCCCGGGAGGGGTGTGATGATGAGGGGCGCCCCCCCCCCCCCCCCGATCTGAACCCGAGCGGTGTTTTGTTATTGTGCTCATCACGGAATGTCTATGATGATCACCATGTTCAAGCATAAGGGTGTCCATATGTGCACTCGGCACCAGGACACCCTAAGCTGCAGTTCGATGATCGACTTTGTAGTCATCGGACTTGCAGCTGCATGTCTTGGACACTCGGGTGGTCCAAGTGGTTAAAAAGCTCCTCAGTGGCCGGGCCCTGGGGGCGGATGAGATCCGCCCAGAGTTCCTGGAGGCTCTGGATGTTGCAGGGCTGTCCTGGTTGACACGCATATGCAGCATCGCGTGGACATCAGGGGCGGTGCCTCTGGACTGGCAGACTGGGGTGGTGGTTCCCCTCTTTAAGAAGGGGGACCGAAGGGTGTACTCCAACTATAGGGGGATGACGCTCCTCAGCCTCCCTGGAAAGGTCTATTTGGGGTTTCTGGAGAGGAGGGTCTGTCGGATTGTCGAACCTCAGATTCAGGAGGATCAGTGTGGTTTTTGCCCCGGGTATGGAACAGTAGACCAGCTCTATACTCTTGGAGGGTTCATGGGAGTTTGCCCAACCAGTCGACATGTGTTTTGTGGACTTGGAGAAGGCATTTGTCCGCATCCCTCGGGGAGTCCTGTGGGGGGTGCTCCGGGAGTATGGAGTGCGGGGCTTCCTTATATGGGCTGTTCGGTCCCTACATGACCAGTGTCGGAGCTTGGTCCGCATGGTTGGCAAAAAGTCAGACTCGTTTCCGGTAAGGGTTTGAAAAGTGCAGGTATGGTCAGAACACAGTGGCTGAATCTGCCCCTTCAGGAAGAATGTGCCATAGCCCCAACTGTAATGTGTCAAAGACATTTTCTGCCCAAGGCTGAATAGGCAGCCTTATTGGGCCACAGTGTTCCTCCAGTCCAGCAAAGCCTATGAGAGCTTCTGACTGACCTTTTCCCTGTTAACCCTTCTCACATTTTTGTCCTTATTTTTTAAAGAAAAAAATAATGCTTTTCAATGAACAATTGCCTATGAATGCTCTGTAAATAGTGTCATGGTCACCTTGACAACCTACAGAATCCTGGGCAGCATAACCAGCAGGATTATATGAAACACAAAAGCTGCATTAATTGCTATCGATACAGTCTCAGCCAGGCAAATAAAACAATTTAGAAGCAAATTTTAGTTAACCAGG
Source organism: Brevimyrus niger (assembly GCA_015164015.2). Classification (NCBI taxonomy): domain Eukaryota; kingdom Metazoa; phylum Chordata; class Actinopteri; order Osteoglossiformes; family Mormyridae; genus Brevimyrus; species Brevimyrus niger. Next base: position 415,844 of record JAABNY020000085.1, on the reverse strand, counting down.
TGCTGCTTGCTTGCCTGTAACAGCTTGAGGATGGACTTGTTCAAATACTAGTTGTTAAAAAGATGAGGAGTGCATGTATCCAGAAGACCAAGCATTTTAGAATTAGCAACTTGTCGTTTAGTATAAAGAACGATTCCCAAGCCCTGATACACTGGTTTAGGCAAAGGCAGTTCCTGAGCTCCGAAGTGACACATTCGCCTGACCGTTTACGTCTCTTAAGCTCGGCTGTCTGTGGAGTATCTTCCAAAGGCAATGGGGGTGGACAGTTCTAACATCCTTCTCCCCGATGTGCCTACTTCCTCCTGGCCGCCTCGCTCGTTCTCCAGGGCCCACTGCCGGGTCCTCGCCGTCAGCTGACGATCGCAGTCCCTTTTTGAGTCCGTTGGAGGACCCTCCAGTCGCCTCATTGTAAATACATCACTTGATTACACCGGCCTCCCGTACAAGCGTCTTGATTTAGCCATGAATGCTCGTATAATATCCGAATAATATGCTGTAATCCTACCCACACTGTGAACTCTGTACCTTGTCACTTTATTCATATGATAATTGAAAGTAAGATCTACGCATTGCACAGAATTTGACGCCGTGTCAGAATTGGCCCCTCTGTTTTTGTCCCTGGGGGGGCTGAGACCGACTGGCAGAAACCCTAGACGCACTTGGAGGATATCAATGGGGCCTAGAACTCCCCCAGGACTGACATCTCAGGTAAGCCTTCAGGGGGCCTGCATGGGATTCGCTGGAGGGAAAATCCATGTGGGTGGAATGTCTCTTGTTTTTTTCAGAGTATCAGTTGTATCTGCTTCAGCTAGCCATTCGTTGTATTTCTCTGACATCTAGGTCCAGCCCAGGTATCTGACAGAGAGCATGTCATTGTATCATTGTGGTCAGTTATATAAACACGTTCTTCCGTGTGAAATTAGTCAAGGCCACATCTACTGACAATTCAGTTTGCAAAAAGGTTAGATCTTCCCCTTTGCAGACTGTCTGCATGACCAGTTTCTGAATGCACGTAACCTGAGGAAGATCCTGCACTGTCTTGGGCTGCCCCGAGATTTCCCTGCCTCTCATTACATGTTGAGGTCTGAGGGGACCCTCAGGCTTAATTGTAGAAGTTAATGGAGGATTACTTCTTGTTACCGGCCCGGAGAAGCCAGTCGGGAGACTCAGGCCCGGGATGGCCAGTCGGGAGACTCTACAACAACGCTTCAGAATGTAAACCAGCACGATATCTCTTGCGCACACACACACACACACACACACACACACAATAGACCACAATTGCTCTGCATAGAGAAACACACAAATACGCAGTAGGCACTTCAGTGTGATCGCTTGTGCAGTGCGCAGTTGCAGAGGTTGCAACTAATCGCTTGCTGTTGCTAATCACTGGAAGTTTCTCAAACGATGGATGTTGACAAGAGACCGGGCAGGGCTGGAAAAAGTCAGACTGCTTGAACAGTTCAATGTGCTAGGGTATTTATTATTTATTTTCTTTGTGAAATGTCAGTAATAGATTTATAGGGATAATAAGACATGAACTGTGGCATCATTTATCAGGGCTCCCCCGGAAAGAAGGATTTGGACTCCGCCAGTGGTCGGATGTAATAGGAACACGGAGTTGGTTTTGGGCACAAGACTCCTGGACTGAGAATTAGTGCCACTCCGTGCCTGACACGGACGATGCAGCCTTTGGCCTGATCTGCAGGAAGAAGGAGTGTCAGGCCTCTCAGCTGTGTTTGCTGTAGAACCAAAGTAGGATAAGACAACCCTGACCCTCGGAGTGTTGTGCATGTTTCGGGGCAGCATTATGTAAATCCTGAGCCCGTTTTGTTTGGGAGTCTGAAATCAGCACAATGTTCCTATTACAACCGACCACCGGCGGAGTCCGGATCCTGTGCGACAGTGTCGCCCACCATTGCCCAGCTGTGGTGTGAGCGAGAGGAAGGCAACTCGCTCTACATTTAAAATCTCCGCGGTTCAGATTCATGTCTTCCGCCTGAGTCAGACGCTTCCTAGGTGACCAGGGACATTGCCCGAGCAAAACAACTTGCAGCTGTAAACAAGCAATGTCGCATGATGACTAGGAAGAAAGAAAAAAAAAACAGGAGCTGCAGATCTTCTGTCAGGACTGGGTCGTCTCCTCCAGCGGGTATGGATGAGGTTGCAGCCACAGGGAAAGCCATCTTCTCGGCCGGTGGTGCTATACATGACAGTCTGCTGGCTCGGGTCTTCGAGGGGAGCGTGGATCTCAGCAAACATCAGCCGCAGAGCCGCCTGCTGTGCTCACACCTGCTGCTGCTGGAGACCTTCATGCCGACTTTATAGTGAGAGCCCCCCATCGTGCCCCCCACCACCCCAACAAGATTACAGTCCAGTCTTTTTATAGCAAAGGTTGACTTTCACGGGTGTGATGAAAGGCATCTCACATAGTCTAATGAATCGTTTCCATAGTAGTCTAGGTGTCTAAAGTCAGACCAGGCACCGTACACCTTCTTATACCTTACAAACGTCAAGCTGCTAGTTCCCCATACCTGGAGGACTCTTAGGATGTGTTTCTTGACAAAAAAAAAAATCTGTGTTAGCATTTACTATAACTCCACTAGTTTTAGTACTCATTTTAAATTTTACCCTGATTTTTTTTTTTTTTTTGCAGTTTTTAGCTAGTAGTTGTAAAGGGAGTTTTCTTCTCATTGGTGTATAGCACCCTCTATCTACTGGAGGACTTCATAGCATGTAGACGGGATTTTATACTTCAACTGCAGGCATGATAAACGCGTGTGGGGCATCAGCAACAGGCAGTGAGACCTCTGTGCTCTGCTGATATTATCAGTATGCTGTGTATGTGCGACTCAACTGCCAGGGAATCCTTCTCTGGGACTATCAACAGCAGGGGTGGGGAACCTGGATCCATGGAGGGTCAGTGAAGGTGAGGCGTTTTGGTATAACCTAACAATAAGCCAATAACAAAACAGTGGTTCTCAACTCCAGTCCTGGGAACCCTCTGTGATTGGTTGATTGAGAGGCCACCCCACTAACCTGCACCCACACTGGCCCTCCTTGGGACAGGTTCCCCACCCCTGATCTACAGGTCGTTCCAGTGACTGTTGAGTCACCATTTCAGCATCTCTGAAGTCAACATTGGGGGGGGGGTGTTTTCATTCATAGCTTTCTGCTTCCTTGAGTGACCTACAGGCTTGCCACAAGGGAAACAGCTGGAAGGGTGGATGGAGAGTGGTCATTCGAAAAAAATTCACTTTGATTTTATCCACAATTCTCTGCACGGACAGTGCAGGGTACACCGCCCCCGTGTGTGCCACTGGTAAGAATATTCCGGAGTTGTTTAATGAGCAGACAGAACTGAAAGTCAGTGTTAAATTTCAGCAGACATGTTTTCTCACCAGGAATATAAATGACTTCCCTTCAGTCACTCAACACTATTCCTAGCCCTGAATTTGTATGTGTAAAAAAAATCCACTCATGTCCTGTTGCTTCTTTGTGCTTGGTACAACTGCCCCACACTACTGTAATTACTATCACTGAGACGGCACTTTTTAATTAAACACTAACGTCTGGGGCAAAGTGATATTCAGCCAGTCATTCAAACCCACGGAGCTCTAATCAGTCCTCAGGAAACTCCTCGGTCCTTTCGAACAATAGCAGAGGCTGTTAGGTTTGTCACCATGGAGATCGTCATGGTATCAAGCTGACATTCTGCTCTTGGCGGTGGACAGGTGAGACGGGACCCGGCCGTAACCTGCCACCACCTTTTTTTTTTTTTTTAAATTTCCGCTGAAACCTGTATGACACCAACATCCTTTTCTTCTCACGTTACCTGTGTGACTTTGATGGCCAGACACCGCCGTCTCTCCCTGCAATTACAACTGCCCATCAGTAGGGGGGGATCTTTGCAGAAACTGGCTTTATGAAACCCACATTTAAATGTCAGGGAGCAATTGCCAAGACTTTCTAAATTGGTTCGCAGCACAGAAAAATGAATTAGTCGATGCAATTTAATATGCTCTTCAATTTTCCAATTTGTTTGGTGTTTCACATTGTACATCTGTGTCCATTTAGATTTCACAAATACTCGTACACCCTCGCAAGCCTGCATTATGGGCGGAGAGTATAAATTATTGTGTAAAATCATTCTGTAAAATCACCCGGATATAATCCATCTTATCCACAATTATTCCTGTCCTTGGCTCCTCTTGGAAAGCAGGAAAGTCGAAGTGTGTTAGTGTGGATCGACACATTGTAGACAGCTGCAGGACTCATTGTGCTTTGACCAGATTATCAATTCATGCATCTATCTATCTATCTATCTGTCTGTCTGTCTGTCTGTCTGTCTGTCTGTTAGAAACTGGTCTGTGTATGTGTGTGTCCATTCATCTATCCATCACACGGGGTACGAAGGTCCATCACAGGACATACTAAGAAAGCCATTAATCTTGTTTTCAAATTAGCCAACACATATATCCTCCCAGGGCGTATAAATGGATCTCAACAAAGCACCAAGACACAGAACCCATTTATCCATCCGTGATAAATGATAGACTCTCCATGTTTACAAACGTCTACCTCAATCGTACCACTATTAAACTGTAATAGTCCTACACTTATATTAGATCTCGTCGTGCCTGACTGTACTTGTGCATTTAGCTCACTCAGTTTTATAGGTCTGACTGGCTGCCACATTCCACACCGGCTACGCTGTCCGCGGGTTTTTATCGTTCCATCATTCACCCGGCGAACGAGAGCCTCAGCTGGACGGAGCAGCACCAGCTGCCTTCGGCAGGTGAGTGATTCCCAGACGTGGCCGTTCTGCATCTCGCAGCAGATTTACACCGGCAAATGGAGATGCTTTCCATCTAGGAGACCGCTCTAATTAATCAGACGCAGCCTGGGTCACATGACCAATTCTGGGCAGTAGAAATTCAAGAGTTTTTTTTTCTTCTTGTTGCCAGGGGTATAAAATATTAGATCATTAAAATTTTAGAGGGTCGGTGTGGTGGGATGTGGAGTGTTTCACAACCTCAGGGTTGGGGGCGTTTGGTTGTGCATAGTGTGTGATGGTGTTTGGACACTATGCACCCTTGTCTGTGCTGCCTGTGACATGCTCCAGGCCCTTGACCTTGTCCAGAGTAAGTGAAGATGGATTGAGTTAGGAGGGGAAGCAGCATGGATATGAGCTGTTTTGGGGCCGCCAGACCACTAGGGGGCACACCGGGGGGAGTGATTAGGCCTGTCGCAGGCAACATAAATGCCTACGGATTTAATGCGCTTTTGCGCTAAGATATTACCGTGGATTTTTTTGTGACTAATTTGTACTCATGGTATAAATGCTCAAATGAACGCTGATTTCTTGTCATACATGTAGTGCGAATGCACATAAAATAAATAAGTATTTGCGTACCAGTGATGTGCAACCCTGGATATAAATATAGCTGAAACAAACAGAAAATACGCTAAATTTCATTTTTCAGTTTAGAGTTAACCAATATGCTATAAATATACCAAAATATCATGCCGTTGGTTAGCAGAAACTTTAACTGATGTAAATCTAAAGTAATATCAGATGCGGGATATTCAGGTAATCGTGTTGATCAAATATAGACAGCTGGAGTGAACGCTTAAAATGACAAGCATAAGAAGAAACAGATCTTGTTTCACGAACATAGACGCAACAGCTGATTGGAATAAGCAGCGATGTAAGTTTAACGAGCTGGCAAACAAAATTAGCAGGATTAGAGGAGAAGAGAATGATATATGTCACACTTACGTGATAATTTTATGTTGTGTTGTGTTTTACTTTTAAATCATTTAAACACTAATTGTCCAGTAATTCCTATATACAGTAATACTCTGTCATACGTCAATTCGTGTTCCGTACATTGAATTCGACTTTGCGTCAGTTTTTTGTTAAAAATACAATACCTATATGGCGAAAAATACAAATCATCTTAAATCGGTTTACGCAACCTTGCGTTGGTCAGGTGACGTTAAATTTTGTAAAATACAGTGGTACCTCAGTTCTCGAGCTCCTTAGAACTCGAATTTCTTAAAAGTCGAACTAACCAGTTTTTTAAAAAAAATTACCTAGAGCTACATCGGAATCTCAGAAGTCAAACTGTGAACGCCGACCTAAGATAACTTGTATCTCTCAGCAGAAACAAAGGGTAAAGCTTCAGTCTCAGCCTCACATTCGCTGTGATAGCATTGTGCATGTTTACACTAGTTGAATACATGTACTTAGACATCAAAAATACATGTAGACAATGATATTAACAGTACTTATTATATAACAAAATACATTTTAAAATGAAGATTTCTTATTCATTATTTTAATATTAGTAATAAACTATTAATACATTTAATTATAACAATATTGTTGTGCTGAGCAGGCCAGAACAGCGACGTCAGGGTATCGGGAATAAGGGGTTTAATTACAGGTAAGGCAGGCAAAATGCTGAAGGACAATACAATGACCGGACTGGGGAAACAAACTGAAACGCGGACAAAATACAGAGGACTAATGACAACAAACAGCTGATCATACAAGGGAATTCCACAGGAGGTTAACGAGGGGGCGTGGCACTCGGAAGCAGCAGACTATCGGGGCAGGATACATTATTTGTTTTATTATTTAAGGATACGTTTATTTTCTTACTTTACAAATTAGTTTTTAACATAAATGTGTTTAGATGTGTTTAATACAGTATATGCTCTTCTTGTTTTATCTGGTTCATTTTGTGTTTAAATGCTAAAAAACATGTTTAGGTGTAATTTTTGGGAACTGGGAACCAATTGGTTATCTATTATTTCTTATGGGGAAAATTGCATCAAAACTCGAACTTTTTAGGATTCGACCCGGAGTTCTGAGGTACCACTGGATTACTGTGCCAACGACAACAAGTGGTGATCACCTCCAAGCCAGCAGGGGGAGTCTGAAAGACCTACCACTATACTTTTCGCAAGGTGAAATTCATAGTCAGACTATGGGTCAATATATTGCTCCTATGCAGAGCCTTTTGGGGGTGTGAGAAGGGGGGTCGCAGTGTTATAACGCACAGGATCACAAGGCAGGCCAGGGATTGTAGAGGGCTATGGAGCAAAGGGGACCATATGGAACAGGGGCCTAGCTTGGCGGCACCTCCCGTAAGGTGTCATGTGACATCTGCACCAATGTGTGTCGCGTGCTCCTTTTGGTCCTTGCCTTATGGTGCCCGTGCCCTGCTTGCTCTGGATACTTTTTTTTTATAGGAACAGCTGCCTCATTGATTTACACAGTGTTTATCAGCTTAGATGGTCTTTTTTTTTAAACTAAAGTAAATCATGCCCATTTATGCTCCGCAGTGGCACAAGTCCGGCTGGGCGAGTGGAAACAGATGAACGCTACACAGGCTCCCGGCCAGACCGTCTATTTATGGGTGGAGAGCTTACAGGCATTTGTTACATGCCTGCGCCCCTGGGGCTGGCAAGCCGGGAGTAACTCACCCTCCCTGCGTCCCGGCAGACATTCGCCATGATCTTTCATTTTTACACTACATTTTCATTTATTTGGCAGGCTCTTTAATCCAAAGCGACATACTTTCTTTTTCTTTTTTTTTGAGAAAGCAGAGTCAGCCAGGCCCCTGGAGGCGAATTTGCGTTTCACAGGGTGGTTCAGGAAATCTTATTAATATTCATGAGATAAGCTGTCCTTGATTGGCCAGTGAGTGCCTTAGACAGGAAAAAACGGCTGTTCACTGGCCAATCAGGTAGTGCGTCGCTCATAAATATTAATGAGTTGGCCAATCATGTAGCGCTTCTCTCATGGAACTACTGGGGGTCCTGGGATTTGAATCAATGACCTTCCAATCAAATATGTGATTTGGTGTCTCTAAATTTGCCTTAGCTGGTGAGCAGCTGCCCTGTGATGGACTGATGGCCCATCCGGGGTGTTTTACCTTTTATCCTTTGCTTTCTTTGTGAAGCTGTAGATGGATGGATGCATGAATGTTCCAGATGTGTGTACGAGTAAAAATGGCAGGTCTCGCTGGATAAAAATATCAGCTCATTTTAACGTGATCCATCACAAATATGTAAAAAATAATACGTAAAGTGCAAATTTGGAATCACTGCCAACAAACGTAAAGAGCGACAAGTTCCCAGCCCTCGCCCATTCTTGTAGGTATATATCTGCCTGCCTGGTCCGTGCATGACTCTGTACAGTAGACCCCGTTAATCAGCATTGTCTCGTTCTTCCTCTCCGTGGTGACCCAGCGTGATTAATGACGGGAACAGTGTCGCTGACAGAAAGGTCAGTATTACTCATAGATGGATAGATTTCTGCATGTACTTAACACAGGAGCCAAGAAAAAAAACAATCCTGAAACTAAACTGAATTAGCCAGGGCTTTTGGCGGCACGCCGCACTTATAACCGAGGTTTGCGTCTCAGTGCTATTCTTAGACGAATAAACAGCGTGTTTTATGTAACGGAGAACAGGACGGCACATTAGCTGACCTTGTTAAGCTGTGTGATATACGTCTTTCATCTCTTCAGCGGCAACTGCAGACGCACAAAGTTCGCCCATTTTATCGTAAATATAGAACTTGATCTAGTATAAATAATGTCGCTGGAGCCAAGCTCGGCATCTTTGAAGCGGAGCTTTGGAAATGCGGCGCGGTGTAAATTTCAGGACTGTAATCCCCGATTCATCCGCCCGTTTTAGTTACCAAACGTAATGGAACAATTATTAATAAGCTATTTCTAAAAGTCCAGTTCCAGTTTTTCAAAGTTTATAAATACCGCATGTCCTCCTTTGGGGAATATATTGTGTGTTTGTAAATGTTAGTTTTTGTTCTTGTTTTAATTTTCAACAGGATAGCTTTACTTTATTCTCTGCCAGCCACAGGGGTTTGAACCAGCAGCCTTCTGATCACAGTGACAGAGGCTCAATCCACAGGGACATGCACTGCTCCACACTAGTTGAAATATTTTACAGCTAGTGAGTTAGGGGTTCAGATGCCGCCGCTGGCTGTGCGTGTGTGTGTGCGCGCGCGCGCTGCGGCACCCTGGCATCGCAGGTCTCCCAAGCTGGGATAGGCTTCAGAATTACCATTATGGAAGACGGATTGATGTATTTCATATTTATTAAATGAAGGATTTGTGCATGTAACAATCGTAATTAGTAAACAGCGCAAACATTTAAGAGCTGTTTTGGGCCAGGCTTGTGGGCCAAGTTGTTGATCGGCGTGCATCATTATGATTAATGTGACGTCCCAGAATTCCCAGTTCTTTATGCAGAGCCCTATTAACTTATTATATTCACTTTTGCGAAAGTGAATTAAAATTAATATCAAATTAAAATTCATTAATCTGTAAAAAATGTATTGGTTTTGCTTACACACAGAATACAGTACAGACCAATTTGCGATTAAATTTTTATATTTGGAATCCCCATATTGTCAGCATGAGTGTTATAGAATATAATAGTATAAAAGTCATACAAATAATGCATTTTAATTAATCATGCAGAGGTATTTTTCGCTAGCCCCGGGAGTTTATGCAAATAAATAATGAATCTGCAGAGACTTTTCAAATCCAACCGGATGAATTAGCTTCAATAGCACAAAGCACAAAAAATCAGGTGCATAATTATACTTTAATTGACAGCCTTTGAAGTGATAAATGATTAAAAATCAGCAGGAAAAGTGTACAGTACCTTTCAGGGTGATTTTTCTGAGGATGTCAGGAATGGATGGACGCTAGTAAAGATTTTCTAAACGGGGAGGGGGGGGTCCTTCTTTAACTACTGGAAGTAGCAGTTTTTTGTTTAGCTGCACCTATCTGTGCTCTGGAATATTCCAGAACGACACGCCGAACGGCTCGGCTTCAGTGGATCAGACGGAAAACACTAATCCTGCCATATCTACGAGTTACGCGATCGAGAATAACTGAAGAATCGGTCGAAAACCAAGCGCCGTGGCATAAAGCGAATCGTGAGAATTATACAGCTATCCATTAAATAAAAATCAAACGTGGAAGCAGGTTTGAAATTACTGTGGGGTGCAAAGGTCATCATTTAAAAAGGCGCTTGGCTGAAAAGTCCACATCTCCTTCCGCCTTCGACACTCATCTTTCATTACAAGGATAATCGATACTTCCAGATCAATACTTCATGTAATAGTAATACACCACATTTCCTTATAGAAGCATTAATCTATTGAAACGTACACATTTTGGCTACATTTACAATAACATACCTTTCATTACTTGAAAATAATTCAAGACCAATATTATCATAATAATAAACACGAAAAACAAAGTCAATTCTGAAATTACAGATATGGTACAGTACAGTCTGAGTCAGACTGTCATTGAAATGTGTTAAAAAAATAGTGAAACAACTCTGAATATGAAAAAAAGCAAAACATGCAATCACACCACATTCTGCCGAAAATTTGAACATGCTTTATAAGCTGTTCCGCCAATTATGCTTCGGAAAACTCTACATTTGCTTTGTTTTTTTTTTAAGTACTTGGTCAAAGCATGGAGTCCGAGTGATCAGGAAATCAAATTCATGCTGGGATTCTTCTTGCGTGATATCGGCACTAAAACTTTCACTGACGCCAGTGAATAACACTGCCGTTAACATTTAAAATTTCAAGGAATTCTGGGACTAGCCTCAAAATTAAAACAAAAGCTCATGTTAGACGGCAATCGCATTGCTGCAACGTCATTCTATGAATTTAACGACAGTTGGATGTTTCGCGGTCAGATGCCTAACCCTAACCCACGGTCACACATCGCTGGCACCGCGACTCCGTGGGCGCTTGTCTTCAGACGCGGCCGTGCTCGGGGCAACCCGCAGTGGTGCCGTCTGACTTCGGGGGAAGAGTGCGGAAACGAGCAAGGCTCAGACACGTTTCAGACGCAGGGGTGCAATGTTGTCACCGGATTTTCGGACTCTTCTTGCTCGGTCTTGTAACACCGCGGGTCAGGTGACAAGTACAATGGGGGCCAGGGTGGGTGGGGGCAGAGTGCCTGAAGCTTGTCATTATCCTTTTCTTTTCGGCGGAATGCGGCATCTTCAGCCTGCAGGGGCTCGGGTTATATAGGCGAGGGGGGCAGTGTTGCATTTTTTTCTTTGTTTTGTTTTTTTTTTTGGAGTTCGCCCCCCCCTTCCCCACCATTACAGTCTCCTTGGGCTATGCTCCTCCGTGCAGGCGCCTCTCCGGAGGCTTATGTCATCCAGCGCGATCTCACCGCTCCGGTTCCTCCCCCGCTCGCCCTTCAGGATCACCTGCGGGAATTGAGAGGAGCCGGCCCTGAATCGTCTTTCTTTACCATAACATCAAGCAGGTGGGACAGAAAGATTCCAGCAACCCCATACCGACCCCAGTACCAAGCCAGGGAACATTCACCCACATTCAAAGGGGGCTGGACAGCACAGGGTATTAGTGATGGCCAAATGAAGCTCCATGAACCATTTGCTGTATTTTTGGTCTCCACTAGATGGTGCTCTTGGCTTGTTTTGGGCCATGATTTGTGCCATTTGTTTTTTTTACAGAGCTCCATCTACTGGGGTGAAGACGTACAGCAAATGGTTCATGAAACGTCATTTTGTCCATCACCACACCCCTGATGTCCTTGCTGGCCGGTGCCAGCGCCACGCTGCGGTACTCACGCTTTCCAAGCCGACTCCCCACAGGGTGATCTGCGTGTGCCTCCAGCCGTGCCCCCCCGTGCGGCCCCAGACGGCCGGGCTGTGCTGCTGGGCCTTCCTCAGGAAGACCTGCAGGACGCCCACGTGATGCCCTGAAAGCTTGTGCCGGAACGACAGGCAGAGGTCCCCGGCGTCCCAGGACGCCGCCAGCGGGATGACCAGCCGCGCCCCACGCCCACTCCGCCGGCCCCACACCTCGGGGATGGTCAGGTACTTCCCTCCTGGAGGCGGGGTACAGCACAAGGTCAGGAAACAGAGGGCAAATGAATAATCAGCTTTTAATACATTTATAATGCAGAAGTTTGAATACCACCAGTCTGCATATGTAGCTTGTCTGTTCACCCCTTGTTGCATGGGTTAACTCAACCGGGCTTCTCCATTGATGGATTGGTGTCTGAAAACTGTCCATAGAGCATGACTGTGTGAATTAATGAGTCTGTGCCCTGCGACGGACTGGCATCCTGTTGAGGCTGTAACCCCAGCCTTGTCCGGTTTGGTATAGGCTCTAGGCCCCTCTATCCCTGACCAGGCTACGTGGTTGGATGATGGAAATGTTAGCCTGGTCATGTTTGTGATCTCTTGCCAGTCTTTGGAGTGTTCCACGAAGCAGGATTTCTCGGTTAGCTGGGTTAACGTAAGATAGAAGCAATTAACATGCGTTAATATGTTAATGACCTAACATCGGGCTGAAGGGGGGGTCTGACCAGGCCAGCCCCCGGCGCCACACATGGGTGTCATGAAACACCTCGCATTCACCCCTGACCAGACCGATGCTAAATCTCTGGCATCTCTTTACCCCCCCCCCCATGGGACTTGGGAAGTAGAATC
>JAABNY020000085.1:358036-380529 GCA_015164015.2 Brevimyrus niger | reverse complement strand
GCGCCACGAAAACAAAAAACCCCCCCCCCCCCCCCCTCCAGGGCCAGCCTCCCCCTCTGCCAAGTTCGGCAACGGGAAACAGAAAAGGACCGTCTTTCTAGAAGGCTCCGTGATGACCTCGACCAAGTGCTGCATGATCGCAGCGGCTCTTCCGTCAAGCTTGCCAGCAGAACTTTTACCAAGGACCCACAAACCATGACTCACACAACACGACATTTTTTGTGACACTGTTGTTTGTTTAGCGCAGTGCTCTTCACTGTGCGGGTCGTGGCGGCCAGTGGCTGAATAAAACATGAGCAAATTATGCTGAGCATCAGATTTATTCATTTTTATTATTTAAAAAAAAGTAATGTTTTTTTTTTTTTTATCTAGACGCAATACAACTTCCCCAGTCATGAGTCGATACGTAGTCAACTAACAATCAAGTGAAGCAGCATCAAGGTTGCTATCAGCTATTGAGCTTTTAAAAAGCAAATAGTGCCCCCCCCCCCTCCCTACTGGTAAGTGTGGCCCTTGTCTAAAATTTAATGAAGCACACTGGTGTAGCAGGTGCGTTTATCTAAGGCAAATAACACGAGAAAGCAGGATCAGAGCAACTGGGGCCTTGCTCAAGGGCCCGAGAGTGACATCACTCTGCCGAGCCTGGGATTTGAACTGGCGACCTTCCGATTACCAGGCACAGCGTCCTTATTAAGCCACACACCAGCACCGAGCCCTACGAGGGCTAATAAGGACATAGCACTCCGCCTCCACTCAATATGACGTGTCACACCTTCCATACCTAAAGGCGTTCATCATCCCAAGTCTAATTAAAACCGCAGACGATCCCCAGAAATGACAGCGGCGGACGCGTCTCTCCAGCTGGCTGCCGACAGAGTCAGCAGTGTCGCCTCCATCTCTTTCACAGTCCCAGTCTCCCGGAGCCAAACACGTTGGCATCCGGCAGTCAGCCGAACGAGTCGGCGAAACCAGCTGCCCATCCGCGTGATGCCTTGTGCGATCCGACAGGTCTCTTAGCGCATCCTCGAGAAACGCGCAGGCCATTCATCACCTGCCAACGACGCTTTCCGACAGAAACAACCTCCCTTCCCCCGCACCTCTGGCTGTTTGTCCCTCCCTCGGAATCGCGGATCCAAAAAGCACACGGCTGGCCCGACGCTCAGAAAGGAACCATGCCATCTTCCTCGACCGCGACTGCTGGGTCGGGTCGCCTCGATCATTCGCAGGATGGGTCATATGCTATATTTACAACGGTGACCTATCGGATCAGAACGCGACCTGCTGCTATTTTCAACCCGCTCGTTACGAATTAACTACCTGCGTTTGGAAAGCCCTTTGTGTTCTTACTGCTGTACATTTTAGAACCACGTTAATCGGCCCTAATACCAGGACGCGGTGTACATTGACGGAAGGTTCCCGGTTCAAATCCCAGGGTCGGCTGAGTGATGTCACCGTCGGGACCCTGTGCAAGGCCCTTAACCCCAAATTGCTCCATGGATCATCTGACCCCGTGAAAGCTAAACAAATGTAAACTAACCTTGCAAATACCTCAAACAATGGCTGGAATGACTGTCAGGATCCACGGGGAAGCAGGCGACGGAAGCCGTGGATATATACAAAAGGGCTTTATTGCGGGGCGAACAAACTCAAAGACATTAATGACCAGACTGAGGAAACAAATGGAAACGCGGACTAATGACAACAATCAGAAACAGCAGTAAAACACTGGGAATCCACATGAGGTTAACGAGGGGGGCGTGGCCCAGGAGGAATGGCACGATTGGGGCGTGACAAAAACTCTCGTGAGGCTGCACGCCTGCAACAGGTTGCTGTGGGCACACAGCAGGGGGTCAAAGGTCACGCCCCCCCGGCGTGACACTCTGGCCGAGGTGCAGCATTAATGCATCCGGCTGCAGTAATGGGTTTTGGTCCAGCATTCTCAGCACAGCGGGTCTCTGTGGTCTAAAAAGCATGAGCGCGGTGAACCCACCCGCTGGCATTCACAAACTCTCCGCATCAGGGAAAAAAAATGCAAAGCACTCTGTCGCATTTCTGTAACAACACCTCTAATTTAACAGTAATAAAATATGGGTGTAAAGGGGGGGGGGGGCAGGCAACACATGAAAGACACCTGTAGAGATTGTGCAATTGTGAAGAAATGCGAATGACGTCTGTGTTTATGGACCGCTACCCTTATAACATAATTGGCTCAGGGGAGCCTGGACATTAGACATGTAGACCAGTTTGTTACCGCAGCGACTGAAAATAAACACAACGGGGCCAGTAACCTGAGAGTGAATCAGAATTAAATCAGGTCTTAGACTAACATCACATTATCATGGATTAATAGCAGGAGAGGCAGAGTGTTGGTGTTTGTGTTGCAGGGAGGACACTCGCACCTTGACAATGCATCCGTTCGGTGAAGGGGCCCCTAGGGATAAAAATGTATGCAGAATTTTTGTCTTATATGCCGTTTGATTGGAAGAGAGGCAGGGGTGTGGCTAGAGAGACAGGGGCGTGGCAAGAGAGACTAGGCGTGGCTAGAGAGATGGGCATGACTAGACTAGGAGTGGCTTTAGAGAAAGGGGCGTGGCAAGAGAGGCAGAGGTGTGGCTACAGGTGAGCCATGCCCACCCAGAGAGATCGCCTGTCCACCCAACAAAGACAGACCAAATATGAACAAGATTGGCCTCACCCCATGATTAACTTCTACCCCACAGGTCGACAACTTTTTAATGCTGGCAATAAAACCCACCCGAGGATGGTATCCTGGTAGTATCATTGAAGAGCCGTCACTATGCATGCGTCCCCAGAAGGCCATGCTTCCTATGCAGCACTGGCAGAGGGCAGAGCTAACCCCCAGCAAGCATGGAGGCTACCCCTGCTGTGAGCTCTCTGGGCATACTCTTTCCATGAATTTAGAGCAAGGAGCCTGGGCTGGTTCCTAATGGCGAAAATTGGCAAATAATGGGCGCTCTGACAGAGCCCTCCATCAGCTCTGCCGCTAATAGGCGACACCTTCAGGTTAATCCATATACTCATTACAGTCAGCCTGGCGCTTTGACCGAAAGCCATTACGAACCCGCAGGCCGCCCGCATGTTCGCCCAGCGGTCTGATATTACTCCAGCAGACAAAACAAAACCCCCTGTTAATGGGGGCGGGGTGCCCACATGAGTCTGCGTCGATCGGAGACAGAAGCTGTGAGCTCACGGACAGGATGCTCTCGCTCTCTCGCCATCTGCAAAGCCCACATCGCTGCACCTCTGCCCATTGTGGTAACACGATGCCCGGGCGCATTCGTCTCAAACAGCCTTTTCATAAAAGCGTTCGCGGTGATGGCTGAGTGTGATTTGTCAACCGGAGTGCGATGCCCAGGGGTTGGCGGTCCGCTAATAGTGCAGACAAACTCGGCAGAATTAAGCCGAGAGAACAGAGGCCGTCGTGGTAGAAATATCAAAAGACAAATGATTTTCAAACCCGTTTTCAGTAGCATGCTGATGTGTCGTGCGCTTCCTAAGATAATTCACATCAGTGTGAGATCTCTCTCAATCGGGGGGTGTTATCGAAAGCTTTTATCAAGTTGCCAAGAAGAACAGCCAGCATGCAGGAATGACTGAGTTAAGCACGGCTGAGCAAGCCCAACTCAGTTTAGAAAAATAAACACCGCTGTGGTTTGATGGTTGGATTGAAGCGTCGACATTAAACTTTTTTTTTTTAACCCCCAGGTTATAATTAAAAGAGATCAGACCAAGCTGTTCAAGGAGGCTAAATGCTTCCAAGCCTTAAAGTCAAGTGGACGTAATTTCAATATTTGCTTGGTAAAAATGGCAACTTCTTAGGGAAATTGAAACAAAAAGCCAGCAGCAGTAATCCAATATAATCTAATGGACGAGAACGAAAATATTAGTAAAAATAGGCTACTTGACATTCTCTGCTATCACATATGCGTGCATATTGGATAATTAAAGGAGGTGGTATCCACAGATTATAGGTGAGGACATCTTGCCGACTGCGGCGGCGGCACTGCGCACGTCGGCCGTCCCGGATCAGAGCGCATTCCTCAGCTTCGGCACCTTCCTGTCCCGCTTCTTCAAATATTTCACCCCAATCGTGTTTGGACTTGAACCACCCAGCAACGTGAAGGTTGTCACTTCCCAAAGATCAGCGGGGAAATATGTAAGCAACCCCCCACTTGTGACTAATACATGAACTACAGACGCACGTTTTGTGTTGCCGGGATTAAAAACTTCACCGTCTTGTAAATAACAGATGCATATATGCGTTTATATCTTATTCAGTAATCAACGGTGAAAACAAGTGCGAATCGCAGCTCTAAACAGATAATACATTTAAAATGGTCGAAATTTCCGATGGTTTACAAACGTGTTCAGAAGTCCGTGCAATATAAGCCGTAGAATCAAAGCTGTTTACGTTTTCATCGTTATGAAAATCAATACTCAATAAAATACACCTCGAGTCTCTGTAAACCTAAAATTAATTTTAAGCAGCATGACACATATATAACATATGTCCGTCTCTGCTGCCAATGCAATTAAGTTATATACATTTAAATGTAAATTGTTTAATGTATCTGCAGAAACACATTCTCCCAGGAATAATGGAAAACGCTGGCCGTTTCATGAGCGAGTCGCACGGCATTCACAACACACTGGCCGTATATACTTTGCACATATAAACAGTGTTCGTACCTGCCGTCAAAGTCCGCGATCGCTCCGAAGCAGCAGCCGCACAGAAGCGTCAACTTCACCCATACTTCCATCCTTAGACGAATGTGTCCTCCGATGCTTTCCCGAAACCCACACTAGCGGTCAGGCAGCCGATCCCAGCATTCAAACACTGTCACCGGCGAGAAAAACGAGCACGGGGAGCTTTTCCAACCTCAGAGCCGGTGCGGTTTGGGTACCCTGCGCACACTTCATTTACAGGGGGGAAACCGGATCTGTCAAGAGCGGAGTGCACTCTACCGGCGCAGTATGGAGTTTTCCCACACACGGCCACAGACCCATCTGATATACACCTTACAGCCCCCTCTCAGTCTGCACACAACACACCACCGATCGAACACTTTTAGCACTACTCATAAAAAAACAAGTCATTAACTCAATTCAACGTTGATGCACGTTGCACGCCTCGCGTCGTTTGCGGCCGGCACCGCACCTTTCAGATCCGAGCAAACGATCTGGGCTGGGACTGGGTAAAATTACCCCTATTAGCTGTACCTGACACCTACGCTTTCCCTTAAACGGACTGCCGGCGTGGTGCTCAGTTTAATTAAAGTCAGTTTTGCGGAATCGTGTGCCTTGTCGGTAATAAACAAAGAGTAGATGGATAAACTTTGAGAAGTTAAGTAGGGCCGCCACACCTTAATTTACACATGCTGGTAGATAACTCGTTCATATTACGAAGAGGATGTCTTGTTTACTATATATCCAAGGAACGGCATTTTTGGAGGCTGATTGCGTTTCAGTTTTTTCCATTGTCATGTACCACGTGCTCTGCCTCCGGGGCACCTCAATGAAAGTTTCATGACTTAAAGCCTCGCATCTAAGAAATTTCGGTAACCCGGTACAGATATTGCGAGGGAAAAAACGCACCGTCTCATCTTTGGAAATTCTTTTGCTCGAGATCTGTGCCTTTTCGCGTATTTCCCTTAGGTGATGATGGACGATGAGGCTATGGGCTGTTTTACAACCAGCAACTTATACACCTACTTGCTCTGAAGCCATTTAAAACAGGCATTCAAAAAGTTCCCAATTTGTCCAGTTAAATCAACCTGAATGAAATCCCAATTGTGGTAGAGAACAGCTACACAAACCATTATATTCGTTCAGCTTTACCAAACCACCCCCTGAAAGGTTTTATTACTATGGCTGTGACGTACAAATTGCCATAATTTTGCCATCGATTCTTTGCCTCTCAGTAGACGTTTCACTTTGATCTCTGATCCATTTTCACTTTAATGTACCTCAGTTTCGCTCACAATCTTTCACGGCCCCCAACTGGGATTTGGATGAGCACAGAACCCAATTTTCAACACAACCGCAGCGGTACTGGGCTGTGACTTAGTGACCAATTAGTAAGGTAGTTCCATGGTTCGAAACACCTCCAGAGGTGAAAGATCTTCGGTTAACACTATCTTAACACTATCCGCAGCGCGATGCATGTCCATCTCGGAATGACAGATGTCTCAGGAAAGCCATGTTTTTTTTTTTTTTTTAATAATAATAATAATAATGTACATCTACTTAGAGAATACACAGAAACGTGCGTTTTTTTCATTTAGTTCTACAGCAAACGTTCTGCTATCTCTCCGTGGCTAAGCGATAAAGCAAATGAATTAAATTCGGCTTGTTTACTTTTGCTGATCGTTTTAGAAGCTTGGAGGACTCGAGTTTTTCCCCGGCCAACCAAATCCATACCTGAATCTCAAGATCAGTTTTAGATAACGAACCCTTTTAACTGCGTTCTGTCAGAGCGTGCTGGGTCATGTACCAGTATTTAAACAAGAAGTCCTTTTTAGCCTCTTTAAACTGAAAAGTCGGGGGAAAATTTGGAACAGTTTGACTCATTTTAATTAGCTCAAGAGATTTTAGTACCAAAACGTGTGTTTTTTTTGTTTTGTTTTGATAAACACAAAAGGACATTGCAGTAATACATCCTACAATTAAGTTAACGGATCACTTACGAAATGTGAAATTCCTGATATGGATATGGCAAAGTCTCCAGACGTCAAAATGTGTCTTTAAGTAAGGGAGGGGGGGGGGGGGGCAGGAAAAGTCGAATCTTCGATAAACGTAGTTGATCCCGATGGAAACGTAATACTGAGGAACTTCAGGACGTGTTCATGTACCCTAGTGGCCGGACGAGGAATTAATACTGAAGCATACATGGGAGAAATCCAGATGGATTCGCTGATTAGAGAGTGACCTACAGCATAGTGTATTACACACAAACCTTAGCCTCACCTCAGCCTTCCCACAGAGTAGCGCATTTCATCGAGTCCCCCCACATCGCATATTCAATAGGCGTCTGCCTACGTGTGTCTGTCATACGTACTGGGGCAGGGACAATGATAATGGGAGGCGGGGGCATGGGGGATGCTGAGGAAAATATCCCTTTGAAATAAATCTGGCTCCTGAAGGTGTCGTGCGCCTTGCCACTCACCCCGAGACAGTCTGCGAGCACAGAATTCCGATGAGTCCCCGAGACGGCAAGTCATCTCTGTAGCCGGCGGAGGATGGAGTCGGCGTTCCCCAAGAGTTGAGGCACGGGGCGGCCGGGGACCTTGACCCAGGACCCAAGGCTTCCAGGCACAGAGCCAAAGAGAGAAAGTCTCTGTAGCCTTAGCCTGCATCAGCCCTGGGAGAAGTTTTGCCAAGAATCTTGCCGTATTAATCAGTGAGCCGGACGAGCTTATGACTTACAAATGAAGGGATTAGGCACACGGAAGCATCGGCAAACGCATCGCTATGCTTTAGGAAGGTGGAGTTGAACCAGCAGCAAAAATAAAACACATGCACACATGCGAGAATTACCCATCGAGTTCTGGGTACATCACTCAGGATGATGGAAACACAGAGCACGTAGTACCCTCCCTTTGATTAAGGAAAACATTTCATCTCGACCGACCACGTCACTCAAAGTTCGCGTCAACCTTGAATCCGTACGGCCTTCACTCCCGCCGTTCTTTGTTGATGTACTAATCCTGCTTTGAGACTGTCGCCTTCCATAAATAATCGGCATACTGCCCAGCTCTCGAAAACATCAATAGTGGTCCTGAGGGATCAGTGGTCTGCGATTCTCCTTTGGAATTCTTATCGCCGGGCATTTAAAAAAACACAACATCCGCAGATAAAGAGGACTCTCATAGATTGCCGGCGAACGACGGTCCATTCCAATGAATAATTTTGCATCCGCAATGACTCGAAGAGGCAGATGGCCTGGCTTTGTGGCTTAACCGCGACACCAAGCAGCAGATGTAAAAATCTGTTGTCATCTATTACGGAATCTCATTCACCTAATTTGTAGAACGACACGGAATGGGACGCAAGGGTGATCTCCTCCTCTCCGAAGCGTGCGGTTCAGGGAGGCGTCCCCACTTCCTACAACAAGAAGTCCTATCTCACCTGTTTTGTTGATCTTATCACTGGTGGAAGCAGATAGACAAATCCCAGCAGGGTGAAGAATCCCCTGTATATACCGGTGTTTTGGGGGTATGCTGGGACCACACAGATGCCACTCGTTCGATTTTGAAAGGAATTTATTCAGTATTAAAACGCCCAACCAATGCTGTCTGCAACTTGTACTTGTGCCAACGGGAGTGTGTAGTAAACGTGTATCTATTGTTCCCCGTTTCTTATTTTGAGCCACACCCAGTGCGATTCACTATTATCGAAAGAACGTGCTTTTATCAGCATCGGCAGCATGGCCGACACGCCTGGCTTAGCGGTGTCCGCTGGGTCGTGAAGACTCTGGACACCTGAGTTTGAGGGGGGGGGGGTTTGGTTTATTCCCCTAAAGGCTGCTCATAGGGTCATGCAGGATCAAGCCCTGGATCGCGGAGACGATCATCTCGGGTGGTTACAGGCATTCTTCTGAGCCCACCGCCTGACGTTTTAATAACCGCAATAATCTTATTTTATATCACTGCTTCTTCTTCGGGCACAGCTGCCGAAGACTGGGGGGGGGGGGGGGGTCTTCAGCTCCCGGAAAGGTTCCTGGTATAAAATCAGGTTCAATAAAACATGTTTCTTTGCCTGTAAAAAAATTTTTATCCATAAAATATCGACAATGCCCTTAAAGTTGAATTACGACCCTATTTGTCCACCTTCTTGGTATAATGACACGTAGTGCCATAGCAGAAGTGATGGGGGGGTTTAAAAAACGCATGATTGCATCTCGTATACGAGAGGGACTGAGATCCCGGGATCCGGTCCCCGGCTTCAGCAGAGCCTCTGGCCGGTGGGAACCCCGACCAGCATGTTGTTTTTGGGGGAGCAGCTTGCAGGCTCCATGGTCAGGACCCTGACGGAGTAACCCAGACTCTCGGCAGCCCAAGCCCGGTCCAGATCCACCAAACCCATGCACTGCTTGCCTAAGGAGAGAGAGAGAGAGAGAGAGGGAGTAACAAATGGCACCGATAAAGTGCATCTTAATCTTCATTTCCCATCAAAGTAAATAAAAATCGGAAATGTTAACTAACATCTGCAGGAAAATGCCAACAGGAACAATATCATTAACATGTTACAAAAGCATTTCAAAGTTTAATTAAAGTGAAGAATCTTATTACAGGATATGTTTAAGGGGCAAATCCTGTTACAGAGTGTGCCAGGGTGATTATTTTTGAAGTCTGCAAGAAAAAGAATGATGCTGTAGGAACTTTCTGTCGGTGACTCTAAGAACAGAGATTAAAGCTTGTTAGGTTGTGCCCACCGACAGATGGGAAGGGTCTACCCTCTCGCCCCCCCAGAGAGCGTCAGCGGAACGGCGGCCGTCAGAAACGGCGTGATTTATAAGGGCTGAAGCTGAACGGACCGTGGGAAGGGAGGGCTTTGTTTTCGGTGCCGGTGAAGTTGGCAGAAGGTGGGTCATAAATTCGGGGATGAAGGACGTGTCTGAAAAGCTCTCCCACATCTTCAGCCTCGATGATACAAGCTCAAACCAACACATCCTATCCATGAACAAGATTTACTCCTATAAACACCAGCAAGCTCATGTTTCACACTCTGCCTTCGCTAACTGATCGCTCCCCTGTATACTGGTTACCAAACAGGATCATTTAAACTGGCCCGCGGGGGTGTGAGTGGTACTTTGGGGTCTATTAATGGAGTAACCTACTTACCTATTAACTGTCGGTCGGGAGGCAACTGGCCAGCCGTTTGGTCCGCGAACCTGCAGAGGATCATGTGCTCCTGCGGGGGGGAAGTCGGGAGACGATGTCTTGTGAGGCGGGAACCCATGCATTCCTGTTTGTTTGCAACTTTCTGGAAGCTTCCTAAAATCTATATCCTAGAGGTGCAACCCCTCCACCAATAGCAGTGTCACAGAGTTCAAGCACGGCTGGGCAAAAGGGAACTAGGATCTTGGAGGTAGAAATAAACCATGATGCGCCCCCCCCCCCCCCCACCCCACCCCAAGGCTTCCCTGGGGCAGCAGTGCGCCTTCGCTAACAGCGCTCATCGGGATTCCCGTCTCTCTAATTGATCCCATTCTTCACTCCGCGATGAGAAAGCACCCTTTGGGCCGGCATTCGGCCATTAAGGCTCAGTGTTAAATATCGATACTTCCAATCACTGATAGTCCATCTCGGTGCTGCGTCATTCATCATCGAGCCCCAGGCATTGCAGCCTGACGCTGGAAGGGCCGCCGACAGCAGAGGCTTCGTGCTTTTGGGCTCAGTGCTGATCCGTCAGAGGGACGCTAAATGCTGCCTCGTCTTTCAGGGCTGAGGGCCGTCAACCACCAAACTGTACCCCCCCCCCCCCCCCAGCACGGTGTTAAACTGATGAAATCCCAAAAGAGCTTGTGCGCAGGACAATGAATAAAGGAGGTACTTAGAAAGATTATAGGGAAGAGGTACCAAGATGACAATAAGAGGTAAAGTTCATCATGCCTTTAACGTGATATTAGCATTATCATAAAGTAAACTGGAACATAGAGTCTCAGGTTTAATTAGACCCGAATTAAATCCACAAATCCGAGCGGGGTTCTTTTAATCTCCAGAATGTTCGACACCGCAGCGGGAAGCCGGTTAAGCCCAGAGGGACCTCGCGTTTGTAGATTTCGTATCCACACCCCCCCCCCCCCAAACACCAGGAGTTTCAGAAGCTAATCTGTTTACGGCTGCCGAGCATAAGCTTGAGAAATGGCAGCGTCGCAGCGACGACTGCAAAACCTGCGTGACTCAGGCCAGACGCTGGGCTAGAACCGAACCTGCAGGGCGGCTGCAGATCGCATTCTGACGGCGCGGTGGAACGTACCTTGTAGCTCAGCACATCCGAAAACCGCTTGCTGCAAACAGACGCGAACGTGTTAGATATTTACAATATTTGCATTCAATTCAAACATCCCCCCAAAATGGAGCAGCATAGTTCCAGTAAGGGTATCTTTAGGAGTCGTCTTTGTATTTGGGGGTTAGGGTTACTGGGCTCAATGGTCTGAGCAGTTGGCCTGCTTTTGGTGCCTTTAATGTTTAACTTGCCCTCTGGTGAATATCTGAAAGTTAATAAGACGGCAAAGTCGGCCCGGGCCGTACTCAAACGGGAAGTTCACCTCCAGGTGACCCACCTCCGGGGGAAGGTGAACTTCCAGGTGTTCTGGACGAAGCCGTAGCAGCAGGGGCTGATGACGAAGGCGGCCGCCGCCCGCAAGCAGTGCTGCAGCACCATGTCAGTGGCCACGCCGCAGGCATGCAGCGCCACCTGGGGGCACACAGTGGGGGAGACCGTAACTGCACCGGTCCACATCCTGCCGCCTCCAGCTTCACATTTCCACTTAGCGGAAGTAGAACCGCTTTCACCTCTTATGAAGAACTTCACCCCTGTAATGAATAATGAGCCCTTCTGTTGATGATTCACCCCCATTATGGGTAATGGGCCCTTCCACTGCTGATTCACCCCCATTATGGGTAATGGGTCTTTCCACTGATGCCTTACACTGTTCAGAGTAATGGGCTCTTCCATTAACGCATCACCCCGCCATTATGAATAATGGGTTCTTCCACTAATGGTTCAACAAGAGCAGCCTTTCCTTTCTACCAGACCCCCTTCTAGGAAGAGCTGCAAGCTTTTCCATCTGAGACCATCTCGGGGCATCGGGGGGGTGGTGGTGGTGAGAGTGCTCTGTGTAGTCCTTGACCTTCTAGATGCTGCCCTTCACCGGAATATTTCTCCGGAGCCACTCCAACTTTCTGCAGAGACGGCACGGCACCGGGGCCGAGTATGGTTGCCATGGGGAAGTCTGAGCTTTCTAAGAAACCGCGAGTGGCCACATTTCAGAACCCCTACACAAAGGGGGACACCGCGGAGCTCGGGAAGGTTCCGGATTACGGCTTGCGTCGGCACGGCACTCGGTGCGATGGGTCGGCAATCGGGGAGTCCACCTGATGGCCGGAATGGTTCATTGGAGCAGGGATATGGGACCTATTTGACAATATCCACGGAGAAGCCATTTCAAGATGTCCGCATCCTCAGAGAATGATTTTGGCATCAATCACGAGCTGCATTAATTTAATTCTATTCGCCGGAAATTAAAGACTGCAAAGGGAACTGGGAATCAGTTATGCTATTATTTTCTGATATGTAATGTGGACTTCACAGACCGGGGGTAGGAATGTGGTAAAGGGGGCTGAAAATACACAAAAATAAACACAAAAATAGTCCACGCAGAAGTCCACAGGCAAGGGCCCCGCAGTCGCCTTATCTCCCCCTCGGAAAGGAGCTCGCGACGGTAATGAAAGCAAGATGGTGGGCAGGTTTGGCAAGCGACCGGAGGAATTTTGTTTTTCATAGCAGAGAAGGCTTAATAAGCCGGGGAAAAAAGGGACGCCGTGTTCCTCGGAAAACGAGCGGACGTGCACCGCACGCCCGCGCTCCGCGTTTACTTCAGCTACAAGCCCCCGGTCGCAAAACCTGCACGTTGAGAAAGCCCTGCGAAGATGCACTTAGCACAGAACCCGAGGCCGTTATTAATAAGCCTGAGCCACGGCTGCAGTGAATAATGCATAAAAGAAAGATCATAAGGGGCTGAATTGTGTTAGCAAAGCGGTTCTTATTAGCCTCATCAATCTTGCTGGGGATCATTCGCATTCTTTCTGGGCTGGAAGATGCTTGTTTTTAACATTGCAAACTTTCCTCAGCATCGACCCTCCAGACCACCGAAGACTCTGGGCTGAAGCGTGAGCCTCGGACTGACCGCAGGTGGGGCTCTGCGTCACGGTGCCCCCCCCCCCCTCCGGGCGCTCGCTCCCTATCTGGTGAGGAGACGAGCACGAGGGGAAGCTGGGCTCCCAAGACGTCTGTGACCTTGGCCCAGGCAGTGCAGCTCCGCCGGTCCGGATCCTGTGCTTAACAGCGTTGCCACATCTCCGTTGGGCCCTTCAGTGAGGCCCTTAACCCCCCGAAAAAGGCTCCAGGGGCCCCGGATAAATGGCTAAGCCTACGCTTAGACCCCAAGCTTCACTCTCACCTCTTATGAGAGGTGTATGTACTTCGTGATAAAGCTCTTTTTTTTTTTGCGATCAACTCTTTAACCATACATAAAGACATACATACCTACATATACACTATTACCTCGGGATATCACTGAAAGGTACACTACACAGGGATATTGTAACTAAAAATACTTAGAGTGTGTCATTCAAATACCATGAGTAGATCTTTAAAAGCCAATACAGTGTCATTCCATACACAGACTGCAGCTGGTTTAGCTTGTGCATTGAGCTCCTGTGCAATGGGAATTCTCCGGATTATGTGAGTTCAGGTCAAACCTTATAGAACTTCTACAAAAGACTATGAACCTGCTTGGTAAATACTCGGGTCTGGCTTTCTTCATTTCTTTAAAAAATATATATATTTTTTTTTTAAAAACTGTAAGATGACTCGTCCAACAAAACGGAAGCTAGACAGACGCAAAGTGGCGTCCAAAACGCCCTCGCGATTCCAAATTCAGTTCGGTGGGAGAGGCCGTGACGAACGCTTCCAACAACTGGGGAAAATAACTCCCGCTTAAGGATCCTGGGCACCGACACGACGAAAACGAAAAAAGGAAGCCTCCCCTGCAGCTTTCAGTCCCCAGTCCCCGAGTCCTGTGTCTGACAGCCATACAACAAAACGGGGGCTTATTTCACACCTGGCTGGGGAGTCCGACCTAGCCAATCAGATTATTAAGCACGTTAAATCACAGCATCTGCCTTAAAAAAAAATTTAAATCGGCATAAACTGAAACCAACTGATATGGACTTTAATTATGCAGGACATTTATGAGTAATTAATAAGTGACAACTGGTACTGGATGCATTCAGAGACGAGAAAATATTAAAGAAGACATGAACACAGAAGTCAGGCTGCACGGGCTTATTATATGCCAAGGATGCGAGTTTGTCCTTGAGAGATGCAGGACACGCTTCTGTGGAAGTTTCCGGAAGAAACAGACTGCAGCAGTATGGGATGAGTCAAGATGCTTGGAGATAAACTCTGGGGAAGAGTTCTGCAATACACACTTCCAGCATGGTGACCAGATTTATCAGATATGAGAAAATGTAGTATTTCAATGAGAAACTCAATGTACAGAAATACGAGTTTCTGAAAAATCCCAAAACTGCAGGGGCAGAACTCAACATACAAAGATCAGAGGGAGTTAAATGCAAAAATGGCCCAGAATGGTGATGGACATCGCTAACCCCAGGCCGGCAGGGACGAGAGGGAGCAAGACGGGCCGTCAATGGGAAACTGTGTTTTATTTCAGACTCCCACGGGGGTGAGAGGGCGCCCGCAGGGTAAAGACTCCCGGACGCAGAGCAGAGCTCTCGGAATTCATTAACTCGACCATTCAAAATAAAACAGACGCTCTCTGGGCCTTCTTGAGCACGGAAGGACGGGAAAAATGGAAAGAAAAAAAACAAAACAATCAAACAGTTACATTTGTGAAACAAAATGTACAATAAATTCAAGAGAAGACAGCATTCAGCTGCCAGTCCTTGAAACTAATGAGGGATTTCGGGGGGGGTGGGGGGGGGCTGTTCAGTACATACCCGAGCAGCGAGGAACCGATGGAAATTAGAACAACAAGAGACTGACCCTGGGGCGCCGGTAGCGACGTGTTGCAGCTGCATTCGTATGCGTGGCAGACGCCCGCGGTTCTGGTGGGACTCACCCCTATCTGGAAGGGTCCGGTGAAGTAGTCCAGGTTCGCCTGGATAAAGGACACATTTTCCAGGCCGAGTTCAGCGCATCGGGCTTTCGCTCGGAGCAGGGATTCCTCCTTGTTCTCGATCAGAATCACCTAAGATAAGGGGGGGGTGTAACATCGGTCAGCGGAGCCGGCGTCTGCACCACGTGACTTAGGCGACCCTCGACACGACTCGCGATCGATCCGCCGCGGCGAGCCAGACCCGCGGCTGCCGTCAATTAGGGTTAGATTGCTGCAAAGGTAACGGAAATGAAAACCTTCGACCAACAAACAGCATTAGGCTCCCCTGGGCCCCAGGATTCAGTGCCGGCTTCGAATTAAATTCTGCCAGCTGACAAATGTCTGGTCTCCGCCTGTTATGTTTGGGGAGCGGAGGAGAAGGGTCGGTGTGCACAGCGGACCGGTGGTTCGGGGTCGTGCGACTCGTAAATTAAGGGAGTTGGGGGAACCACGCGCCGGCGGGAGGCTGGGAGCGAATTCAGCGTTTTCTCAGGTTCAGCCATTTGCCGTCGACGACCCTCACCGGGCCTGGTGCAGGGGGCGTAACCGGACGGGGGCGGTCTTACCTGGCACTCGGGGAGGGCGTGGCCGAGAACGATGCCGACGTGTCCCTGTCAACACAAACGTGGGTCAGAGCGCTCGGGCCGGCGGCTTCCGGAATCGGGCCGATACATTCACCCGCCGCCTGTACGGCGCCGCCCCGCCGCTTACACCTCCGCTGCAGAAGTCCACCACCCGGTCTCCCGGACGCGCTGACTCCGTCACCATGGCAACCAGGTTGTTCAGCTGCTGCCGCTTTCTCATCGCCCGGACGTCTGACATTTTTCCTGCAAATAGTGAATGAACAAAATCGATACACGCATTTAAACCCCCCCCCCCACCCCCTCCCCCTCCCTAGTCCCTGCACATGAAGAGCTGAAGAAATATTTCATATCCAACAGCTTTATTTTGCAGTTACGGTCAGTTAGACCTTGTGCTCCAATAATCCGTGAAGACATTTGTGAAAACAAGAAGTTTCACGCCAGAAGTTCCCAGCATTCCCGGCACCTGAGGCCAACAAGGCTCCCTGGGAGCTGGCAGGACAGTGTCGACTTTGTTATGAGTAATTTTCCTCGGTGCAGGCCTGACTGAACGTGATCCCCATGCCTCCATTTCACACCTTATTCTCACCCCCCCACCCCCAAAACCAATGTTTTCTTTTGAGCTTAACTGCTCCCCAAACCCCTTTTGGTATGTGGCCATTCCGAAACGTCAGGCCACGGCTTCCTGCTCTGGTGCCCCGCAGACAGGGAGACATGGCAGGGATGCACCCCATTAACTCGTCCCTTCAGAGCCGTGAATCACGAGCGGTGAGAGCTTCGCCCGGCCCCCGTGTCACGCTGTGATATCGCCTCCGCGGGAACGTCGGGAACTGCT
Organism: Brevimyrus niger; assembly: GCA_015164015.2. NCBI lineage: Eukaryota > Metazoa > Chordata > Actinopteri > Osteoglossiformes > Mormyridae > Brevimyrus > Brevimyrus niger. The sequence goes on along the minus strand of JAABNY020000085.1, from coordinate 364,184 downwards.
GGCAAGGTGCGGGAGCCACAACCGTGGAGTTTCACGATCTTCCTCACTTGTGTCCTCATGAGCCGGACTCCCGACTCATCTGCCATTATCCATCGTCGTTACTTTAATTAATATCGCTTTCTGCCGTCATTTATCATTTGATGGGAGGAAAATAAAAATGACGACTAGCCGCTGTTGTTATCCAGTGTATTTATCAAGACATAAGTTGGGACATTCTTGGTTAAATCACTGGTTAAAGTCAGTCTTGCTGTTGCCAGAAGCTAAAAGTACGGCAACTGCACTGGGGAACCGGGAGCCAGGACCCTTTGGGTCAGGCGTCAAGCTCACCCGGGACTAAAGGGCCGGGATTCCAGTACGTTCCGGCGAAAGCATAACCCGTACGGGAGTGTCCAGACTAAAATATCAGTTAACAAAAGAGGGGGAGGGGGATTAAAATTTTTTTTTTTTTTTAAAGCCAGGTAATTTAACAAGATAACATGGAGTCACATCTGTGGGAGGCCGAGACGAGAAGGGAACAGTTCAGCAGCAGGTACCAGCACGCCGACCTGCTTCCCACAAACACCAAGCCTGACCTACAGCACAGGAACGGCAGCAGACGCCGGCGGGAGTCCGAGCAGCGTGTCGTCAGGGCAGCTCCACAGCTGATCATCGGGGTGTAAATTATAGTCATTAACACCCCCCCCCCCCCCACCCCCGCACCTCAGGTCATTGGGTTCGAATTAAAGGAGGCTAATTCGGTACTTCCTGGTGCCGTCCCATAAGGGGGCACAACCTCACTCTGATTCATCGCTCTTCCCGGCATAATGGGTCAGGACTGCTGAGGAAGGGGGTAGCGATAGTAGTGGGGGTTCCTTAGGCATTCTGCCACCCCCCCAAGAAAAACAGAGCACATGGTCTCTGCTAGGTGTGTGCGGTAATTATACAACGCAGTAATCCTCCTTTTCAAGGGAGGTGGGGGGGGGGGTGGCGATCACACACTGGTGAGACCCGTCAGCCCAGGCCTCTCGAGGTAGCTCTGCCCTGTCAGGGGTCAGGCCGTCTCGGTTCGGCGGAAACACGCCAGCCCCTTCCAGCTCACAAAAGCCAAGAAAAAATTCTGGCACAAGCCGGCCGAAGCCATTAAGGTAACCGGCAGCCGGCACAGGTGCGCGGGGGGAGAAAGCCTCGCCGTGAGGGTGACATGGGAACAGCCACACTGCTCTCCAGGTGCCACACGGCAGTATTCCCCTCGGGCGTCGGTGCCATTCAGTGCCGCCTCACCCCACACCAATGTCCACACAATTAATTTTGGTGGGGGGGGGGAACCTGAAGAGAGAGAGGAAAAAAAAAAAAAAAAAGTCGATAGACGTCACCTCTGTGCATGAGAAAACATACAGATGAGCCTAAAATTGGAGACCCGTCTGCTGCTAATGGAGTGTGGAGATGGGTGAATCTCTCCCAACAGAGCACAGGTAAGGCATCCCTCCCCCCAGAAGAAGCTTGTGGAAATATCTACACCATCCTCCCCATTGAGTTTACAGCACTGAAACGCTCCTGAGGCGTAACTAATCCATCCAGCCGTCTGTCCCCCCCAGTGAAAATGCAGCCGAGAGTTTTCACCGCCGGCTTCTAGAATTTTTTTTTCATCTTTCACACCCCCATCCCCCCCCCCGCTAAGAACTCCTTGGGATGCTTCTGGGGCTGCATTCTCATTTCCTCCTTTAGGGGGCCTGTCACTTTAACCCCCCCCCCCCCACCAGAGAAACAGCAGGAAGTACGTTCTTTTTGGAAATAGAACGTCCTATTTTGGACGAGTGAAAGAGCTCTCTATTTTATCGCCATGTGTCTCCCTGGCATATGAGGGGCCACACCTGAGGGGCCACACCTGAGGGGTACTTTGGCACCAACTAATTTGACTAATCGCTCCTCAGGGCACTCTGTCCGCAAGCCCGACGGGCACTTCTGCGCTCGATGGCAGAGGCTTGCCGACTGCCGAACGTCTTAGCCGTCTTCTCGAATGAGAGTCAGCGGGAGGCCCCAGCAGGTGAGGAAGTCAAGTTTGAGAAACAAGAATCCGCATGTCCGAGCTCCGCCGGGGAGACCGCGGATCCTCCCCGCAGCCCCGGCTCCTCGGCAAACGCCGCGCTGCGCCAGCAGGTAATATCGCGAACTACGCCGGTCAATTTACATAGAAGCACTAAGAAAACACATCCAAACAAACCAGGGGGGGGGTGGGAAAAGCCGCGGGACTAAAGCGAGCAGAACTGCTGTAATGGAAATCACGCTGCCCCCTCCACACCACGACACGACCGGCTCACAAACCACCAGGACTAAGAATTAACCTGCAAATCTTCATCCCTTCTCACGGCTCCCGAAAATCCACTGGTTCAGTCTCTCCTTCCGGAAAGCTGCTTTCCCATAGAGGACGCCAAGCTCCCCACTGCTGGGCAGCGAAGCCTCGCACGGGGAAAATAAGGCCCAAACTCTCCGTTGTTTCCCAGGCACAAATGGAAAGACTTTCATATCAATGGTTGCGTTCCGGAACCCCAGCCTGACATCAAAGCCCAATAAACCCTTCTGGGAAAATTCCTGGGGGCGGAAAAATATTAATAACTGCCCAGATCAATGGAGAAATTTTATATATTTATGTTATGTGTGAATAGCCTGCTACAGATCATACCACACCACGTGACTGAGGTCTACGCTCTGATCGGCTACTCTGATATATGCCATTTCTTCAGTTTGATTCACACCCATGGCTTGGATCGCTGTCATACTGCATGACCAACCTTCTTTTGAGTTGCAGATCGCATACAGGCACCTTGACATTCTGCTGCACAGACTGCAAGCCATCCAGGCCCCGAGGCCGCAAAGCAGAGTCACGCCCCCCCCCGGCTCCCTCTGCCACGCTGCACTGTTGAGATGAGGTTTTGCTGTTGGTATGCAGTGTTTTGTTTGCTGAAGTCGTGTACGACCACATTTACTGGAAAGCTCAACTTCTGTTCCAGAAGTCCTGTGGAACGACCTGGTGGTCGTTAGCAAACTTTATACCATCGGCAACGTTCTTCTGTAGAGCAGTGGCTTCTTCAAAGCTAACTGCCTATGAAAACCACGTTTCGTACAATGGCTCTCTTATTGTAGACACAGATTTAATCAAGCAGAATGAATGCATGCAAGACTTCAGCAATCATCCCTGGGGCACCTGGTCACTAGTTTGAGGAATCAAGGGCATGCTCTGGAATTGACCTTTGACCTTTGGGCACAGTAGGGCAGCTGCTATGCTTCCAGCTTTTGTAAACCTGCCCAACTGCGGTTTGACGGTGGCCCAAGACTTTTGAAATCCTTCTGCAACCATCCCTAGTCTTAAAAGCCTTGATGACTCTTCCTCTGAGGTGCACCGAAGTCTCTTCTGATCCATCCATATCGCGAAGACATTCCTTTGCGAAGAGCGGGCAATCAAAACATGTCCTGGGTTGTTTCTTATTACGGCGACTTAGGTGAAGATCAGATCAAATTCATGCGGAAATCCAAATAATTCCAAAAGGGTCCACGAACGATTTCTTCACCACAGTAAAGGACGGAGGCGATAGGGCCCCCTAGTCCCTTGTGGTTATAAAAACAAACATGAAGGAGGTAGATGCAGATGAATGGAGCAATATGGGTATGGGGGGGGGGGGGCAAAGGAACACCCAGAGTGATATACCATCACCCCCCCCCCCCCCCCCGCCAACGGAAACCGGCAGCAGGTGAAAGATCCAGGTGCTGACAGATTCCACGATGGTATTTGTAAACGGCATCATCGACGGAATGCGACTATTATGGCGCATATTTCAGAACCGGCACAATCAGCTTGGTGGATGGCACATGTGAGGCACTGTTAACTGTTTGGGCGGTACCCAAAACCCTAGAACCTCCCCCACAACGGATGCAAACTCTTCCTATGTCAAAAACATGCATCTAAAAGCGCAATAGAAGCTGCATTGTTCTCCTGCCCCGTTCTAACGGAGTCGAGGGCAAAGGCAGCTTGTAAACAATGCACCTGACCTGTTTTTAAAACACCCCCTCCATGGCAGGAGTGACAACAACAGACATTCCCCCCACACCACCACCCCATCGCCTCATCAGTCTGCAAACCCCTTGGAATTATCTAGATTTCTGCATGAATGGCTCCTAAAATGCGATTCGATCTTCATTTAAGTCATCATACTAAGCTCCAACCACCCCCACCCCCACCCTAAAGACAACAATGATGAATGAAAGCTGAAGTAAATCCCCATGACATCCACGGAGCTGAGCTTGGTCTTACGAGGTGCAAACGGGAAACACCTCCAGGAATACGGGCAATCTCCCTAGTCAGTGACGCCGGCCCTTTAAGGCCCGTTTGGGAGAAGGAGAACAGGAGTAAGAGCAGCACCATGGAAATGCTCTCTTGCGAGGTGTGTGTGTGTGTGTGTGTTTGTGTGCGCTCATGCTGCAGGGCAAACCTGCATCTGCCGCTCACGATAACGCCTACTATACCTTCAGCTTCAGATGAGAGATTCCAGGAATGCACCCCCCCCCCACTCCCCGCTCTCTCAGGCTGTTCCTGAAAGCCTGGAGAAACACACCCGCAGGAGGGATACGAAGCCGGCAAACATGTGGACGACTCCGCTCTGGGGCTTGGGGGGGGGGGGGGGGGGGGCCCCCCTTATCGCCAATTTCCCAATTTTTCCGCCCCCCCCCACAAAAAGAAGGCAGAGATCCAAGCTACTGGATGACATTTTCTCACAGTTCACCGCAGCCGGTGCATGGTGCGGGCAAGCACATCTGCAAAGTTCACCGCAGCCGGTGCATGGTGCGGGCAAGCACATCTGCGCAGATGCAGAGCCCCGGCCGACTGCTGGAAAGCATGCATCAGTGGCCAGGCGGTGAGATCCAGCGTGACCGCAGCTCACACCAGACACAAGTGCCACGCTGTTAAAGACGGCATTAATCCAAGGTCACACTCTGCGCGCGTTGCTGCCTGTTGTAATGGGCTTTACCGAGCCAATTACGGTCCGGGATGGCATAAGCGACGCCGGCGCAATGCAAAGGCGGCGTCGGGGCAAATTGCGGAGAACGTGGGGAGAGATTGTGGGACCTCGAAATCTGGAAGGAGCCTGAGAGGAAGACCTTTGTGATCAAGGAGGCCGAGGGTTCCAGCACATGGGTCGGGTAGGCCGAGCCGAATTAGAAGAGAGACTCCAAGGTGTGTTTGTCCATTAAGTTAAACCGCATGGTCCAGAACGGGGAATGAGAGATAAGGAGGGGGTGGCACCTAATCGGTTTTGAAAATCAAATAAGTGATGTAGGACATTCAACACACAGCACAAGGACAATACAATGCAACCCTTGTCCTTTTTCACACCTTTGCTGATCCCCACCATCCTTAAAGCCCCCACCCCACACCCCCCACCCCCGAGTCCGTGTTTGAAAGGACTTCCTGGCTTGGTCAACCTCTCTTTGCCAACCATCATTTTGTCCATTTCCATGCAGGAAATCGCACTGCAGTAGGATTACCTGAATAGTACGTTAGGCCCATCCCAGGGCTTAAAGGAGCACAAGGAGATGATGTTTGTGCTGATGACAACGCTCCTGATTGAAGACACCCTCATCTTACAGGAACACACTCTGACCCCCCCTCCCCCCCCGAAAACCATCAGCATGGTGATGAACAGCAGCGGCTCATCATTTGGGGTAGATCTCACTTTCCTTCCACTGTCGGCCGCCACACAGATTTTCTGTCAAAGTAGGAAAGAAATATGGGGGGGGCGGGGGCATTGCCACTCAATGCGACTCGCCCTCATCTTTATTAATGCCTGATGTGAATCGGGCTACTCTCTCACACGACGCCGGACCCATGCAGAAACTCGGGGTCAATATAATCTCTCTAACCGACGCCGCCTCGCGGGTAAAAAACAGAGACGTGATCAAGCTCCCCCCCTATTAACGTGAAAGCCGCACCTTTCCTTTGACTAGACTCGCTTACCAATGAATTTCACCCTCCATCAGGGAAGAAACCAAATCATTGCTGGAGAGGGAATAAAACTGAGGAAAAAGTCCAGTGAAGTCATCCTGAGGCAACACTGTCACAGACTGGCGGTCGAGTGGACGATCTTGACGGCTAACCGCCCCCCAGCCCCCCCCCCCC
>JAABNY020000085.1:335244-350825 GCA_015164015.2 Brevimyrus niger | reverse complement strand
AGGGGCGAGGGGGGGGGGGGCTTTCCACTCACAGTGGCCACGGGGACCCCCAAAAAACACCAATTTATAAACTCAGGGATTTTAAGGGGCCAACAGGGCTGAATGGGGGGGGGGGAATATAGAACAGGAGGACAATTTGGGGACTTCTGGGGGGAGTAGCTACATCTGTTCAGTTATAGCCCCCAAACGAACCCAACGATGAAGGCCCACCAATCACTGTTAGACCTCGGTGTCAACATTACAGGATTATGAGCGCTCAAGCCACGCATGTGGTTCCATTTTCGCTTCCATGTTCATCATTCATATAAAAAGTCATTACAAACAAAACGAAAAAAAAAAAAACAGGCAAAAATGCAGCAAGTGTCTGTCCCAGCAATAAATCCCCCCCCCCCCCCAGACAGATTATTCGGCGATTTGGGCGTCGTAAGAGCGACGGGCAAATTCCATCGATGCTGGCCGATTTCACAGCAGTAAGGCTGCGATCCATACGGATCCGAGCTGGAGGCGCGCATCCGTAATGGGGCACAAAGTACTGCTTAATGCCATTACTGAGATAACGGCACTGCTGCTTTCGAGAGTATAAATCTTTACAGTGTCAGGTTTACTGGACCAGAACACCAGTTACGGAGACAGCGGCCTCTGCACCCAAATGGACTGTTTAATCACCTTAAGCTTGGTCATCGTAGGCCTCGGGCCTCCAACAAAGGCCGCCTGTATCGTCCCCCTGCTTTCCTGCTCCTCTTCCCCAGGCTGCAGCAGCTCTGCCCGGGTTGGGAACACCGGGGCCTGCGGGGTGAGAAGAGCAATCCCGCAGGCCTCAGCGGCCCGGCGCACCCCGGGGACCTCCTGGACGCGGAGGTACCAGCGGAGCAGGAGCGGGAGCTGGGCCAGGCTGCTGCCGCCGTGGCTCTGTAGAGCACGCTGTGGGCCAAAGACACAGACCATCAGCGAAGAGGCCGGGGAGCACAGGGAAACAAGGCTTCGTGAGGAGGAACTCAACACAGGCGGTGCTAATAGCGAAGCTCAAAGTGTGCAGGCACCTCGCGAGACAAACCTGGGCGCTGCACCTGCCCAGTCTCAATACAAACTGCAGTTTCCCTCAACTCGCACAAATTGAAATCCCCATAGCAAGAGGAGGCTAGTTAATTAGCCGGCATGCGATAAATTCACTCCCAACGCTAAAGCTAGTCGACTAGCAGCCCTCGGGCCAGATCCAGCCGCCCGGTTGGATCCCTTTGATTGCTTTGTGCTATTTAATATGACTTAAATTTCGGGAAACAATTTCTGTAGCTGCTTATCGGCTCCATAAAATCTGTCAGTTATTCCTAATTGTCCCGCCCCATTGACGTTAACATCCAATTATAAATTAGTCGCCCAAAAGATACTGATGTTGTCAAGCTGACGCCACCTGCCACAACTGTTCCTGCACAAATTATCCTTTTACAAGGGTCCAGGTGGGTGGAACTGACCCCAATTTGGAAGTAAAAGAAGTAGCCTTAACCTCCACTTAAGATTATATATATAACGGTGGTGCAATGGGTTAGCATATTATGTCTGCTGATCAGAAGGTTACTGGTTTGAATTCCAGTGTCAGCTGAGTAATTTTGCCGTTCGGAGCTGTAAACCAACAAATGCTCCAAGGACTGCCTGACCCCACTTTCAAAATCTACTAGAGAAAGAAATCGTATAAAATAATGCTTCCCCTTAGATTATTTTGCTAGACATACTTCCTTCCTTTGTTAGGAAGGTTCCCATAAAGTCGACACCCAGGCTCAGCGATCCTGCCGGCCAGGATATGGATGGGCGGAGCTGGAAATTACCTGATATTTTAGGTGTTCCTCTAAACCCCGCCCCCCCCGACATCCAAACCTCCACCAGCCTGACTCCATTGCAGGGAAGACAGAACTCATGTGGCGACATACCCAGGAAAAATCACAGTCTGCTTCACAGGACGACTTCTCAACCATATAAATACGACCTGTCAAATCTCTCACTCTTCCTGCCTCGCGCATCTGAATATGCTGAGAAATGCTCATTTTCACATAAACAGCCCCGCTGAAGTGAAGCCCTCTCGCACACTGTCATAATAAAGGTTTTATCTCCAGCCTTGCAGTACTTCTGCTAGAAAACGGCAATGCTGCACTGCTTCGGGCATTATGCTAATGACATTTTAGTATGTGCATTTTTATGGCATGCAATATAAAGCAATCGTTAATGAGATTATATATGCATAGGATTCTGTGTGCAGGAAAATTCATAAATTGTTTGTAATTATTGAAATTCACAAAGTTAAAAAATTTCGGTAAACTTACTAAGTAGTGGTGCACGCAAGGTATGAGAACGAGGTCAGCGAGGGTAAAATACAAGCCCTCCGCAAACACATGTTCCAGCGGGGGCAACTTGGTGGTCTTCACTTTCCTGATGTCAGAGGGCCCCCTGGTGGCTGGAGTCTGAACTGCATCCACCGACAGCTTGGCCAAAGCGGCCCTGAGCTCCAGTCCGTCAGACCCCTGGCTGGGAAGGGGACCGGATGCAGAGGCCTCCTGAGGGCCCGCTTCCTCCTGCTGCTGCAGCTGCAGCTTCTGTCGCCGAATCTTGTCGTCATTGTGCACCTTGACGGGCTCACCCAGCTTCCGCTCCAGGTGCAGGACGGCGGCAGGCACTGGGGAGTCTCGCCCTCCCGGAGAGCGGAGGAACTCCTCCACGGCGGAAGGGATGCTGAGCTCACACAGTCGTGTCCACTGGCTCACCTGCAGGGGGCAGCAGAGTGACAAAATATCAGCTCGGGTCAGATCTGAGAATTAACCTGCTTCTCCAGGATACTGAGTGGTGTTTAAGTGTCTCACATATTATACAAGAAAAAATTGTATGACATTCAGCTTCTTGAACTGCTCGTCTCTCAGAAACTGTTCACATAGCTTTACCCTGTCATACAGCTGTATATTTTGTTGGAGAACTTCTTAGAGTACAACAGCACCCCTTCCAAGTACAAATCCCTGCCCTTAATTGCCATGCTGCCTCCTGGTGCCCCCAGTGGTGAAAGCTAAAATCTCAGGAGGGACCCAGCTGCCTTACTCTTTACCATGGAACTGAACCGGGACTGCTCCCACACTTCTGTTTTTGATTGGTAACTAAATGTAACTGCTGTCAGTAAAAATGAGTAAGACTACCACTCACAGAAAGAACTTCTAGTCCATTTATATATCACAGTAATATGGAAAAGGACACAACATAAAAAAGTGGATTTCATTTATGCAGTTTTTAACCTAATAAAAAGAAGTATCATCAAAATATTTCGCTGGGTTTCCTTTTAGTTTAGCCCTCTACTAAAAGCACATCCGGTATTAATCAACGCACCAGGTTATCCCTGGCGGCTCCGTACCTCGGCGCAGGCTTTGAGGCAGGTTTTCTTGAACCCGAGTAGCGCCTGCATGTCCCTCCGGAGGGGCTCCTCCTCACACACCCGGTGCAAGACGTGTCTCAGCACCACGGCCAAGCCGGTCCGACAGAAGCCGCCGTCCGCATCCAGCACGGCAGGCAACCGGCAGCTATTAACCAGTGGCGGCATCTGCTCCCGTCTGATTTCTACGGCGCCCAAGCCAGCCGGGACATGCCCGCTCCGTGGCTGTCTGTCGTCCACCACCAGGAACAGACGGAAGGACGTGCACTCGCAGTAGGAGAGAAGGAACAACACGATGGAAGAGTGCAGAGGGAGGACAGACTCCTCGCAGCGGCCGGTCACTTCCAGGAAGAGAGACTGGTGCTCCTGCTTTTCTCCCGCATGGTGCATCGTGGTGCCGTCAGGACAGGGTGGTCTCTAACCAGGCCAGTAGGCTAATCTTTATTATTCGACAAGACAACAAGCATGGCAAGAAAGCTCACCTAAATACATGATGAAATCAAACAACTAAATTAATAATTCTGCATCAGGTTAGAGGCGCTCCTCTAACTGACAGTCATAATATATCCTAACTTGCAACCCTATTGACTATTTGCAAGGTAATAAAACTCTTACATATATATAAATGCGTGTGCAAACTTGTCTCGAACTGTAAATCTCATGCTAGCCAGCTGTCCAAAGTTTGCAACTCTGGTTTAAATGTGTCATTTCAGAAAGGTTATTCATTCGACTTATACTCACAATGCCGAAGTACCTCCCGCAGCACTTTCAAAACACTCACGCCGGTCCTATAGAATTTCCTGATGTCACAACGAAAGCCGCTCGTCTGTCCACAAAACCGCGGATCATCAGGCATAACATTTCACTATATTAAATCTCTAAGAAAAGAAAAAGAAAACAGTAAGTTATTATCCTTTGAACTATTGATTTACACTTAATTTTATTTTTTAAAATTATGTCACATAACAGCATTACTGTCTTTTAAAATGTATCGGTAAATTGGACTCTGCGGACGGATTTAACGGTGGGACTGCGGAGCGTCACTGGTAGCTTTCTCGGTTTCTAAAGGAGTTCCTGCAGATGTAATGCTGCGGAAAATACAGGGAAAGCTGTCTAATGTAATATTAATTAAAATACTCGGAAGGAGGGCGTGGGTCGACTTTTGAATACATTTTATCCTATGCTGATCGAGGGTGAGAATTCACCATATTTGTGCGTTTGTTAGCGATTAAAATAGGGTTGTCTCTGTACTGTCTGACTTGTTTTTTCCCCCCATATTGCAAGCTTGGATATACTAATAAACGTTATGTTTATAATGTTGAGAACAAGGAGATAATAATATATGCTGTACAGACGACTAGAGTAGCGGAAAATATTTGAGTTTCCTTACAATTTTATTCTCGTGGAAATGAGTGCTAATACCTTTTGTTTCCTGGATGCACATCGTTTTGGTTTATTTTACAAGTTGTTTTCTTGCTGATAATAACCTATAAGTATTTGTGATATTTTTATGGTATCATATGGTATTTGATGAAGAATAAGACCCAGTGTTTCGCGTGACAGCTGACGGGGATCATGGCCGCCACTGTAAACCTGGAGCTGGACCCGATCTTCCTGAAAGGTCTGGGATACCTACATTCGAAAAGCAAGGATTCAGCGGAGAAACTCAAGGCTCTGCTGGACGAGTCCTTAGCAAGAGGAAGTGACAGCAGTTATAGGATCTCACAGAAAGTACGCTATCGATATTAAGCCCACCGTCGCTGCATCATTTCCGCTGTTCTTTGTAACATTGCGGGTTGACATGTAATCGGACTCACTGAGATTCGACCGCTATTCTCACACTAACAGGATATGGAGATCGCAAAGGTGTCGGTCGCTAAGGTGAGCTTGAGCAAGCAGGATTTGAAGTCGTCCTCCGCTGGCTCCTCCTCAATCGGCAGTAGCAGCAAATCCAGCAGCTCAGAGAAGAGCAAAAAAGAGAGTGAAAAAAGAGCATCAGAGAAGGTATATGCTTCAGAGGGGGGACCGGGGGAGTCTAAGCCTCTCCATAGTGCTGCTGTATGGCTTCTGTCTGCTGAGCTGCATTATAATGTAATGCTACTGTCAGTGAGTCACAAGGGGGCTGTGTGTCCCGCTTTTATTTTAGCTGAAGGTGGACGTCGTTGACACTGCAGACCCCCCAAAGAAACCCCGTCTGGAGAGGGTGGAGAACCGCGCGTCCCCTGTCACGGTGCAGACTATCAAGGACCTGCCTGTGCCAGACCTGTCTAGTTTCGAGGAGACCAGCGCGGACGACTTCGCCATGGAGATGGGTCTGGCCTGCGTGGTGTGCAGGTGCGTGTCTCGAAAAGTGGCGTGGATACCCAGTATATGCAAGTTAGGCTCCTATAAAACCGTCCGCTCTTTCTCCAGGCAGATGACGGTCACCTCTGGGAACCAGCTCGTTGAGTGTCAGGAGTGCCACAATCTGTATCACCAGGACTGCCACAAACCCCAGGTGACGGACAAGGATGTCAACGACCCACGCTTGGTGTGGTACTGCGCCCGCTGCACCCGGCAGATGAAGCGCATGGTAGGTCCTCTTCCAGGTTTCTCCAAAGTCCGCCAACGTGCTGCTCATTTGCTTGCTGCTCTGTCGTCACGTTTCTCCCCTTTCCTCTCTCTTCAGAGGAATTGGGTTCGATGGTTTGGTGCATAGGTTTTCTTTCCAGAGAGTGGACGTAGAAGTCTAAGGTGACGGCCTGCTGTGCTGACCGTCCACGTTGCATTTTCTGTTTTGTTTGTTTGTTTTGTTTGTTCATTCGTTTGTCTATTTATTTAATACTATACTTCCTTCCTTCCTTCTCTCCTTCCTGTTCAGGCCCAGAAGACCCAGAAGCCTCCCCAGAAACCAGCCCCGGCCATCGCGTCCGCGGCCCCCGTGGTGAAGGACACGCTGGTGAAAAGGCCCGACGTTAAGCCCAAACAGGACACAGCCAGCACCTTCCAGGCGTTCAAGAGGACCGAGGTCAAGGTGATCAGCCCCATCTGCATTTCAGGAGGATGGCTTGAATTGGCACCGTTTTGACCCGACACCAAGGTGACCGTTTTTGTCCTTTCTGGCTCCCACAGGCCGCTGCCGTGGTTTCCGTGGCCCCCTCCAGCACCAGCTCTTCCCTGTCTGCCGCCAGTGGCCTGAGCGGGTGGGCCGCCTTCGGGGCCAAAGCAGGTCCTGGCGGATCCAAGCTGGGCTCGTCGGCACAGAGTGGCAGCGGCAAGGCGGCCTCCTCGGGCCAGAAGCCAGTGGGGCTCTCCAGCCTGGCTGGGGCCAAGTCGGGCCTTGGCGCCAAAATGGCGGGTGGTGGCAACGGTTCCTCTGCAACCCCTTTGAAGCCCCCGCCGCCCCTGACACTAGGGAAGCCGGGCCTGACCCGTGGGTCTGTCACCGACGGCAACAAGGTGGGCTCGCTGGGCTCCAGCAGTGCCGCCCCAACCGGCGAGGCCGCCGGGACCGGGGGGGCCGGGGGCAGCGGGCCGAAGGTGACCGCGGAGTCCCAGGCGGGGGGCAAGGTGCCCACCTCCCAGGAGTCCCAGGTCAATGCCATGAAACGCCTTCAGATGGTCAAAAAGAAAGCGGCACAGAGAAAGATCAAAAGATGATGGCGCCGGGCGCCCGTCGCTATGTAAATCGGTGACCATGACGACGGCGGAACTCCGGTCCATTTCATACTTGAATCCGTCTGAATGCTGCTCTCCCACCAGGCCGCCCCCGTGTCCCGTTCTGTCCAAAAGAATCCGCTCCCTTGAAGGCAGCTTTGTACGCTCTCCTCTTCTGTTTTAGGAAATAAAATGTTTTTTCCCCCCTTCTTCTCGAAAGTTAAATAAATTTCATCTTTTTAACAATTGAATGACGTTTCTATGTGTGTCCCCTCCCTCCCCCACCTTGATACTGGGAGTGTTCTAAAATACGGCATCTGACTCTCTGCTCCGACCGCAGCAAGGGATTCCTCTGCAATCCTTTGCGCTAAACGTTTCAACCGCCATCTTCTTTTTTTTTAAGGCTCTGTAAGAACGCGACTGCCGCTCATTTTGGGGGGTTCCCAGCAGGGCGGAGGACACCTTGTCTCAGTGTGATGAGGACAGCAGAGGCAAGCTGCTTTCAATGAGAACGGGGCGCCCCCTTCAGTGTCTGGGGTGCGCGTAACACTACACATGACTGTTTGCAAACATAGTCGCACAAATGCGGGCAAAGAAGGGCACACAGAAACCTGGCAGAGGCAGGAGGTGTACTGTACCTTAAACAGTGTACTGTACCTTAAACAGTGTAATGTACCTTATTTCTTTATAATGACCGTCAGGTAAGTAACTTTCATGTAAAATGCTGACTTCAGAAGGAGTAAACCATTAAGACACAGAGAAGGAATTCTTTTTCAGCCTTAGCGTTTCAGCGTTTTTTCTTAGATGTTTTGGTTTTCCGAGCAGGATGTCCGAAGCCATGCACACACCTCCACGGAGAACGCGCTCACATTCACGGGGCCGAGACAAAAGCAACGTCAGTCACAGTCCTGCAGGGTTCTGGAGCCCGTTTTTTTTTTTTTTTTATTAAAAGAACCTGATGTGCACAAAGGAGGTTCCCCAGCATGTGCTGCTTTTGGTAAAGGAGCTCAGCTGGGGATGGAGATGGGAGTCCAGGCCTGTCTGCCTGCGGCTGATTGCGATCGACACGGGCAGCTCGTGATGGGGCCGGCCAGCTCTCTGAACCGGGTCTGGTCCAGGATTATCGATGGCCCCAGGCATAGTCCAAAGTGGCCTTAGGTCCATGCTGCTTATCTGCCACCAGGGGGCAGGTGCTGTGCTTCATGTGGTGGAGATTTGCCTTCAGTGTAATCCGTCCTTATCTTTCTCCTCACCCATCCCCTCCCCACCCCTCCCAACAGTTCGCCGAGCACCAGAGACTGTGACTGAGCCGGGCCCCCGCGTCCACCTCCCTGTCTGGCAGGTCGGCAGCCGCCCCCTTCGCTCTGAAGGACCCCGCCCCCTTCTCCAGACAGCCTGGACCGGGCCCGTCATCTCCAAGATCACCCGTGGCTTTGCCCTCCAGAGCCCACTTGGCATCCCCCCTCCCTCAAAGTGTGCCCGAGCCGACAGAATTCATCACGATCGATCTGTGCACCGTGGTTCGACCCGTGTCAGGTCCAGTGCAAAAGGTGCTGTGTCCATAATGTTTCTATTTGCTTTACTTTGATAGGATTTAGTTTTATGTAATAAAAGAGAAACACTGATTTTCCAGACCCTGTTCTTTAGCTGATAGCATTTGTTAACCCCAAACAAAACCTTTGTGTTTTCTTATATTTGACTTGGTGAAATACATTCCTCATCCGATTGTCAAAAAAGTATTTTTATTGTTTATCAATAATCCATGTCGGGGGGGGGGGGGGCACTAAATAATTTCCATGTTGATTAAATATAGAAATGACAATTTTTTTCGCCAATCATGGTGTAGTCTGATATGGCCGTGTTTTGTCCCTGAAGGATACACTGGACTGTTGTTCCTAAATGTCCTTAGGGAAATTCCTCCCACTTCGTCTCTGATGGGTTGATGGGACACTCTGCCGTACATCACGCCATAGCAGCCGTTCCATAGATGGCCGTTCGAAAAATCCAGAATGTTTCCTCACACGCCATCAGCCTCTCGTTCACACTTTCGCTCCATAATAGATCTTTATTCATCACGGCATAAAACCTCTTATAAAATATACACGCTGTCGGGATATAGACACATTTATCTCTGTATAAATTTAAATCCTCTAATAATTAATATGAATATTAACTCTGATAAAATACATCTGCTGTACATCTACTTCATATTTTTATAGACATCTGTGACATTCATTATAATCAATGAAACACTGCAGGTGTTAAATACAAAGTCCGGGGTGACCATCATTTATATGCGGGTTACACATACATCCATACATCCATTCATCCCCCCCTTCCATAATCAGTTATTGGGTACAGGGTCAAGTTATGGTTAATATTGTTTTTCACAGTGATTCGCACTTCAGTTTCA
Organism: Brevimyrus niger; assembly: GCA_015164015.2. Lineage (NCBI taxonomy): Eukaryota > Metazoa > Chordata > Actinopteri > Osteoglossiformes > Mormyridae > Brevimyrus > Brevimyrus niger. The sequence continues at coordinate 341,376 of JAABNY020000085.1, read as the reverse complement.
TACATTTAGCTTCATAACCGTTTTTGTAGGTGATAATTCACCTGAACGATTCAGGTACTGTACTTCACTTGGGAGCAGAGCGGCAGAGTTCGTCCGGCGGACCTTTAACCACCACGCCCCTCGCTGCCCTCTAAAATACCACTGGCCGCAGTTCACTCTCCGAAGGCCTGCGCTAGGCGTAGGACATCTTGCCCAGGTAGTTGGCTGGGACGTACCCCTGCTGGCCCTCCGCCTCGGCCAGCCACCACTCCTTATTGCCGCCCAGGTCGCAGAAGCGCAGGATCCGCACGTGCTGGTACCTCCGCAGGGTGAGCTCCTGCGAGCAGCGGGCCTGGAAGGCGTACACGGCGTAAAACTGCGACACAAGAGACACACAGGCAGGGGGCGCCAGAGGGACCATTAGGTTATTCTGCGGGAGGGCGGCTTCCTCTCCTAACTGAAGTCATCATTTAAAAGGTGACGAAACCTCACCTGGGGGTTTCCACGCGTAAATCTGCTAATCTGATTACGTATCGATTCTGTTTTGATGCTAATTTGACTCCCGGATCGTCCCGGTATCGACACTTCGTTTTTCAAGCGATGCTGAACCTTTCGCTGAAGCTCCTCGTGTCGCGTGTCTCATTTTTAGGGTACCAGTGAGTCCCACCCTTAGCTTTGAACTTTGGCAATAAATACCCAGTCTCCAGATCAGGAGCTGTGTTTTTCAATTTCCCATTTAATTTACAAGCACTAAATGTCACTGATAATAGAATTCCCCTGCACTGTTCTCCGGGTGGCAGTGATAATGGCTACTAATCTGGCATTCTGCACACACAGACCAGGAAATACCCCTTCTGATCAGCATGCCACACAATGGTACTATTGCAACAGCAACGTTTTGTCACTAGATGGCACAAGAGGTGCCATGGTTTCAAGAGGCTGAATGTTCTCGCACCTGAAACGTCTTCTCTAAAAAGGTGTACTTTAAAAAAAAAATTATAATAAAGATGGTAGTGATGATAGCTGGTAAAATTGATATAAATACATCTGGGACAGATTAGGGAGAGACGGCAGGCATTTTTTCCTGAGGTCTCAGAGCCTGAGGACTGTGGCCCCACATAATTCCCTCACCTGTTGGTCTTCGGCATTTCCGTCTTCTGGGGCCTCTGGCTCCCCCTGCAGGCCATCAGAGGTAGGAGCGCCATCGGCAGTATCGAGGCAGAATCCACGCAGGCTTCCCGCGCTGACGCTGCCGCTCATGCTGGTACGGCTACCGCAGGGGCCGCCAGACACGAATAGGCTGATGTTGTCGAAGTCGTCGGCGGCCTCGGGCCGTAGCCCAGCCCGGTCCTTCGTGGGGTTGTAAGGTTTCAGAAAGGTTGAGTACACATAGCCCTGTGCACCTGTGATGAAGTACAAAGGACGACTTGTTGGGGGTGGGGGAGGGGCAGGTATGAAAAGCCGCTTTGTGCCGCTTGCAAGTCGGGAAACAGGGAAGAGGCCACACATCCCAGTCAACCATAAAACTCACCTCCCCACCCCACCCCCACAATCACATTACATCATTTGTTTATGTAAGTCGTTGCGCTGCAGTTTCACTTCTAGGCCGTTCAGGCAGTTGCTGCGTTTCCACCCCTCAAGGTCGTTCGGGTTGCGTTCTTGTAGCAGGTGTCCTAATCCGTCAAGGTCGCGGCGCTCGCCACAAAGAGGTGTTTGGCACGTGGCGGGAGGGAGGGAGGGGGGGGGTCGTTTCTGCGCATGCAGTACACGGTTAGGTCCAGAGAGCGACTCGACACACTAGCAGGGCCACGGCTGAATATATACGGGAAATGCTGACGATGTCGCGGGGACCCGACGGACTAATGACACGGCGTTTAGCTCATCGATCAGGACATACGGACTACGGCTGCAGTTCCCCGTTCTTTAGAAGGGGGCGTGACCTCCACACCCATAAAAGGAGCCCCGGCGATGTGACGCAGCCCCGTTATGCTGCCACTATTCCCGCGGGAGATGGGTGCTCTTGTTATTGCTGCTGCTGATGTTGTTTTCCAAGTTCCTCCCCGGGAGAGTGTGGAGATGGGGGGGGGGGGGGGGTTATGCAACACTCGATGTCACCGGGAACCTGAACATGCCTCACTAGTAGACCGATGGGTCGTTTGTCCCGGGTGATCATGCCATCCTGCGGCCCCTTTATAAACAGGCCATCCGGGGGCCCGATTCATGCCTGCAGCGGACTAACCTACTCAATAAATTACCATGATGTCACATGATGTCGTTCCAGTGATGAGGAACATTAAGGAACCTTTACTTGGGGGAGGGGGGGGGGTGGTGTGGCTCAACCGGTTGGGATGCTGTTCCTGAGATTGGAAGGCTGCTGGGTTCAAGTCCCAGGGTCTGCAGGACAACGTCGGGTCGTTGAGCAAAGGCAAAGCCCTCAAGCCCCACATCTGACTGGCTGAATGCTTTCTCGACTGTATGACACTTTTGGGTAAAAGTTTCCCCTAATTTAATAACTTAAATGTGATTGGAGCCACAAGTACAGTTTAACAACAGGGACAACCTCCTGCTATTCTGTGAATGAGGGTTACGCCACGTTGTGTGACCTCGTGGGCCTTGTTCTGACCCTGCCCACCCAGCCGACTCCAGGTGTTTCAGACGGAGATCCTACTCACCGCCCGTGTCGACCAGCCAGCGGCTGCTGCTGCCCAGGGGGTCCTGGTCCTCCAACAGGGCCACCAGCTCGCCCTCCAGCAAGCTGACGTCCTGCTCCTGACACGCGTTGCAGTTACGTTTCAGCTGGTGGATCCGGTCCAGGGGGTAGGAGGCCAGCAGCCCGCTGCGGTGGACCTCTGTCTGCCTGGCCACCTCCGGAGGCTGGAGAGGGGAGGGCAGTTCAGGGTTACAGCTAATGAGCCCCGGAGGAGGAGGGGGCTGTCCCTCCCGGGGGAGGAGCTGATTGGTCGTTAGCAACCACCCCTCCCACGCACCACTGGTCCGGAGGGAGTGATATCTGGAAAATCAGGCTCCAGCTCGGCCAGTGCCGGCTGACGCGGGCGACATCTTCAGCAGGCGCGCATTAATTGAGTTTTAATTTGTCCCATTAAATAAGGCAGAAGCTAAGTGGGGAGAATCTAATATGAGCACACTGGAGACACCAGAGGCACGCGCCTCCACACAGTAATCAATCAGCGAGCCCAGGGCCGGGCTCTGCGCTAATCTCCCCCAAGAATGTTCCGGATTGCTGCCGCCCTGCTCCGCTTCCCATCTACCTACCGATATCCTCTTTGGCTTCTCGAAGCTCACTTTCCGCTCCATGAGCCTGGGAGCGTTGTCCTTCACGAAGCTGAGGTTGTTCAAGCCCTCTATGATGCTGCTTTGGACTTCGCAGATGTTCGACAGAGGCGCCTAGGTGCATAGGTGATGGATGAGTGAACGGATGAACTCAGACCAGCTGTGCGTCACACTCTGGGGTGGGGGGGGTAGGTGGGGACTACAAATTCTGGACCCCCTGACAAAAGGTCAAAAGGTTCCCCCCCCCTCTGCACAGGTACATTTTTTGGGGATATCAATCTGAAACGCAGGTCAGTCAGTGGGCATTAAATGAATCCGTTTGGAGCTTCCGAGATGAAACTCTGTCAACCTATGGAGTCCGTTCACTGTCACAAGGGAAAAAATGGAGCAAGACCTGCTGAACTCAAGAAATCAACTACATTTCCCAAGGGCATAGGTTTGGTTTCGACATTGGTGGGGACCAAATCAGGCCTGAACCCCCGGCCTCCTAAACCTGCACACTATTCCCACGGTATTGGTAGGGATACCTCCCTACCACACATACCCAAACCTATCCTCTTAAGATTTCCCTCATTCTGGGATACCCACCCAATTCAGAAGCTCCACCCCTATCCAGTTAACCACACCCCTAATTTATTAGCCACACCCTTATATGAAGCCCCGCCCCTACACACACACCGGCAGCTGCTGAATGGTGGGGACCCTCTGCGTGGAGGCATCCAGCAGGTCCCTGAGCAGGCCCACCAGGCAGTGCAGACAGTTGTCCAGGATGGCCCGTGCCGCGCAGTTGAAGCGCCTCAGCTCGTCCACCAGCTGGGCATTGAGGGCCTCATAGTCACGCCGCACCAGCAGCTGCTCCTCAGAGCCCGCCCTCTCTTGCCGGCTACAGCAGTCCAACAGCTTGTCGTGCCGCTTCTGGATCAGCTTCTGGGGCCCAGGGAACATGCCCTGCAGCGTCGACAGGGGGGTGAGCACCAAGCGCTCCAGACTCTCCTTCTGTGGGACGACAGCGAGGACGCTGGGTAACTGCGGGCTGCTCAGGGAAACTGCTCACCTGTGTATCGCATCTATCATAGAAATACCAGTGGGGTCGTAGTGATGGAGGACCAGAAGGTTGTTGGTTTGAATCACAGAAAGGGGCTCTGTTATTGCTATTCCTCCAGCAAAATAACCAGACCATAACCCAACACCCAATAGTATAAATTGAGAGGAAACGGCAAGTTGCTGTACATAACAGCATCATTATCTCATTTCTGCGCCGTGGTTTTGGCTAAAATTTAACCTCCATCCTTGATTCTTGGGTAATTTTCCCATGCTGAGTGGAGCGTGACCTGTACTAACAGTGGTGCTGGTGTTTCCATGTCATATGACCCATGCACCCCCCACCCCCAAAACCACCTCACAGAAAGGAGAAGTCATGTAAATGTAAACAAGCCAGGGAGAAACACATATTCACACGCTGCATGCTTTCATGACACCAGCTTGATTTGTACTTACTTGACAACTGATGTGAAACAGTCACATCACATACATAGAAACAGAACATAGGCCCAGTGTGCCATTTAAAGCCCTATTATAGCATCAGGTTTGAAGACACAAGGGAAAGAACTATAAGAATCTAGAAGCATACATATAATATCCTGAAACCATTTACAAGCATACTTACATTCTGCTGGGAACAGTCCAGAAACAGTTTCACTCACAAACTACTGGAACCATCTTCTAGAATCACACTCACAAACTGCTGGAACCATTTTCTAGAAGCAAACTACTGGAACCATGTTCTAGAAGCACACTCACAAACTGCTGGAGCCATTTTTTAGAAGCACACTCACAAACTGCTGGAGCCATTTTTTAGAAGCACACTAGCAAACTACTAGAACCATGTTCTAGAAGCACACTCACAAACTGCTGGAACCATTTTTTAGAAGCACACTCACAAACAGCTGGAACCATGTTCTAGAAGCACACTTGCAAACTACAGGAACCATCTTCTAGAAGCACACTCACAAACTTTTGGAAGCATCTATAAGCACACTCACAAATTTTTGAAACTATCTAGAAGCACACTCACAAATTTTTGGAACTATCTAGAAGCACACTCACAAACTGCTGAAACCATTTTGTAGAAGCACACCCGCAAAATTTATTTTTTAATGATGCCATAATGTGCCAAAACTCACAAAGTGCCGGTACGGACTACCCCCGTTCTTCCTGTGGATAGACCCATTGCAGTCTATCCTGTCTGGATCCACTATTATCTTCTCCAGATCCTGAGCATGGTCTGTGGCCAGAGAAGTCATCTCCTGTGTGGAGCACCAAGAGCAGTCTGTCAAGCCTCGCATCGTTCAACGTTCAATCCATTTTAAAACCATTTTAATGCTGACACTTGCGGCTTGTTAGCAGAACAGGGCATCTGTTTATCGCATTGATTTATACCTTTTAATTACTGTATATTTGCTTCAAATTAAACATCTTCAAGAATGAAAGTAGCACATGTTTCACAGCTCTGAGACTGGAGTTTATTGCAGGTATTCTTAGATGACTTCCATGCTCAAACAGGACAGGTCACTCTAAACCCAAGACTTTAACCATCCACACAACCTTGCCGTCTGTTCTTTTGTTATAGGGGCCTTATCAGAGATACCCGATGTTCCCATAAGGGCAAGACAAGGGTCAGGGTTACTCAAACAGGAGTAGGAGTCTGACGTCAGACCTGGACGTGATGGAGGTAGCAGCACACGTTCTTCACCAGCAGCCTCACCGCTTTCTCGAGGCTCCGGAAAAGCTTTTCCTCTTTATCAAAGGCTTCATCTTTGACCTGGATCGAAAGGGGGGGGGGAAGAGGGGTGGTTGGGGGGG
>JAABNY020000085.1:309450-329363 GCA_015164015.2 Brevimyrus niger | reverse complement strand
GGTGGAGGGCACGGAAAGCATACAATCCTAACACGTGGAGGGGAAACGGAGGAGAGAGGGTACCAGTACTGTGTTTGTATGCCCATTTCCCCCTAAATCTGGGATCTGACCTTGCGTCCTGAGGTCACCCTTTGGACCATCACAAATTTCACAGCTAAATCGGAATTTTGTGTCTTCCAGGTAATGTGGCTAAAATGCTGCCTGTCGTCTTTCCATCCTGTTTGAGGCTGGTGCACAGTTTGCATGTATGACATCATCCCGGGTTTGGCACATAACAACACAACAGGTGTTCAGCATCACCTGCTCAGGGCTCGTTCCCCTCGCTCTCTCTCTTTCTCTGTTTTGTGTTTCAATATCACCGTCCTGGAATCTCCTTGTCTCTCCCCGACCTCCCGCTGACAGCCGCTCCGGCGCAGGCAGCCCCGGCGATGGGGGCTGGCGCGCGGAGCCGCGGGACCGTGACGGGTGGGTTTACCTTTGAGTTTGGTGCCGTACTCCGTTTTGTCGGACTGGGTCCTCCGCACCAGGGTGCTGATGCTGACGTCGCCCTTGGCCACATCCTCATTCACGATGGTGTCGGTCTTCCTCCTCTCCAAGTGTCTGACAAACAGCCCGGTCGGTCGTTTTATTTTCCGGACCTTCTTCTCGGCGGTAGCCGGCCCGCCCTCTCCCCCGGCCTCTTTCGGCTCCATGGTGGACCCTTCCCGGAGCCCTCCCCCCCCCTTGACCCTGCTCAGCCCGAGCGGAGTGAACTACCCACGGAGTAGTGGCAGCGCAGACCGGCTGGCTGACTCTGATACAGGTGGCCCCGCCCCACCTTCTAGCATACCTGTCGCAGGAGACCTGCCAAGCTCCTCCCCCTCCCCTCCTGCCATGCCTTACCTGCCACCAGAGAGACCAGCGTTTGTGGTACAGCAAGAGGGGAGGGGGGGGGGGGGTAGCAGTCAGCTAGGGGAAGGAGACAAGCGCAAGGGGAACTGCGAGTGACTGCGGCCTGTGGATTTTCCCCGGGTTAGAAAATAAAAACGATTTACATGCAGGCAGCACATCGACACCAGCGATCAGGCGAATGAAACGACTAACCTCCCACAGTCTTGGTGGTGGGCTATAAACGAACGTCTGTATCTCTGCAAGCATGAGAGATGTAAATTGCAGGGGGCCGTATTTGCATATGAAGGAGTCGGCCCCCGTCAGTCAGGCTCTCCCGAGGTCCAGGCTCAACGCCAACACCGACTGGAGCGGGCGCCCAACAAGCGCTCGGCTAAATCTGTCGGCTCCCATCCACTTCCTGCCTCCCATCCTTCATTCCTTCGACGTCCTAGAGACAGTGAGCGACTGAAACCAGGGCCCATGTGTTGCCTCCAGATTATTTAGATTTAATTTCCGTTCCAATATTCTTTGCGCTCTTTCAAGGTACCCAAATAGGGAGACTCTATTGCGAAAAGGGAGGGGGGGGGGTGGGTTCAGTCAGACCAATACAACATTTGTTCTTATCGGTCAGTAGCACGCGCATGTTTCTCACCTAATGGTTTAAAATTAACCTTTACGTTCTTCTAACGCGGTCACATGTCAGTCTTGGTCACCTCCGCTCACACCAGGTGATGCCTGTGCCTTCGGACCAGCATGGGAAATATTGAACAAAGGTGTGGGTCAGTGAGGTAACACTAACCAGGAAAAGCAAACAAGCAGAAGAAAACAGTTTAATGTAGCAGGATCAGACTGTACCTGTGCTGACGTACATCACACCGCAAATAAAATGTACTCTCTCTTATGTTCCCCTGCTGCCTCGCCGCTGAGACCAGTTTGAAAAAGCAGCTTCGCAGTATTTAATTACCTAATTTATAACATTGATAAAGGTTTATTTTAACAGTAAAATTGACTTGAGGTTAGATATTTTATGACCATGTATTAAGGGATATTAATTTATCACTCTCCTAATTTATTAACGCTGCCCCACACTTCCAGGGAATTGCATCCCCACTGCGTATGTGTGGAGTTTGCGTTTCCTATGCATAAGGCACAGATTTCCCGCAGGTAATGACGACATTGTTAAGTCGCACCGTCCGGGATAATCCATTGGATGATGGATTGGGTTGATGGACGTTAAATAATTCCAAAGTAATTTTTGACTCAGTAGTAACTGAGTTTTTAAACATCTTGGTAAATTCTTACCTGGGAATTACCAAAGTCACTGAGAAAGAAAGAGAGACAAAACTGAATAACAGGATACACTGTAATCTCTAGGAGACAGCAGGTATGCATGTATACATAACTAAAATATGTAATAAAACTCACTTGGTAACTAACCTAGCCAACTAACCAGACAACATTTATGATTAATATTCCTGTTTAACTGGGTCCAAAGTCGCCTTGAAGACGAAAAATCAGGAAAATGTGCGACAGCACAGTGCGGAACCTTGTATTTTGATTTTTATCTTTGTGGCCCATGTGCAGGAAGAGGAATGTTCATAGCCGGCTTCTCACAGATCAGGTCAGACAGGTATATTCACCAGCAGCATGTAAAGACAATGACTGACAACCAGGCACCGTATTCCTGGTCACAATAATGAGTGCATTTTACTCCCCTCTGAAGTGCAGGCATTAAAGAACCATATTATGTTTCCAGACCTGTCTGAAGTTTGCACAGATCATCGACTCGTTCCCCTTTATATAGCTCCAATGCAGCCATATGCGGCGCTGACTGTCTGCCTCACTGCTTTAAAAACTGCAGCGCGAGAAATAATGAAAATGATCATTTTCAAGGCATTATTTACGTCCAATTTAATGTTTTTAAAATTCAGCGAATTGCCACATTCGGGAAGTGGCTCACATATATACAGGAGCATTTATTTTATTGGAAATAGGAAATTCTATCACATATTGCAATTAACGTGTAGTTATGCGAGCAGACAGAAGTTCCAGTGAATTTGTGCTCTCTGCTGACAGTCCTTCAGAGCTGGACTACAATCAAAAAACTGAATCATATAATTACATTTTGGCAACCTAATTATAATTATTACTATTAACAACTTCAGCAGAAATGTTGGTGATAGATTTGCTCATGCAATTGAAGGAATCAGTTCAGTGTCTTTCTGAAACCAGTCAGGACCTTGTTCAAGGGTACAGCATACGGATCCTCTTAGGAGCTGAACCGTCAAGTCTTTTTTTGTCCCTTCACAAATCCACGTTCCCCCACTAGCGAATGACCCGCCTGCCGGCAGACCGGTAAGCAGGGAAGAGAAAAGACCACAACAGAGGAACGGTCACGACCGCAGACACAGGAGCAAAAAGGGGCTAAACGGGAAATGACTTGCTTTGTGACCAAGGCAACGGTTGCCGTGCCGCTCACTGCAGACATCTCTGAAGGCCTGACAGCTCAGTTCTGTGGCCGGGGTGAAGTACAACCGAGCAACTTAATTTACAGCACGCCATCTGCAGTTCAAACAGAATGCACACAGTGGCGGCTTGCAAGAGAGAAGGCGCCCGCGTGTGTGTGTGAGCGTGTGTGTCTGTGTGTCTACTTTCTGAACAACGCGCTGGCCCGCAGAGCGGATAACGACTTAGCCCCTAAACGCAGCCGTAATTATTTCCCATCAAAACGACTTCCTCCGTGATGAGGTGGAAATGAAAGAGACACCAGGGAAGGATTACAAAGCAGATAGCCTGTTTCTATGGTGACCATCGCCGAGACGAGCGGCGGCGGTGAGGGCGCTCAGTGGGAATTGGCTCCAGCAACGTGCATCACGTTAGCCAGCAGCGGGGATAAGTGCTGTAACCCAGTTGGCTCAGACTGTCTTAACCCCCGATGCAGTCAAAGTTAAACAAAAAAGATCAATGGTCATCAAGCATCATTCCTTTACTGGATATGGCCACAATGTCACCAATATTATAAGCAATACTGAGCAAGTCAGGCTATTAACCTGGGGGTGGGGGTGTCTTTGTCCTACAGCAGTCTACTGTTGACTAACCAATATGACGTAACTCACGTGAGGGGGGGGGGGGGGATCTCTCGCTCTCTCTGTCACACGCACACACACATATAGAAATCCCGTATTTATAGGTAAACAGTCCTTCAGAAACCAAGGCTCGTGAAATGCATAGTGATGACCTTGACTGAAAAAGTGTACAGTCCCACCCAAAACTTGAGGTGGAGGACAGGACTTTGATCATAACTCCGCATGGATAATACAATGTACGTTTAACATAGCTACAGGAAACTAAGGAAGGTACAGCATGAATATTATTGTATCCCAAGCCATTGAGATTATGGGCAGTAAAACATTAAATCCATTTATCTGAACTGTAGACTATTACAGTACTTTATGCAGTGCTGTCTCTACATGGGTCGTATTTAGTCACATTAATAAAAACCCACTGTGTAATTAGGTTATTATTTGGTTGACCTCTGCGATAAATGCCGTTGCAATGGCGTAGGTTACGCTTCCTAGCTGTGGGATGTCAGCCATTTTCTGACAGAGGTCGCCCATGTTCTTTCAGGGGGAGGCGTCAGTACCCCGAGCGCCTGCTAGGGGGCGCTCGTAGACCGACCGCAGCGCGGGCAGGAAGAGAACGCCGGGGCTGTGCCGATTAGAAGCGGTTCAGCATGCGTCTGCTCTGGCGCTCATGCTCGAGAATCTCTGCTTTGCTTTTCGGTCCGCGGCGTAGCCCCGGGAACGGGCTTGTTTCAGAAGGGTCCCTTTGTTACTTAAGAAAAATGGTGCACTACTTAACAGAAGAACGAGGACGCCCGAACTCAGCCGACTACAGGATTTATTTTAGTAAGTTATGGCGACAGCTTAGCGGCGCTCATTCATTATAGGTTTTTAGATCCACCATGACGCCTACGAGTGACCGCGTCGCATGCATCTTTAACTACAATCCTTAACTATCGGCTTTGGTTTAAAAACGACATTTATCTGCAGTCGATACATTCACCATTTTGCATTACTCCTTTTCCTCAACGGCAGCCGCGGATACGTCTCAACTTATAAATACCCTTCTGAATACCCCGCTGAACAGTTATTTTTTTCTTATTTAGGTGCTTGGGGTGGCTAACTTAATCACTTTGTTCACCATGACCTCAAAACGGCGTTTTATAGAGAGAGATTCGCGAGTCATACCGATAATTATTCGGTTATATAAAAATGCAGGTCGACCAAGCACGTGAGCGGTGCCCGAAATGCGTATTTTGCGATGAGCGAGCTGCTCAGGCGCCGTGGCGCGCTGCGTTCAACGTCACGAGCGGTTGCTCACGGTCTCCACGTGACCTGACAAAGTCACCCTGTGACCGCACGTGCTGGACCTGATCGGTATTGGTACACATATGCGCTATAGACATTGTGTTGCGATACTGGTTTTAGACCAGTGATGTGGCAATGTATCCTCAAATAATCCCCGCAGAGTCATACTTTTTTGAGCGCGCTTTAAGTCCTGTGCAGAACACGTTGGAACCTTATCCAGGATGTAAAATTTGTGGTAACAAGAAATGTGGGTCAATAAAGGGCTGCTCCCTTCATAGTGTCATTTTGTATTTAAATATTTCCTCATATATATATATATATATATATATATATATATATATGTATGTATGTATGTATGTATGTATATATATGTGTGTGTGTGTGTGTGTATGCATACTGTGTACATACAAACATGGTACCACTCATGATTTGTTTGCTGTCAGCTGATCTCTGCATTAGGTCACATGGACTTTACCTCCCTTCATGCTTTTATCGTGCAGGTGTTGACATGGAATCGACGTATCACTTATGAGCTAATATTCCTAGAAATGTTCTTTGAATTGTTTGTGGTTAGCCGCTAACAGCTGAAGTGCTATTAAAGAGCAATACCCAAATATAAACCCCCACCCCCTCCCCTGTACATTTTTGTTTTATAATTTTGATTGTGAGTTTGAGGGCTTTTAAAATAATTGAATATAATCAGTGATGAATCGATAATGATTTGATTTTAATCTTGTTCTCTTCAGAAACGTCGGAGGGGAAATTCATCTCGCCCTTCCATGACATTCCGCTGTTTGCTGCAGCTGAGCAAGTAAATAATTGTCATACATTTTCCCTAATGTTGCGATTATGCCGGTGCAGTTCGCTAAATTCTATGTGGCGTTGAAATCCCAGATGTATGTCATTGATCTTATTCTGGGAATTATTGAGTGAACCTGCTTGATCCATTACTGTGCTGTTCATATAGTATATAATCCACCCACCTTCTTACTGCTTATCCTAGAGAGGGATGGGTGGTGCGGGCAGTGAGCACGCCCTGGATGGGATGCCAGTCCATCACAGGGCAGGGGGACACCCTGGACGGGATGCCAGTCCATCACAGGGCACAGGTCTGGGGTCAGGCAAATTCCACACACAGAGTGGAGGTGGGATTCGAACCTCTGACCCTGGAGGTGTGAAGATGCATTGTCACCCACTCCATGTGATCCATGCTATCCATTTATTCCAAAAAATGCACTGTAAATAAGTTTTATTCTAGAGTGACGTACCATAAGAGAGAGTGAACATTCAGAAATCTACTGTCCTGTTTTTTAAGGGGGCCAAATGCCAGGCAGAAAAATGTGGGGTGGAGACATTTTTTTTTTCTGCATTGATTTCTCTGCCTCCAACCATAAAGCACAAGAACCTTTCGAAAGAGATAATTTAAACTGACAGGGGGAAAATGTTAATTGAACAGAGGGAAAGGTTAAGTGTTTTTCCTGGGTTCCTGTCAATAGCGATGCGTCCTACATTTCCACCCGTTTCCAAACCAGATAGGAGCCAATCCGGTGCCGGGATAACAGTGGTCTGTGCTGGCCTTTTTGACGGCCGTTAGACAGACTGTGGGTGTTGTCAGCATGCCCTGCTTCAGTGATCAAGGATGCGTGGCATGTCATGTGACAGCCTGCATGTTGTGTGTTTGTCCGAGCCGGTAAGCCTGTGCTCCGACCGGGCTCCGATCTCACCGTACATCTTGCAGCGTTCGGATGTTTAAAAGCTACGTTTGCCTCGGCAGGAAAATGACATTCCTTCATCAAAGAAAGTGAAGATGAGCGAGAATGAGGTAGGTCTCTGGCCCTTGAGCTCAACCACTGCTCGCGAAAACGACGTTACCTGTGCGTTTTTCCGCATCGACTCCAATGCATTATTCGTGTAGGAATACGCAAACTGCCTTTTTAAAAATTTATTTAGTTATTTTGTGTTGTTTGTTGTTTTTTTTGCTGGCTGCTGTTTTGTATTCCGTGTTTTGTTTTGCATCCGTTGCCTTGGAATCATTTGAGCACAGTGGTCTGTAGGAAGTATGAAACTAAGAATAACTTAATAGTATAGTCCGTACGCATGATAACAAAATACCTAGATTTTTTTTTTTTACGTGAATGGTGCATGTTGAGTTCCCGAATTGTTGGAGCACCCTGGCCAGTCTTTCGTCCACATCAACAGGACCTTCTGCATCCCCCCTTTCTTCCAGGTGCTGTTTAATATGGTTGTGGAGGTGCCACGCTGGTCGAACGCCAAAATGGAGGCAAGTGACATTGTTTTTTTTTTGAGGATCGGAAATGTACACCAACTGCCCGCTTTTTCCATTCAGTTGTCTGACGCTACTTCTCATTTCCTTCTTGTCATACCATGTCTTCACTGGGCCTGATAGAAAATATTTCCCGTGCCCTTCAGCACTGTCTTACCGTTCTCTAGCGGAGATAGAATCTGGTTTAGCTAATAACCCCCTTCGGAAACAATAAGAGAGAATTGATTAACTTGTAGTAATAAAGTTCCTAAAAATACCGTTCGTTGGTGGTCGCGATGATATTTAAGCATTCTTTCGCAAATAGTTACCAAGGGGCTTGAGCGTCTGGAAAATTTGTTTCATTTCAAGCCGTGCAAGTTCTGGGAATCTAATAAATACAATTGCGAATAAAGATGCCGGGAGAAGATGGTCTAATCTTGTTAGTTTTTTTTTTTTTTTTTTTTTCTCTACGCATATTAAAAAATTGACATCCATGGCCGTTGCTGCGGTTTGATGATTTCCAGTAGCCTGAGTTGTCGGATCCGTTCCCCTGTGCCGGTGATGTTAATCGGTGTCGTCTCCCCAGATTGCCACCAAGGAACCGCTGAACCCGATCAAGCAGGACGTGAAGAAAGGGAAACTTCGATATGTCGCCAATGTCTTTCCCCACAAGGGTTATATATGGAACTACGGCGCTCTACCGCAGGTGAGACGTAGGTTCACAGCCATGTTAGCAATGTCCGAGAAGCGATTATGGGTGGAATCGCCCTATCCTAAGCCTATTTCTGTCCTCAAAAGAATGCGTAGAGAAGAGCAAAAGCTGAAGTACTTTTTTAAACGTGATCGTTCAGACAGGAAGTCAGTTTTTAATTCATTGATTCTTTTTTGCATCAGACTTGGGAAGATCCGTGCCACACAGACAGGGACACTAAGTGTTGTGGTGACAACGACCCCATCGACGTCTGCGATATCGGCTCGAAGGTTAGACGCGACGGCAGGAAATGATGCGATAAAACTGCCTTTCGGGCTTCTGAAACGGCCCGCTTGGAAATGCGCCCCCCAGGTGTGCTCTGCGGGACAAGTGATCCAGGTGAAAGTCCTGGGAGTACTGGCCTTGATCGACGAGGGTGAGACAGACTGGAAAGTAATCGCCATTAACGTGGAAGACCCAGACGCCTCCATGCTAAATAGTGAGCTCAAAACTCCCGGTTCAGAACCACTCGCATGCCCTCGGCAGAAGTTCTGCTGCACGCGGATGTTCTCCCCGAGTCGGCATTGCATTTGATCACTGTTCTGCTGCTTTTTTTTTTCGCCGCAGGTATCGAGGACGTCCAGAAGAGCCGACCCGGACATTTAGAAGCCACGGTCCAGTGGTTTAAGAAGTACAAGGTTCCGGACGGGAAGCCGGAGAACCGGTTTGCCTTTGATGGGCAAATCAGGGACAAGGTACCTGAAATGCTACGTGGCATCATGATTTTATCATTTATATTTTTATGCCAGTAAACCGAAATGCAGGGAAAATTTGACGTCCCGTTGGGGTGGGGGGGGGGACGTGGGGTTTTGGCTTTCAGGATTTCGCCATTGAAGTTATAAAGTCCACGCACGAGCACTGGAAGGCACTGGTACAGAAACAGACAGATGGAGGGGAAATAAACTGGTGAGTTAAGAGTTTTTTTTTTTCTTTTCACACAGGGTGCTCTGATTGGCTGAACATTCAGCCAGTGGTTGGCCTCCCGAGGCCTTCACCTCTCAGTATTACCTTTGTCATCTTTCTGTGCATTTCATCATTTGAACGGAGATGTTTGAATCCCAGTGAATAAGTGGCCTCGTTCCTTTCCCGACAGCACAAACCTGTCCGTGCGCGAGAGCCCCTTCAGGTGTACGGAGAACGAAGCCAGCGACGTCGCGGCCTCGGTGAGTCCCACCTGCGTTTGCCACGTCCTTTACCTGCAAACGGCACCACGTCGCGTTGGTTTCCGGCGTGGCGTGAAATCGCAAACAGTCGACGCCCTGAATCTTGAGATCCAGCTAGGTTATATTCACACTTGTGGGATGTGAGCTCGAGGGGGAACCTGCAGGAGTTCCATTCAAGCACGTGGTCCCCCTCCCCTTACTTCCCTGTCCTCCCTACCCCTCAGGCTCCAGCGTGCGGAGAACCCGCTCCTATCCCAAGCGAAGGTAACCGCCTTTTAACTGTCACCTATCACTGTCTGGATACTTGTCCTTCTCATCTACAGCACAACTTTCAAAGATGTTCGTAGCCTGGGGTTGTGGTTTGGAGCTAGGTGTGGGACATGAGTTTGAATCTCCATAGTGCTCAGGAGAATTTATTTTTGTGAAACGCACAGACTTTTATTTTTTCTGCTTTTTTTTCTTTTTTTTTACAGTGGACAAATGGCACTTTCTGTCAAAGTGACCTCCAAGCCTTGTTGAAAGCTAAAGGCTGTTTATGGGAATTCATCCCTCTTGGAGCAGTGAAATACTCTTGTTCTGAAGAACCAAACTGATTTGTTATGCTTTTATGTTTAGTTCTGTAAAGAAGAAATACCTTTTTGTATGGGAATTATTTCCGACGGAAAGCTTAACATTGTTTTATTTCTAGCCACTGACGGGCATGTTAGGTTTTCCTTAATTGCCTCAAGTCCATTACAGTGGTTATTTTAAATGTTTTTTTTTTTTTTGTTATCACTTGTGGGAGAGGCAGGTTTAATGGCGATCAGAAATGATTTGCTTTCTAGCAGATGAAATTTTCCCAGGGAGTTTGGCAAATGTGTTTAACTGAAACCGACTGAATGGCTTTAAGCACCATAGAGAGAATACAAAAAAATTAACTTTTTGGTTTCCTGATATGCACACTCCACCGACTGGGATTAAGGTTTTATTTGGAATTTTGATTAATGTAATACATATTCCTTAAAGGGATTATCTGTATTTCTGATGCTTTTGAATGACCTTTACGTGCGAACACGTTCAGTGGAAATGGATTCAGTGGATATGTTTCTTTGCCTTCGAAAACCAAAATGTTCCTTCGCTAAAAAGCATATTTTTCATTTTTGTAATTTATCCAGTATTAGCATTTCCCCTTAATATTCCAAATAAATGGACCTGGGACAAACAGCGCTTCGTATCTGGAACTGTTAATGTCTGATCATATACGAAGAATCGATTTTATGAATACTTAAAGTTTTTTCACAAATGCATCTGTTCAGAATTCCAGGAATCTGAACATGTAATTCATTGACTCACCACGAGTCTGTCTGTCCTTTTTAAGATTTCATTTTATTAACTTGTCCAGTAATATAGAAATGTATGTATGCATGCATGCACACCCACATTCATAGGAAAAAGACACGCATGACCTCCAGAAGGTGCTTTAAATAAATATAAATTTTATTAAAAACACCCACATCTCAGCAATATCAGTAATGATACAATAAACAGCTTTCAAATAAACTGCATTCAATACATTACAATACTTACAGTATTTATATCTGTCCGTAATTTCATTGTGTATCATACCAAACATCAGGGGGAACCAGAGAAGCAGTGGAAAATAAGGGCAAGAAACTGTAAATGACACAAATTTGTGTATCTCTTTTTTTCCCCCCCTCATTTAGTGTCTAACTGCTAAATACAGACACTTGTGTACAATGACTGCTAGCTTAATGTGAGAGCTCGCCCACTTTAGTCAACCTCATAGTCATTCAAGTAACGTTGACTCCAGTCACTTCAAGTATGACGATGCCAAACTCACACCTCGGCCTCCAAATCCTTCCTTGGTCCACCGCAAACCTGCCGCCACACTCTCATACATAGAGCGTTACATTTCATTGTCTCACCAAACGGGCAAAATACCGTTTGGGTAACACTTTGATGCCATTTTTTTTTTTTTTTTAGTAATTTATGAATACATTCATAATGCATGATGGCACATTCATAAAGCATTATAAACATGGCTATATTTATAAAAAGGTATAACACATTATTGCCATGTTTACTATGCATTATGAATGCCTTATGAAGCTTTCATTTATAATGCACTATAGATACCTTTACAATGCAGTTCAAAGCATCATTAATGCTTATACCAACCATTATAATGTGTTATAAAGGTATCGATAGTGCATTATAGATGAGAGCTTCATAAAGCATTCATAATGCATAATACACATGGATATATGTTGTCATTTGAGAAATATGTATAGCCATGTGCTCTCATTACTAAGAAAATGGCCTTTAGTAAAGTGTCACCAAAGATTTTTACGAAAATGTATCCAATTTAATCTAAGTAGCTGTGACTTAGTGCTGAATTTTTTTTTGTCATACCTCTATTTCACAGATACAGACAGCCATATGTCATGTTATATTAATAGTAATATTAACTTTAGGGATTGGTCCATGTTGTATTATTTTGCAAGTGAAGTCCTTGGGGTAGGTCAGACATATAAGCCTCTCCATACTGACATATTTTATAACAATCAATGGGTTTCAAAATTAAAATTTAAAGTTCTGCAATACAATTACGTGATATATATATACATTGTGGCATTTAACACACATTTACATTAAACTACCTCTTTATTGTAGATAGTGTTTTAATTTTAATTTCAAATTCTTTCTGAAAATAAACGAAGTGCTTTCAGAAAAAGTTTTGTGTATAAATGTTTCCAGGTGGGACTTTTGTTACAGAACCGATGTCCATACAAAATCACAATGAATTGTAAAGAGAAAAGCTTTTCAAATAATAGATACTTCTTATTGACCCCCCTATGGAAATTCTTTTCACGCCTCCCCCAACTTGCTCTCTGGCCACCAAGGGCAGCCACCCAGGGAGCTGGGGGATAAGGGTCCTGCTCAAGAACCACTCAAACCAGCAACCTTCCAATCACAGGCACAGAGACTTAGCCCACTAAGCTAATTATCTAGTGGTTATAAATAATTTCTGCGTTACCTATACACTGGCACACAATGTGCATTTTCTGTTAAAACTGCCCTGGGCTTTGCTCATTAATAAAAGTCGTCATACCGCCGTTTAGTCAAAGCCACACTTTTCCCTTTTGTCAACTCAGTGCGTGTATGTTCAGGTTGCACCTTAAAAGTATGCAAACGGATATACTAAAACACAAGGACAAGGCTACTCTCCACTAGCTTCTCTCTTGGAAAACAAAACCTTTTTTTTTCATTGAAATATTTACAGTTGAGGGGTTTTAAAAGACAGAATTCAAATCCCTGCACGAATGGAAAAAATGGGATGAACACAAGTGATCTCGGCAGATGAAGACTGTGTTGAAATATCCCTGATGTTGCTTAAAAATACAAATTTTGCCGTACTTTCTGAACATTTGCACGTGAAGATGCATGATAAACATATGAAGTTTCATTGGTGTGTTCTATGAAAATCATGGTGGGGAAAAAAAACTTAGTCTTTATCATAATCATATTGCCAAAATAGTTCTGAGGTATATGACAAGTAGGCATACCTTTCATTAACCATCATTCTGACAAATTCTCACATTGTACACAGTTCATAGCAGGTTGAATAGCACCATTCGAAACAAAATCAGCTAAGACCCAGTGAAATATTACTTTTCTTTATAGTACTAAAATCTAAAGCGTAAATTTAATAGTTTTAACTTACTGTACAAAGTTTTTACTTTTTTATACAACTAACCTACAATGATTAAGAAGACCCCACAGCAGGACAGCCGCCAGTAAAATCATCACAAATACAGAAAACCCTGTTCCACGGACCTCACTATGCAGCAAAAAAAAAAAGAGAATCTTTTTTAATAACCACATAATTTGTGTAACTGTTAAGCCAGAGGTCAGATTCGTTGCTGTAATTTCGTTCTCTGAAGTTCTACAGCTGCACGTGTTTGTTGCGGCATTCTGGGAGATGTAGTACTGCAAACAAACTGGCTCTAACATCTCCCTGCGGTCAGCCACAAAACTTTTTTTTTTTTTTTATTATTATTATTATTTTTACAAAGAAGTAAAAGAATTGCAGAGCAAACACGCTGGCGATCACTATGTCCTTAAAACATTACTGTTCTGAAAAATGCACCTTTAGAATGGCTCACTAATGTATTTAAGGAAACGTAAATGCTAATTTTTCAAATGTCAAAGAAGCACCATGAGAAACGGTTGTGTGAAAATTGCATCCAGTGCCATCCCAGCTGTAACATACGACGTAAATGTAATTATACTGTGCTGACAGTGAAAACAAACGTGGATGCCCACAGTACATCTCACACTCTCGACATTAAAACGCAATGACGTGATTTGAAGGTAAGATCAAAACATTTTTACCTTCGACGAAAGCCAAAGTGCTTTAGAACACGCGTACGTTGCGTTATCTGCAAATTGTAGAAAACATCACCCGAAAGAACTGCTTGTTCACCTTAAAGAGTAACATACAAACGGATGTTCATACATTATGAAGGCAAATTGTAAAGACACACTTCAATTTTCAGCACCATGAATCAGATAATCCACGAAATCAGAATTCTATGCCATTTTACTTTAAGATATCTATTTAGTTAAAAAAAAATTAAAGCCACCAAATTGAAACTTTGTTTCCAGTAATATACATCCTGATGAATAGGACACAGCACCAGAGGTTCGGTATAGTATGTTGTGTAAAATTATGAAAAAGAAATAAATACTGCCATAAATATTTGTTAGTAAAGCTTAAACATCAGAGGGAGACCTGATTCTAGCTGAGCAAACTGTGTATTCTACAGTATTTTGCAATTAGTTAACCCTCTTCGCAGATCCATATTGGACACCAAAATGCAGCCACTCTTATGAAGTAGGCAACCACACAGAGACACTGAGGCCTCAATGTGACACAGCACCCATAGTACAGGCATGACTGCCCTGTGTCCATTTAGCATAAACCCAGGTAACCCATTAAATGAAGCGGTTGTAAGGCCCAGTGATCTTGGAGTAAGCATAGGGAGCTGTACTGACATATGTGTTTGTGGTGCAAGACATGGACCTCTGGTTGAGAGTCTGGATGAAGCGCTTGTACGGAGGTTCTCCATGTTCCATTGTTTCGGAATGTTCCCGTTTGACCTTCTTGCTTTTGCTTGGCGTACTTTCGGCACCATGCTTCTCAGCCTCCTCCTCCTTCTCCCTCGCCTTCTCGGCCATCTTGGCCTCCCACAGCGCCAACCCGTGCTTGGCCTCATTCATGTTCTTGTGCTGGTAGAAGACCAGTGAGATGCGGGTGGGGTGGTTGCGGTTCGGGTTCTTTACGGGTGTGGTGGCATGCAGTTCCCGCTTGGCGCACTCAATGAGGATGGAGCCATGACTGGGGGCTATTGCCACGCCCCCGATCTCTGGGTCCAGGAAGTTGTGCTCATTGTCTGACCACACATCCTCCTTCTGTTTGGGATCTGGAGGTTGTGGCCCGGGCTCTTGTTTTATTTGGGTTTCTTGGGCATTTCCATTAGGGAGCCCACATCCTGGTTGCGTGGGGGTTGGGCATTCCCTACCCGGAGGTGGAAGCACCTGAGGGATAGCACTAATGCTGTGCAAGTTTGCATTGGGCTTGTTTTGCATATTAAGTGGACCTTGGCCTGGGGAGAAGATGGTAGAGTTCTGGGCAAGGTAGGGATTAGGGTATGCACCATATTGCATGCCTTTGCTTATTGTGTTGGCATAATCCAGGTTTGGATGCTCCAGAGGAGGTCGAGAGATGGCTTCCAGGAGCTGGGGATTAGGACTACCATTGGGACTATACGTTGGGTAACCCATGGGATGAATGCCGGATTTGGTGGCAGAGCCACTGTAACCATTCGCTTGTAAACCTGACTCGCTGTACCGGGCAGGGAAGCTAACCCCGTAGCCCTGATGAGCACCATACTGCTGTTGTGGGTATAGCTGGGGCCTCTGAAGCCGGTACATGTCAAGGTGCTTTGGGTTCGAGCCATAATATGGATGGAAGCTGTCCATGGGCATACTACCTCTGCAGAAGTATCCTGGATAAAGGCTGCTGGGGTTCTGAGGATTACCAGGGTAAGAGTTTGCAGGATTTGATCCATTCAGGTAAGTGTTTGGTGCAGGCAAAGGGCCAGTGTAAGGGCTACTAGATACTGGGGATTGTGGATATATTGTGTTTGGTGTCTGAGAAGTGCTAGGAAATGAATCTACGTGATTGGCAAACCTTGGGTAGCTGGCTGGATGGGGAGACCCAGGGTAGAGGTGGGGATGGGTTTGCTGGGGCTGCTGTTGCTGTTGCTGCTGTTGAATGGCAGGAGGGTGTGCTTGATGAGCAGGCTGGGGGGTTACCATTTGACCCTGACCCGGAAGAGAACCTGAGACAACAGAGTTTGATAAGTGAGAAACCAAGGAACAGCAAACAAAGCAATTAGTCACTTGCTTTTGCTAAATGCTAGCCCTCATCCATACCTGACACAGGAGTGCTTTGACCAGGGTTTTCATAAGTGCCTTGCTTGAGTTTTGCTTGGAGGGTCTTTTCCGCCTTGGTGTTAGCTGCATCAGGATTGGACGGCTTGTTTGCCGCCGTCCTCCGAGCTTCCAGCTTCTTCTGCCGGCATGACTTTGCCGGTTCGGCGAGCATGCGCACTTGTCGACGGAAGGAGCTCAGCACCTGGATGGCACCCGACTTCATCTTGACCTGCTGACCCTCTTCACTGCCATGCTCGTCAGTAGAGGAGACCGTATACAGCGGCAACACATGGAGCTGCTCGTCATCTGCAAACTTCCCAATCTCCCGATTGTCTTCCCGTGTCAGAGTGCAAACCTGGAAGTGCAGGAGACCCCATGTATTATCTCACTATACTCATGTCCATTGATGCATAATGTTGCAAGATGACAGGTCTGATTTTTACTTTTTTCCCCAATTCATGTTGCACCACGGAAAATGTATGCACTGCAATTTCAAGTATTTAGTGTTTAAAATGTAACGTACTTTCACTGGGAATACTGTTATACCCTGAATAGAGAAAATTACATAGTTTCCCATAAAATTAGAGTGTGATCTTCTCAAAATTATATTAAGCACCTGCATAATCCCCTAAAAAGATTTGTGATATTTATTATCAATGAGTAGCGGAAGGTTCTTATAGCACGTTATCCAGAATTTAATAATAAGTCTGTGAGGCTTAAACATAAAGGTTAAACAATGTAGAGTAAAATTCATTTTCAGTGAGATGGAACTTTTTTTTTTTTTTGTGCAAAGCTTTCGAGTTAAATTGAGGAACATATCAAGTGAATGACTTGAGTCAGTGGAGTCGGGTGTTTCGGAACTGAGGAGAAGAGCTTCCATAGTCGTAGAGGTGGCGCTTTGCCTCTCCCATATGGACAGAACTGCAAGATGTCTGTGTTTGCCTCCATGCTGTCGTAGACCGAAGAAGCGACACTTTGCCGGGACCTTAGGGTAGCCCCGGGACTCACCACTGTGCTTCCATTGTGCATGTTGTGGAGATCTCGGTGAGCATGGGCACAGAAGTCCAGGCAGGCCGTCACCCCCGAGAATGGGCGACCCTCCTTCAGCCCCAGGCGGCAGTCCAGAGCCCGGTGCTCATACTCCACCTGTAAAGGAACAGTGACATTAGGCCAGTGGTGTTTTTGATCAATATCTCCGTATGAAGATCTACAGTCTAAAGTTTGGACATGCTAAGCTGCCTACAAAGGAGTGACAGTGTCGCATCATATGACCTGGCCACCTAACTTGAACACTGTACAGAAGGTTTTGGAGGAGTTTGACCAGAGAATGAAGGAAAAGCAGCCAATGAGTGTTGGACCTCCTTCAGGACAGCTGGAAAAGTATCCCAGAAGACCACCTCATTAAACTGGTGTACAGGAGACAGTAGGGTCAGCCAGTCCCTGGGGCAGTTGGGGTTAAGGGCCTTGCTGAAGGGCCCAATGGTGCATCACTCTGCCAGCCATGGGATTTGAACCAGCAACCGTCTGAGCCCCAACCCTCAGAGCTGCCCCCCAATACTTTTTGTTTAATACTTATTGGTCAGTGCATAATTGGTCAGTGTATAATAACATGTTCTTTTATAGTTTTCATGTCTTTATTCTAAAATGTACTAATAAACTGTTCTATGTGTCGGTCCACTCTGTCAACCAGAAGACAGACAACTGAACTATCACCCAGCTCTGATAGACCTGCCTTGTGACCACTCAGAAGTTTTACATTGGCTATGGTCATGGTTATGAGGGGGCGGGGCCATGCAATCCTAACCTGGTTTCCATAGGCATCGGGGGCCATTTGCTTGTAAGTGGGTGCTAATAGGGTTGCCAAATTCTGTAGGTTCTGCTCCATTTTTTCCTCCTGTAAAAAAAAGAAGCGTTTAAATATATAAATATATGTACTTTGATACCTAGCAGAACATGACCAACAAAACTCAAAACTAACAGAAACTGATTTATGGAAAAAGGACGACCCCATTTTTGTTGTGCTGTACTGCCTCACCTCTTTCACGTCGTCTCCCAGGAGTTTGAATTTCCTGGGAATTTTGCTCCTGGCAAACTTGCAGCCGTTGTAGTACATGCTCCAGGAGCAGCCAAAGGAGAAGGATGCCCCACAGATGTCCTGGTCCAATCCCTGGCATGCACACGTCCTCCTGAAGAAGAGGATAAAGGAAAGAAAATGGTATGACACTGGAAGTAGCAATGAAATAGACCAGGGTTTGGAGACTCATGGCGTGGGACATGACTGCACCATCAGTCACTAATGGATTATTTCACTGCCCATCGACTATGTTACTGGTGACTGACACTTACAGCAATCCCAACCGCAGCAGGTTTTGAGGCCTTGTTTATAACATCTGTTTCTCCTGGTAATGAAAATGCCTAATTTTCAGAATCTTGTCTGTGACCTTCTATTGCAGTGTTTCCCAGGCTGCTCCTTGGGGACCCACAGTCAATCTATGTTTTTGCTCCCTCCCTGCTCCCGGTAGGAGCTGGGAGGGAGTGAAAATGTGAACTGGCCGGCAGGGAGCGTGGAGGGAGCTGTTTGACTTCGAGGACCGGATTGGGAAACACTGTTCTATAGCAATGACAGACAAGCATTATGTCTGTTTAATGATGGTACAAGTCACCTTTAGTTTTACATCCCTGATTTAAACATTCAGTATTCTGACTAAGGTCCAGCTGGCTTAGGGTTAACTTTGTTGTTACAGTGTATGTAAAGGCCCTAAGGGCTTCTTTTCATTCAGCATGTGTTGGTCACACAAAATAAAGGTTAAACACAGATGACTGTGTTTAACTAAGCAGCTGCTCTGTAATTAGGAGTGGAAGTAGACGATAGTGGTTTTGACTGCACCAGGGCTGGGAGAGTGAGGATGAGAATGACTGACTTTAGTCTTGTACAGACAGCACAGGCACCCACACCCCGGAAAGATGTCCCGTCCTGTTTGGGAATCTGCCCTATGGCCAGGGGGCATGTTGAGGCAGTTATACTGTCATGTCGGTAAGAAAATATAGATGGTATACAATTCCCAATTACGCAAAGAAGGCCACAATATGCTGAAGATGTTTATCAGGCATTACAATCGTGGCCACATAATTTTCAACTGCTTTTCTGTGGTTCACACATTCCATTCGGACTGGACAAGGACTATATACCCCCCACCCACCCGAGAGACCGCCGTGGGAGGGGATGAAGGAGACCATTGACATTTCCAAAACAAGGGGCCCTTCATGTGGTGTGCCCGCTGACCCTCGGGCCCAGCCGCGCTATCCGTCAAACCCCGACAGAAAGCCCGGGGTGCCCCGCTAACTCCAGCGCCCGGGCCTCCGTGGACGTCTTTCATCGCACTGTAAACTTTATTTTTCCGTCCGTGGGTCTCCTGGTTTGCGATCTGAATGCGTCCCCTTGTCCACAAATTCCCACTGGAGCCTGTTGAACTATTTTTCTGTGTTAAATATACTCATACTTGCTATAATTATTGTCTCAGAGTTTGGCAGATATTTTTCATCGCCAAAGCAAAAATATCTCTTATTTATTACTCACTACTCAGATGTGGTGAGGTGCAGCCTTAGGTCAATGTTCAAGCTATGATATGCTATAGCCCAGGCCCGCCTCAGGAAAATTGGGACAGCAACACTGGAGTGTATGTGGTGATGTCAGCCTAGGAACTTCATATAAGTATGAGTTGGTAGTTTAAGTACCTCTAGATTCTAGACTAATCTTCCGTGTCAGGCTAAAGATACCCATTCAGTGTAAGGGAGACTCCCATGGCTCTGCGCATCTATGGCAGGGGTCTCCAACTCTGGTCCTGGAGAGCTATTATCCAGTAAGTTTTCTGTCCCAATTGGCTTCTGATGAGCCACACCTGCTCCTGGTATTTACCTGAGAATTGGTGTGGCTCATCAGAAGCCAGGTATGATAGAAAACCTACTGGACGGTAGCTCTCCAGGACCAGAGTTGG
>JAABNY020000085.1:290960-309350 GCA_015164015.2 Brevimyrus niger | reverse complement strand
TGGCTTCTGATGAGTCACACCTGCTCCCGGTATTTACCTGAGAATTGGTGTGGCTCATCAGCAGCCAGGTATGATAGAAAACCTACTGGACGGTAGCTCTCCAGGACCAGAGTTGGAGACCCCTGACCTACGGTGACAGACAGGCTCCCACAACACCACAGACCCAAGGTGGCACTCACTCTTCATTCAGGGCGCATCGGCGATTGGTGAGGGCTCCGTGTTTCCTCAGCGTCTCACTCAGCTCACTGTAGAGACGGTCGGCCAGGCTGATGGGAATGCCCTCCCAGATGAGGATGGCCACGACCAGGCAGGCTGTCGCGCATGAGTGCCCTGCTCGCTCCCGCACCAGCACCAGAAGCTTTTCCTCCACACTGGACCTACGAATCACCTGCCGTGACACAGTGAGACCCCCAGTAAGGGCACCGGGCCAAGAAATTAAAACACGTGCCTCATATTTTCCGGGCAGCTGCACCTTAAATAGCATCGAAGAACATTAACAGTGAAGAGAAAAGAATGTAAACAAACATCCTACGAATATATAGGAATTACTGATAAAATTTTTTGCCATTGTCTCTTCTCTATGGGCCGCTAACAATCAGAGATGTGACTTAGCTGCATGCTGAGACAGACATCGTACTACACAATTTAATTCAATGAGCGATGTCAGCTATTTGGGGGGAAGGTGGGGGTCTAATTGTTTTTACTAGGGTACCACAGAGATAATGCATGATTATACATGCCTACTGTGCGCTTCACTAACTAGGCTTACCCATTTAGCTATAGGACACCCCTGTGTGCTTTTCCCTTCCTTCCCCGTGTACACAACTTTTTCAATCCTGATGCAGCTCCCCTTCTGTCCAAACCTGCAGAAGACCAACAAAGCAGTAGGAGATGGTTCAGTAACAGCGGACTACCGTTTTCACACGTGGGGCTAAGCAAGTAAGGGTCTAGTTTTCACCTTGCTTCCATGAGCTCGCGAATGCTGGCGATATTCGGTGCTGTCCCGAGGTGTGTATAGTAGGGACCTTCATCTTTCTCGCTGAGTTGCTCTGGTCAAAGCAAACAAACATGTTATGGCCAGCTCAATTCCTTAGAAAGCTGTGATGTTCCCCACAGTTGCATAACCTTTAACGGGTCAAGGTTCTGCTTTAATCCTGGATCAGCATTTAATACATGAATCTAAAGCTAAATCGAAAATTAAAGAAACTCGAGGCAGGGTGGAGCACATGACTCTACACTGATGGCTCATCAAATTACATCTATAGGGATCTTACCAACACAACGGCATGATGGAATGTCATATTGAGTTTTCACAGGGGTGTTCAGCAATTTCATGGGAGATTCAAGGAAAAGGTTGAGGTTAGGCTCCTTCTTTGTTGGCGTCCTATCTGCTGGAGATTTCTTCAGAGCTGCAACTATTTCTGCCTCACTCAAGTTTGCGTTGGTCGAGAGGACAGTGACTGCCCCCGATGACTCTACTTTGATCTTGCTGGGATCCTTCATTACCAGAGACGTCCTCTCAAAGTGCAGAGAATGCTGATACTGCTTCAGCTGCTGCTCTATGGTGGCGATTATGCTGCTCCTCTGCCCCTGTCCACACGGTACCTGTGTGGGCTCTTGCTTCACAGGTGGTACGGTGGTCTTCTCTGCCCCTTGGGCTTGTTGTGGCTGAGGGACTGCACACCTTGGGCCGTCCTTGATTTTGATGCCCCTTGGGGGAAAACGATGCATCCGAAAGGCAGCATGACTTTGGGGGTCCCCGTATGGATATCCTGGGGGTGGCCCCCGTGGAAACTGAGAGCAAGACTCCCGCACCTCTGCCTTGGGCTGCATTGGGCAGGCTGATTGCCCTGACAGCTGTGGGTTTAAAGCACCATGTGATAACTGAGACTGAGGTTGCATCAGTGACTCTTGGAACTCTGTGTGGCTTTGCTGCCGCGGATAATGCATCTGCTGCTGTGTCGACTCTTGAGCCACAGCGCCTTCTGCGCTACTGTAAAGCGAGTCGTTTGTAGGCGGCTGTGTGCTGGTTGGTCTCGGCCCAAAAGTCCCCGGGTCGTTCCCACCGGATGGGTTCGGTCCAGTTACCTGGGGTTGTTCTGCCTGATTTTGAGGTTGGTAATCAGGTTTAAGCTGGTTTCCCATATACTCCTCTAGCTTGAATCTATCTAAGGGATGAGTCTGAGCTTGCCTCTTAATAGAATCCTGTGTTTGAGATGCATCTTTATGTGGGGCACCCTGGTTCATGGCTGTCTGTGGCGGGTGAGGTGGTGGTGATAGCTGCTTCTGTAGAAAATTTGGGGACAGGATATCCTCTATATCCTGGTTGTGCTCAGCTAAGTGCTCTCGCTGTGTCTGGGTGCCAAAGGGATTTTCACCTGGCTCCGGGGAACCACTGTGTCCTGAAGGAACGTGTTGTTGATTGCCTGGAATTCGAGACTGCGCTGGCTGGCCGGGACGGGTGTAAGGGGTATTGTACTGTATTTCAGACTGTGCCAGACCAGGGCTGTAGGCTTCTGGCATCTGCTTACCCTGCTGTTGAAAGCCAGACTGAATGGAGAACCCCACAGGAAACCTCGTCATTGAGGCAGTGCCCGGAGATTGACCTTGGTTTGGCGCGCTTCTCCCCGACTCGTACTGCGAACGTGCACGCAGACTTTCCCATGTCATCCATGGGGGGCCCGGGGGGCGTGGAGGTGGCGAAGAATTCAAATCAATCCAGTTCACCTTGCGGTAAGTGCCCCCTTGTTGTGACGTGGCCTCCCTTGCCTCCTCATTAAAAGGCATTTTGTTCTCAGTCTCAGGGCCCGGTGTTTGACTAGCTATCAGAGAAGACGGAGGTGATGACTTCTCTGTGGAGCCTAGAGATAAATCATTGGGCTTTGGTGGATCAGGCTGAGTTAGTGCCATAGAAGTCCGGGGCTCCTGTTGGCTGCTGGTCTCAGATGGTCTGGGTCTATCCATTTGTGTTGCTGCGTACTGCCCAGGCCACTGACCCATCTGTGCACCCTGGAACTGGAGGCTAGGCTCTGATTCCTCTGTTTCTGGAATCCTTGCCCCAGTGCCACTGGAAAAGGGGCTAAATCTGCCAGCCTCCTCCATTGGAGTTGTGGATTTGAGTGCTATTGGGAGAGGCAAGGACTCATGTTTAGACTTCAGGTACTCCTTTTGGTCTGCTAGCTGGAAGCAGCCATCACCATTATGATCCTGTGAGCCATTGCCTGCTTCTGTGGGTGGAACAATGCCAGTTCCCTCAGGAACCTGTCTGTTTGGGTTGAGAGGGAAGGGCTGGTCCTGCTGCTGGTGGTGCCCTTTGCCAACATGACTGGGGTACCCATTAACAGAAAAGGGGGCATCATAAACATTGCTGTTGCACATATCCAGTGGTATCTGGTTCTGATGTCCTGAGACGGACATTTGGGATGAAACGGGTACACCTGAGGTAAGGGGTGGTGATGCGGTCGTCTGTTCAGGCATGTCACTTGCCAGTGGTCTCCTGATGTCATTTTCTTGTGTTGTGATGCTCTGGGGTGCAATGGACACATGATCCGGGTAATACTGAGACAATGTCTTCTCTAAAAGTTCACCAGGTGTGTCCCCCATGGAGGAGGAGTGTACTGTAGCACCATTGGAAGTTGGCACCTGTTTATTCTTTGAAAGTGAGAAAATGTCCCCATTGGAGAAGCTGCAATTTTTCTTCTCCAGCTTCTGCTCCGTCAGCAGAACGTCACAGGTGAACTCTGCAGGCTTTGTAAGTCCCGGCGAAATTGCTTCACTCTCCATATTCACCTGTTCTTTTTTGTCCCATGAGGCCGGAGTAGGGTCTTCCGCTAGTGCATTGTCCACGTCGTTCGTCTCGGAGTCCGTTTTCAATTTCTTGACCCGACGAAGCTCCTGCAGCCCCGGCTCGCAGATCGCACGCTTCAGCTCTCCGTTCGTCAAGCATGAGCCTTGATCAAGAACATCCTGCGCATCAGCGGGACTGGTGCAGCCCTCGTGGAACCTCTTCATTTGGTTGATTCCAGCACCACGCTTGAAGTGGTGACAGTCGGCGCTCCCGTTGAGCTGATGGGATGGCATCTCCAACTGGCTGCCATTCTGCAGTTTGGCGACCAGCTTCTCCGGCTGAAGAGCGGAGTTGAACTGCACTAGCTGTAGAGTTTCTTCCGTCTCATGGTTGGCCTTTTCTGTTTCCATCTGGCCTACTCTGGGTCCATCCACAAGGCTGCCCCCTCTGCGTCCTGAAAGGAAGAGGTAAAAGGAGAGACACAATGTGAGGTCTGGTGAGTACTACAGGTTACAGTTATATCTGGGTGTAGATGAATAAATGTTTCTTTTAGGATGCGATGTTTGTTTTTCCTCCAAAGCAACATCAACAGCAAAGAGAAACCCAGCAGCACATTTGATTCAGCATATCGGGGATATCCACCTTCTGGAAATCCTCAAGACATTGCTGTGATTTTATTTGGGCACCCTTAGGCAATTTTAGCAGGGGGAAAACACCAGTAGATGGCGGGATATGGACAGCAGGTGACAGGATATGGTTGGTACAGAGTTAAAATCCCTTTTTGAAATGTACTTTGAGATTGTACAAGTGTGTGACATATGAAAGCAACAGAGGTCATTGTAGGATAGTGGGTGACCACATGACCACTCTACAGACCTAACTGTCTGTCCTGCTCCACAGCAGTTAGCATGCAGACTCCAGCAACAGTTCAAAAACTGCCAAAACATTCATGGCATCCTGACACAGTTTGCTTACAGCTGTCCTATGCTCACGCAGTGTCCCTGGTTGACCATCTCAAAATAGATTGACCGGCCAAGAAATGTGTCCCTAGAAAACTAAAGGCACACACTGTATGTCTGCTCGGCAGTTGGCCGGATGAACTTGACCAGGAGATCCGTGGGTCATTTAGCACCAGGAAGTAATGCCCTACGGCATTTATTTTGTTTAAGCGTGCACATTGAAGATAAAATAAAGACCTCATTCTGTTACAGCTTCTTGAGCATGCGAAATGGTTACGTATATTGAGGGTCATGGCTGCGGAGGATGTTATTCACATTGCCCTAAACAGTGTCCAGGGCATAGCTTTGTCATTTAATGCCATAGATAAGAAGCTCTCCATAGAAATGGTTGACACACTGGAAGGTGTCTTAGCATAGCAAGCCAAACACTCAAACAACAAAGCTGACTTCTGTACGCCTGCAAGATTCCCAGGAAAACTATTAAGTCATTTTCATTGGATGCTGTAACTGTCATATTTTTTTTTCTATTGTCTGGATGTATTCCTTTGTATTATCACTTGTTGGTAATGCCTCCCTTGCTGCTATATTCTGTAGCCTTGTATGCTTAAAAATAAAAATCACTTTGGTGTTTTTATTTTGATGTTTCCCTAACTCTTTCTGCATTTAGAGTGAATGTCAATTCACTTCCCGCAGGTCCCCCCCCCCCACCAAATGTCTGGCATTGAATCCTGGCAGCTTATTGATGAGGGTCGCCATGGCGACATTCAGCTGCTACGGATCAGTAAGGTTTCATGCCACTGTTGGCTCTTTTGGAATAGCGAAGCATGTCAGCGGCTGTGCCAGGGAGCTCTTCACCTTTTATCTCAAGGAGCTGCTCGTTAGCGAAGCCCGACCAGCTGCTCGTTAGCGAAACCCTACCAGATGCTTGTTAGCGAAACCCGACCAGCTGCTCAATAATGAAAACCTACCAGCATAACCCACATACTTTTGTTGAGATGAACAATAGCGGGATGCATAGACCGCGTGAGATGCTCAACAAAGAACTGCAAAGGCATCACTGAGACGTACAGTGTGGCTGCAACTAGCTCATTAACTAGGCAGCTAGTCAAACTGGCTGTTGGTTCTGTGATTTCTATTAAACAGACATTATGGGTACTTGTATTCCAAGCTTAGAGCAGCAACCGTGTGTTAATCTTAAACCCTGGCTGTCTAAGGGTTCCCAAAGAAATGTATGTATCTGGATGACTAAGTATACAGGAGCAAAGACATTATTGACTAACAAAAAAATCGAGACACCTTCCAGTGCTACCAAAATAAATGATAACTTGCTATTAACTAAACATTCTCACAAGAAATCATTGGGCTATTCTAATATGAACAAACCTTGGTCCAATACAAGCAAATAACTGACTGATCCCCCATTTCCTTAGCCAGCCATGATGGACTAGCTTGTCTTCACTCTAATGTGGACTGATGGACGTTGAGGCATGTGACTCATGAGCCCAGTGTTAAAGAGCGCCAGCACAGCAGAAAGCAAGCCCTATCTCCTCTTTTCACATTGCGCAAGTTCTACACTTCCTTTCCGCTTCTTGCCGTGTGATGCCTGTCATGGGGGAAGAGGGGGAGGGGTTACACAATTAACAGCTCAGAAGTGGTCAAGCATTTCTAGGCTTAAAGCAACGCGCCCAATCCGGAAAGTATCGTTTTAGAACAGCTCGCTCTGACTGACACCTGAGGTATACGTGCGACAAGTCCTCTGCCCTTAAAAATTCAGAAGCCACTGCTGAAATCCAATAACCGATGCCTTCACCTGTGGCAAATTATTGAGGTACAGGCGGTGACCTCATCAGCACAGTGGTTTGACACATCCCAAGCGTGCTCCGTCTCTGCGCCTACGCCTTCGTGTTTCGGCAGGGAGAGCATCGCCCGTGGCACAGCGAGGAACCCCCGCAGGCAGAGGCGAGGACGGGAAGCGTGCTCCGAGCGACATCGCGGCTTCTCCCCAGGAGCAAATATAGATCTCGCCGGCAGCGTCGATTTTGGGCCGCCGCGAGAGCGGCCATTAATGCGTGTCACATCCGCGGCATCTGCGAGGCAATTACCGCGCGGCAGGGCCGGGGCGCCGCAGTCTAATCCATCATAATTACGAGCCTCTTCCCTGCTGCAGATTCAGCGGCAGTAAGGATGGGGGGGGTGGTGGGGGGCTGGCTGGCAGAGGAGCAGATTCACCATAGGAGTGTCACACCTGCTCGCTGCACCTTGGCTCATGGGGCCGCTAATGCTTGTCGACAGAGCCACCGGGTCGGTGGCACGCCGTCACCCTGACACGGATTGATGCGACGTTGCGGTTGGAGGCGGCGGGCTCACCGTCCCACATGCGCCGTGAGCTAACCGTGGAAATAAAGCCGATGACGCAAGACGGCAGGAAAACACGTTTCACTCAATCCGCTTACAAACTAAAAAGTCTGCTGGTGAAGTTGTGTAACACATTATGAAATCATTCCCCGAGCTACGAATATTCACCAAAATTCATTTATTTTTATGCAAGAACAGTTTCACAAAAGCAATAAGTAGTATGATTTTAGACCTAATGTAATTTTTTTTATTAGTAATTTTTTTTTTATTAGTTTCTTATTTCCATTCACTAGCTAATCCTCAAACTGCCACGAAAAGCACCTGAATGAAATGGCTGTTGCAAGTTATCCTGCACAGTCCTGATGTTAGAAGGTTTCTCCGGCTCTGATTAATGGCACAGAATCATTCTTGCATCATTGCAGCATGTAATATGGGCAGCTTTGGGTTCTCGTAACATGCCGCCCCCCCCCCCCCCCCCGCCAATCAGAGAATGTTTCATATCTTTATGTTCGTAGCCCTACTGGCCTCAACACAAGTGGAGGGCGCAGTGGTTGAAGTTTGATGACGGGATAAGAAAGGCCTGGTCTTGGAGCTTTGAAATATAACTAGAGCCAGTTGTGGATGCATGCGAGGGGTTCCCTGCCGGGGCACAGCCTGCGGGAGGGAGATTGTGCTCTGTGCAGAGTGCCGAGAGACCGGCCGGGTTGCATGATTGTGTGTCACTTGGTCCAGGAAAGATTCCCTCATTGAAGTCGATTATCACGTATGGAGTCCATTATCATCGCTCATGATCGCAGGAGACCAGCCATCACCTTCAAAATACATCTGTTTTTCACTTGCCGAGCTCATATCGAGGGAGATACCTTTAAGACTGAGGTCATGAGGCAAATGTAGGGACCAAATCTTCTCCCTGAAGTGGAGGAGCATCAAAATTAAGGGACTGTAGCATTAATCAGAACCGGAGCTATGAGGCTAGGAGAGATTCGATCTCGTAAAGGTCACAGAAGGCGTGCCTGGTAAATGCTGGGGTTTTGCTGCTGGGAAGCTACCCGCATACTAGAGGAATCTGTAAATTTACCGCACACTTGCACCCTGTAAATCACTGTGGCTGGACTCAGAGGCTGTTGATATTGATGGCGTCGTCTCGTGGAGCGTTTACGGCTCATGCTCTGGGTATTAAGGCTCTAAATTCGCTGCTAACGAGCAGAGCCAGAGCGGTACTAGTGGAACTTGCTCCCATCTGCCTACCGTCACTCCTGCAGACGCTCACGCTGATCAAAGCTCAATGACAGCATGGAGGTCATCTCTCGACGGCAACAACAACAACAGTAAAGATTTATGGGTTCCACAGTCGCAGTGCTGAGCTTCATGTCCTCATAGCGCCAGTTTTGGGGGGGGGGGTCTCATGAAGATCAGCATGGTTGGTCTGACAGGCCTGCAGACTCCCTTTGTGCAACTGGAAGTTAACAAGGCTGATGTTCATGCTCCCTCAAATACTCAAAGTGAGCTATTGCGTTTTCACTTCTTATGTGGTTTCGCAGGTCGTTTGAGTTTTTTGCAGGAAATCATTGGAAAGCAAACAAAAAAAACCAAAATATCACCCTTTGTACTCTGGAGCATTTAGTGCATTTAACAACAGCAATGAAATGGGAACATTGCGGGCAAGGAAATGTGTGCAAATGAATGGAGACTGCTGTGGAGCTGTCCTCCCTGAATCTGGCAGAGTCCCAGTCCACTCCGGTCTGCTTGATAGGCCGTTCCAGAGCTTAGTGCCAGCACAGTGGAGTAGAGTCAAGCCCAGAAGCGCGTCACTACTGCACACACCCACACCAGAAAAACAGTCCCAAGAAAAGAGCACAATAAAGCCAGAGGCCAGAGATCCCCACTGAGCACAGTGTACAGAAAACACCCACGTCGACTCGGATCACTCCAAACCCTCCCCTTGCATCCTGTCTGACTTAAACCGATCATGTGATCCAGATCCTCTGCTCTCTGTCTAGGGTTTTGAATCAACGTGGGGAAAAAAAGAAAAACAAATAGTTTGTGAAAGAGAAAGGAAGTCCATTGTCGATTTAGAGACATGTTCATATTTAATAATAAATTTTGTTTGGGGAAGTTTTGTAGCGAACAGTGGCATTTTGCAAGTTGCTGTGAGGTATGCGTCAGTTCCCCCTGAGGCAGCATGCTCATCATCAGACCCCATTATTAATCTGAGCCCATTGGGTGTCAGGGTCTCCTCTTTGGCAGCTGTTTGCCCACCCCAGCAGCAGCAGTTTCTGTTAATCTAGCATCCGTGAGCTCACTTGTGCATGAAGGCGATCACAAAGGGATGACCCTGTTCCGCGTGTAGTCTCATAGCGTGGGTTTCTTGGTATTTATAGTCCGTAAGAGGGGCACACTGTACACAGTGAACCTGTGTCACAGTGTTAAATAAAGTTCACGGGTTCACAGGGCGATAGTTCAACTGTCAGTTACTCCCTTTGTTTCTGCAGTCTCAGTGGGTGATAAGACGAATTCCGGAATTCATTTTTGGTCCCGTTGTTTTGGATGAAGTCCATGTCAGTAAATACTCTTGCTTTTCAGTCTTTACTCTTTTTTTAATCTATTATTTCTCTGTTTATTACACCTTTATTATGACGGGTTTGATTATTACTTGGTTTTTTCACAACAAATTGGAAATATCTTTAAATATTAGAGCTTAATATGTTAAACAGCTAAATGGAGATCAAGTAACTCTGGGACACATCCTAATTTTCCACTGACACCATTTACGGTTGCAGAATCTGCTGGAGTAGTCATGTGATGCCGCGTGAGTAATCACCGAGTGTTTATCCATAAATACTAGGGAGAGCGCTTGGGTGAGCGAGGTCAAGGCGGAGAGCCTGGTCATGTGACCTCCACTGATAGGGACAGCTGCTGAAAGCCACGTGTGCCCAGCCTAAACAGAGGGGCCATGCCACGTGGTGAACTGCCCACTCTGTTGTATATTACATGATATATAGGGCAACTCCCCAGCCATTTGTGTGACTTGAACTTGCAGGTCTGACTCCTTAATCACTGAGTTAACTGCTGCACAGTGAAATCGGCCTGGGATGGGAGGCAGAGGAGCACCATAAATCAGCCCCCGCAGGTCCCCTCTACAAACGCCTCTGAGTTTGTCCTTATCTCGAGTGTACACTTCCCCTTCTGGTTCCAAATGGCCACGTTAATACGTTCCTGTCCTGAATTGAAACGGAGGATGTTCTATAGCTCCGCAGGCAGTAAATACCCTCCTGAGAAAAGAAGGAGTATGTTTTTGATCTAGAACCTTATTACATAAACATGCTATGAGGATTAGATTGATAGTTACAATCTAACTCAGAATGGTCAGGCACTTGTGAAGGAAGCTATAGCTGGGTCCTTCATGGCACTGCATGTCTTTCTCCTTTCCCACCAAGCAACCTCCTACCACAAAGGACTAGAAACTGCAAATTCAAACTAAGATCTTTTCTTCCTTTGAGGCCAATTAGATTCATATATTTTTACTTGATACGATATCAAAGCTAAATCCAAAAGTACTCAACATATACTGTAGGTGAGAGTTGGGCAGACCCTGACTCAGTTATACCGTGTCCTCTTGCTATATAACTCAATTACTTTATTCCCTGTTAATTTTATTAATTATTATTATTGTTATTATGTCCTCTATATCAGTGACCAATACTATTTTCAAATGCCTTTGAGTGACAGAAGAAATTATTAATGATATAGTATAAGAAACATTAATTTACCCACATTGAATGATGTTTTCAGCTGTTACTTACAAAATAATTGTGCGACAAGGAATGGATAGGATACAATTTGAGGGCATGAACTTTGTTATGGGTTGTTGTCCCAGGGGAAACCCTGCTTTACACCTCCGAACAAGACACACTAATTTGAATTGCGCTGGTAAAAGATCCTGAGGTGAAAATTTCTAAGTCGCTTAAGGTAAAATTGTAAACTCGGCATAAATGAATGAGTAGAAGTTAACGGTGGCCTAGACCTCCCAGCGTGGCCCAAACACAGAGGCGAGGAGACGAGGGAGCTGTGTGCTGCATTGTATTGTCGCTGGTTTAATGTCAGCTCTAGGATAGTGAGCCTCCATGGCACTGATGGTTATTCAAACAGAACGACGTTGGGGCTTTGCGTAAACCGAAAGGTACCCACATGAAAACAAATTGCCCACAGTGCCGCCTGGAGAGTAACGGCAGCGTTTGCATCATTACGAATGAAACACAGAGGAATTCCTCACAACACTTTATTAAGTGGAGCTATGACCGGCAGAAGCGATTGCGATTGGAATGAAAACCCATTTCGGGAGCCAAGAAAAAAAACAAAATAAAAAACAAACCTTAGTCCAGATTGTCTCCTGACATTCGGCAAAACCTCTGACTGTGGAAATATTTCAAAAATGTGAAATTTCCGTCTCCTCTAAGACCTGAAGGCAATTTTGTTTTTATAGACACCAAAGGGGCTGTTCATTCAAACAGAGGAAACCAAAAATATTCCTTCAAGATGAATTTTAAAGACTCCATTACTGACTCTCCTTTGTAATAATGGTACAGAGAGATCCGGCAAACAGTAGGTGTCTCTTTAACTGTTTGTGCGTGCTTGTTTGTTCTGCCTTCTCTGAATAGGCATTTTACCAACCAAAAGCAAAACACTGTAGAACATAAGGAGTTTGTTATAAGCCAGAAAACTAAAAACAGAAACAATATACAGCGGCACTTATGTTGGTTGAGATTTTTAATCTCCAGTTTTGTTGTCAGGCAACATTATGTTATAAAGAAACCTTCTGTTCAGTTTTCTTAACTTAAATGTTAACACAGTAAAATAATGCATCCAAAACCTCCTCGCATTAGCCTGAAGGTGACTCTGACGGCCAGAAGCTATGCCACTGAATGTTAGACCGCAAAGACTAACAGACGATGAAGCCTGGGTGTTGCATTTAAGCATTACAGAGTCACGCGTGACACTGCTCTTTTTCAACCTTTTATAAACTCTACCATTTTTTTTTAAATGCCCTTATGGTTCAGCAGATGATGCCATCGCCGTAAATTTTGTGGCAGGGACGCTCAACTTAAAGCGCATTCTGCAATTCGAATGACATACTGCGTGTAGCGTGTAAACGGACTCAAACTCCTGCTCAAAATGGGGGTTTCTCAAAATGGACACATGGCAGCATGCATGCTCCTCTGCTTACTTGACTACTGGGCAGTGTTTAGGGTGGTTCTGGTGCCTTAATTTATCACAGATAGTAAATACTTCTGGAGCACCTTCCCCTAGTGGCGTCTTGCTGCAGTTCCCATGAGGCGTCAGTGCTGGCTGCTGGATTAGCCGCTGCCTGCTACCTTCACTGTCACAGCACCATGCCCTTTGTCGTCGCATAATTACCACGGAAGTCCTCGGAGCTTCAGCCTTTCTGAGGGGACCCAAGTTCCAATTTGCATATGAATCGGACGCTGGTGAAAGTTGCCCCCGATTAACACAATGGGACTAATTGGTGTTTGTCTCCGGCCACAATGGAGGCGTGGTCTCTGAGACACAGTGTTTGTCTCCCTACCTTAACCACGTTACCTCATGTTCTCATGGGATACATAAGCATTTCACAAATTCACACATGAAGGAAATAATAGCTATAGGCTGTCAGCTGAATGTGAGAGAGACCCCTGTATCTTACAGCTATATCTAATCTCTAATGTCTTTCTGTACTTTTATATTTTATTTATCAGACACTTTTGTCCAAAGCGACATACAAGTTAGGAAAATAGCACATTACCAACATACGGCTGTCAAGGAGTCAACTAGGGATAAGTGCAGCTGGGGCTGAGCTTCCGATAAATGCTCAGGTACAAGCGTAATGTAATGACCGTGGTGAGTAGCACGAACAATCAAGGCTGGAGTCTTCAGGTAAGGGGTAACGAAAGGATTTAATGAGCAAAGACACAGGTAGGGTACTCACGCACAGGCACAAGACTACGAGAATGACGGATCTGGGGAAGACTGACTGAGACACAGACTAAATACAAAACACAAGCTAGACTTAACAAGCAACAGGTGATTACAATCAGGGTAAAACAGGAGGTAACGATGGGGGCGTGGCACACAATCAGGATCGTTGGAAGCAGGACGTCACACGTAAGCAGTTTTTATGCAAGGGCTACATAACTGTTCGAATATAATTTGACTTTATTGCAATCTGTTTGTGATACAGTGAAATGTACCCTGCTTTCCTGATTTTTTAAAAGTATATGTACGTCAAAGACTGATTCCTACCGTTTAACGGGGCCAAGACGCCCGCTATATGGAAGATAAGTGGGCCACGTGTTTTCATTCTGCAGAGAGACAACTGATACAGATACATTTACTACAAGACACTCCAGGAAATGTGCCCCATATGGGCTGATTTCCGTAGCGATGGTCTCGTTTCCTGAGTCTGCACAGAGAATGTCCTCAGATGAGTCTGAATTGAAAGCTAAACTTTCAGTAGCGCATCTTAAAACTCAGATACTGCAAGGCACCTTGTGGTGGGAATAAGTAAACCAGAAATTCCTCCTAAAATGGGCTGAAAATGATTCCCTTGTGTCTGGTCTTCAGATCACATTTCTTTAATGCGACGCTTCCGCGACTGGCAACAGTCCACTGTTGGTGATGCCGCCAGTTCGATCCCACTCTGATTGGCACTCCACTGCTACGTTCTTAATTTCAAGACCCGCTGCTTTCGGAATTCTCCGGAAAATTCCACTACAGCTTCTTGTTGATACTCACTGCAAAAGTCAAGCATAAGGTTGGGATACGGTGATGGCCCGGGTCACTTCGCCCAAGTTGCAGAATGTCCCCCCACCCCATCCCCCCACCAGTCACGGCCATGCTGACTTTGTGAGCTCGGTGTGGAATCCAGGTCAGGCCTTATTTTGTTTAACTGTTGTGTTTATTCATTCTTCTCTTTCCCCTGCGAGTCAACAATATAAATATTCTTTTCAGTCAAGCTGTTTGTCAAATGATTTTAACAGTGTTTGTTCACAAGCCCCGCCCCCTACCATTACTGTGAATACAGGAACCAAAGGCCTCTTCCTGGCGTGACACCAGCTTCTCTCCAGCCAGTGAGCTACAATGACAAAAAGGGAAACTGCCTTCTAGAGGCTGTTCTTTATTATAAGTAACGTTTCCATTCCGCTTGCATGCTTGTTTTTTCTTCTAAAGGAATAAATTAGATTACCCCCACCAGTGGTTGCAATTTTATCCTAAGAGAACCCCCCCCCTTCTCAAAAAAAGAAGGGTCCAGTACAGTGTATGTCGTTCTTTAGGTCTAATGGGAGACAGATGAGTTGTTGCGGTAGAGATCGCATAAGCGTGTCTCCAAATGTCTCACATGCATTTTAAGGAATCTCATTCCTCATGGCCCTTGCACCCGTTTTCCTTCCTTCTCTGACACTCCCTTCTGTTTTTTCGACCGATATGTCACGCGCAGCCGAGTCCATAAGCATGATCACGATCCACCCAGATGAAGATAACTGCCTCCCACCCAATGAACCCCGCCTTTGGTTCCCAGGGCTGGTCCTTGTCTCGTCCTGCTGCCACATAACCTGTTGGGTGGGAATGCAGCGGGACTCGCGCAGCAACCTGCATCTGTGCTCAACTGCTGAGCTGGAGATTTTTATCTGCGTCTGCTTGTTTATACAGATTGCGTTGCTGGTGAAATTCAGAGTAGGTGTTTTGTGTGGGTAGATAACGCCATGACCCCTCCATAGATCCACGACACAATTTACCGCTGGCCGGTGCCAACTCCGACGACCCCTGACTCTAAGTGCAACCAAACAAAACCTACTGTTGACGTTTTGGTGAATGTTTTGACCTTATGGTACCTTGTCAAACTTCTGCATTTGGAAACATGTTCCCCTTTTA
Organism: Brevimyrus niger; assembly: GCA_015164015.2. NCBI lineage: Eukaryota > Metazoa > Chordata > Actinopteri > Osteoglossiformes > Mormyridae > Brevimyrus > Brevimyrus niger. Next base: position 294,323 of record JAABNY020000085.1, on the reverse strand, counting down.
TCATCGAGGTGTTGTTGCTGTAGTACCTAGTCCTCAGTCCTGGATGTATCTGGGTTGGCTCTGCTTGTTTTGATACGTAGATCATGGGGGATTCTACCTTTTAAATGGGATCTTCTTTTGATAACTTCCACTGGGGTCTCTGTCCCCGTCTTTTTGGTTTAGGTCTTAAGCACTCCCCTGTCTGTCTGTTCTGGTGACATTAACAATATTTAAATAGTTTGCACACAGGCCAGATTAGCCACTGCTCATATACTTAAAGACTTGTGGGAGAAAGTCCGCCTTTAATATCTTGCCAGAATTTGGTCTTTGCTCTGTATCCTGAGCCTCTCAGCCTGCTGAGACTCTGGCAAGTCGCTCTCCTGAGCAGGCAGATTAGCCCACTGTCTCAAGGGTCACCAGTGAGACACAGCAATTGATTATTGCTTTGGCCGGCAGATAGACGTAACGCTGGATCTTCGACGCCGTTCCTGCTTGCTGGGCCTGCAGAAGTTAGACGTCTGAGGCCACATAGTAAGTTGCTGAAGACGTAAGCCTGGTGTTCAAGGCGTCTGTGAGACACACCATGTCGCACCATGGTTCTGATTAAGAAGAGATCTCCCAGCTCATGCCTGGTAACCCTCCTCCTCCTCCTCCCCCCACCCAGCCCCCTGCCCCCCTCCCCCAGGGGACTTTTCAATCTGCCTCTCACCGTCTCTTTGTCTCCTAGCAAGTCAATATATCTGACTGACTTGATAAACTGTGCGCAGTGCAAAGTTAATTTCTTTCAAAGTGCACAGTATCCATGGTGACCAACTTATTAGTGTTCAAAAGCCATCTGTTCTAAACATTAACCAGGGTGGGTGGGGGAAAACAATGCCTAGTTTGGCTGTATCCTTCTGTGTCTTCTAGGGTCTCTGTATGGGATTAGAATGGTCTTCAGCATTCATAAAACAACAGCCACTACTTAAGCTCGGATTTTCTGAAAATATATTTCTTCTATTTTTTTTTAAATAGCCAAATACCCACAAAATATATGGTTTAAAAATCATCTTACACCCTATTATTTTCTTTTATGTTTCTTTCAGCCCACAGCTCAAAAAGAGACACCTTGGCTTTTTCCGGGCGTTTCCGTGTTCTGGGCAGAGCGGGAAACACATGATTGTGACTTCCAGCCTCAGACACACTCTGGTCGGCATCTCCCGTCTTAATTGGAGCATCTGCTCCAGCTACACCATCCTGCCTCTACTAAGTCTCTGTATTTTGTCTTCCCAGCGCAAGCCAGCGTCGGATTAAATGAAGAAGCACAACATAAACATTGTAAACTTTTGTAGATGGGGCTCATTTATAAATAAGACAGTGTTGACCTGGAATAAACTCAAGTCCGTTGCATGCAACAAGCTACATGTTTGCCCATTAAAAACGTTACAACTTGTTCCTGCCCAAGCATGCGGCCTGAATTCCCCATGATCCTCTAATCTCGATCTCTGTCGACCACCTTCTCCTGCCGGTTTCTGAGATGTGGACAAAGATGGAACCCAGAACCTTGACTTGAGGGCTTCAAACATGAACTGAGGCTAAAGGAGAGGCCTGGAGAAAAATGCAGAAGTAGTCTGCACAGCGTACTACACGACAGGGCAGGTGCTCAGGCAGCTAGTTCTACATTAATCTGCAATTCTCTATATTTTACTGCCTTTGAAACTCCATCTTAAAAGACGACAACGCAGCCATTTAGCCAGCAGAACTCAGCAAGCCGCCACTTTCAATAAACTTCATCTTGAATAGACAATCTGTTATTTAAGTTCGAAGCCAGACTTCTCCCGATGTGAACGGCCTTAACTGTAGAATGATATACCTGCCCCCCACCCTGGCTGGGCCCTTGATACATTCCAGAACAGAAACCCAATAGCAAAGGCCCTGTTGGCTAAACCCTGCTAAAGTAGTTAGGCACTGATGGCAGATCTCTTTCTTCTTAGATTATTGTTCAAACTTTCATTTCTTTTTTGTGAAGCTGCTTTGAGACAATGTCCATTGTTAAAAGCGCTATATAAATAAAAATGACTTGACTTGACTTAGTCTCCGTGAAATAAGATGAGAGAACTGCACCTTCCCTTTTCAGTTACCGCTCTCTAACCATGTGCCTGAAAGTCATTTTTACACTGCAAAATTTACACTGCAAAATTTGCACTTTAAAATCCAGCAACTGGGTTTGTGCCAGTGGTGGGTCAAGGTGGGTGAGAGGCCTGCAGAACAATCACAAGGCCTAAACATGTTTTTGTTTCCAGATTTTAGTCTCCATAAAGGTTTGTTGGTAAAAACTTCCCGCCAAATGAATAATTTGAAATGTCCTAAAATATATGAAGACACGAATCCTTTCACATACACACAATCGTTGCATTAACTGTATGGAAGTGTGCTTCTAACGCGTATTTGGCATTTCAGGGCGGCCCATAGAAACAGGCCTAGTAGATCATCCTGACTTACAGCCTTCGTAATAGAACACAAGTTGCAATCCAAGCCGGACACGGGGACACGGGGACAGCTGCGAGGGACGGCATGGAAAAACACGGTGACTTTACCAGCTCTGCCATGTGCCAGAGTCATCAGCACTTATAAAAAGCACTGCTGGGAGTGAGGAACAGCCTTGGGTCGGCCCTCTGACACCCGAACGGCGTCCGTATGTGTGCTTCGCGTGTTTACGAATGCCTCCTCTGAAGTAAACCATCCCGCTCTTTCTTCTCTGTCGTCTTCAAAAATCTGCACAGCCGACAGCAGGAAAAACCCCAGAGATTTTGGAAACCGCGCTACCAGTGTTACACCTCTTCAAAGAGATTCTGCCTCATCAAAGATCTCGGGGAAAAAAAAAAGAAAACAAGACAGAATGCAAGCGGGGGAAGGAGATATTTGCGCGTGACGAGTGGTACTGCGTGGCGCTCTGAAGATTTCCCGTATTCACCGTTATTTGTTTGGCCGGGGTGTTTTTTTTTTTTTTCTTGTGTTTTGAAAAATCCCCCCGCCCACCCACCCCGGATGTGAAGAATGCTTTTCAGACACGTGTCGAGAACTACAGCGAGACATTCCTACCATTCCTCACGTTCCCGGAGCTCCTAATTGACCAGTGACAGCAGAAGGGGAGTGTACCTGCATGAGATGAGGGTACGGCAGTTTACAAAGAGGCTCTTCACTCGCCATCCCCCCACTATGTACGAGCATTACCGCCGACTCACCCCATGTATCGCAAAAAGCCTGACGCCATACCGCAGCCTGGGATGTCTCCTGCTCACTCTCTGGGCCAGTAAGGGGAAATCCGCACCCCCCCCCCCCCCCCCCCCCCCCCCCCCCCCCCCCCACCCCCCCCCCCCCCCCCCCCCCCCCCCCCCCCCCCCC
>JAABNY020000085.1:264037-279021 GCA_015164015.2 Brevimyrus niger | reverse complement strand
GGCTCGCTTTATGCTGCCTGGGCAAGCTCCGCCCACATGTCCGGCTCGCTTTATGCTGCCTGGGCAAGCTCCGCCCACATGTCCGGCTCGCTTTATGCTGCCTGGGCAAGCTCCGCCCATGCCTCGGCCTGCCTTACAGTGCCATATAGAGCCCGGGTATGCTGGCCATATTTACACGCCATCTTCAGCCCCCCGTTGGTCTGTGAGTCTGTCATCCAAACCCGAAATGCTTGCCCCTGGGCCAGTGGCTTCGCTTTCCTGTATGTTTCCTCAGAAAACAAGCCGCCTCGGAGATAATAAAAGTGTAACCAAGTCGGAGCCTTCCATAAATTTCCCATTCTCTCGGGGAAGAGCGTGCCATGCGTGATTAAACTGCAAGGGAGCGGATAATATGCCCCATCATACATGCGTTTCTATTCTGGGGCCATGTCTTCTTTTTAAACTTCAAAAACGACTCGATCGACATAACCTATTCGCTTTTAATATTCCAAAATGATACAGTGTATTATTCATTAACTTCAGAAGAAAGTCTGCATCTATTTTACGTCGTTGTGACGTTGAAGCCGATGGGGAGCCTCTTGTGTGTTTTTTTACCCACTCCTGCGAGGACGCCATTAGTTCACACCCCTGATTTTCTGCCAATTTCCCAAATTTCAAGCCCGCGGTCTGAACCACAGTGCCTTATCGGAGGATAAAATAACGATTCTTCTTCAAATCCCACCCCCCCCCCCCCACCAGTGATTGGTAGGATGGCAGCCTGACAGGTTAAGCCCATTGGTCGTTCTTAACGCACGGAGGAATTGGCTCCTGTTTAAGAATAAAACTGTCAGCGCAGTTGCTACGGCGACCTCATCTTCGACTCTACCCTCAATCATATTCCCAAGCATAGATATCTGGTGGTTTTAAACCCGGCCAGTACTGAGCACGGAGTCGCCGTACCCAGATCCCTCAGTGTTCTAGGTGACCGGCCGGGACAGCTGTCTGAAAGCGGGAATCCCAAGCCTCATCCTGTCCTCTGACTTTTTAAAAAGATGAACGTAGCCTCAATAAAGTCTTAATGGAATCTATTTGCCTTCCGTTATTTTCTACATATCCATCCCCCTGACGACTGACTTCAGAACCGACGCAGTTCCTGCAACGTCCTGCTAAATTTAGCAGCCTTAGTTCGGTACAGGAAAGCCGGGGCCTGTTGAAAGACGCCCCTCCTCTGTCACAGACGCGAGGCTTCCTCAGGAGATCGCTTCATCTTTTGCCTGACGGCTAACCGCTAACAGAGATCGCCGCTCGGATTCCGTAGCCGCCGGAAATATCCAGCCCCTCCGCTCGCTTGTTACGTTGACAAAGAAAAAATAGTAGGTGTTGGGCTGTCACCATTCTTAGTAACGTCAAGTTTCGTGTCAAGCCAGGAAGTTTGCATTGGGGGGGGGGAGGGGGGCTGTTGGAGAAAAAGGTATGTGTAGCGATTACCAAAGGCCCATCCGGTTGAAGAATAGGAGATATGTTGGTCTACAGGCTGAAGCTGGTTGTCTTTGGCCGTGTTTAGCTCAGAAGCATGCCGCTCAGATCCACAGCGGTCTCTATATGTTGCCGCATGTTCCCTCCAGGTATTCCGGTTTTCCCTGCGGTTCAGGAGTGTCTCGGCCTATATGAGAAGCTCATGATGACTGCTCATGTGACCCTGCCAGAGTGGGACTGCCCCCCCCCGATGTCCCAGCATCTCCTACAACCGCCCCTCCCTCACTGGTTCAGGTGCCGAGGAAACAAGAGTTACAGTATGCTGCGTCAAATGCAATTTTTAGTACTTTAATAAACAGGCCTTGGGTTGAAGGAATTGGCAGTCCCGTTTTACCTTCCCGGTTTGATATATGCCTCAAAACGTTTTCGATAAGTGTTGGTTTATTCACCGTATTTCTAGATCTTTTTCCCAGCTGATTTTAAGAATCTCACATGCCCCAATAAATAGGAAAACGGCACCCGGGGCCGAATCGGATCGCGGTTTATTAACGCGGCTTATGACCGCTCGGGCATTAAGCGACATCGTGCGTCGACCTCGCGTGGAATCGCATCTGACGGTGATGATTCACGTGAAGGGGGGGTGGCCGCGGCCTTGGCCTGCGTCTCTCAGCGCCGCCGCGAGCTGAACACCAACGTTGGAGCTTTGAAGTCTCCATGTGGGCTCTTCGTTTGTGTGGAAGAGCAGAAGGAGAACTGTGCCCCCCCCCCCACACTGAGAGAATTAGCCATCCATGAGTCGAGTCCTGGGGGGCCACCATACCTCAGAAAGGCCCCTCAGAGGCATCTGCGCGTAGTTTTACCCTCCAGCCCTGCGCCAAAGATTTGACTTTAAGACACCTCACCTCTGAACCTTCTGTCCCATCCTGTCATCTCCTCAAATCAAGGATCTCCAGATCAAACCTTATCTTGGAAATGTTTGGCCGGTTCTGGTCCTGTGTTTCTCCTTCTAGACCCAAATGGCAACACCTGGATCTGAAGGTTCTGGTGGTAGCACCAAAGCTTCGACACGTTGCAGTCCGGGGGGCAGGTTTTTACATGCGAGTCTTTCTTTTCACCACTGGGTCGCCGTACAGCGTTCAGTACCGTCGCCGTACAGCGTTCAGTACCGTCGCCGTACAGCGTTCAGTACCATCCATCAGGAAGACAGACCAAATGAAGCAGAATGAAGATATTTACCCAGGCATCCTACCTCATTAATAAATGTTTGCTTTTTTTCTGGTGAGGTGAGAAGCTGACAAAAGGTTTCATGAGGATCTTCCAGTCCTCTACAACACTGCCCTTAGTGGCCAGACCTGGGAACTGCTCTGAAATGTGGACGCATACATAGGCTCATAAATACTGGGCATTCTTTTATTTGAATGCATTAGCATTCTTGAGTCCTGAACAGGATAAGCGGGTGGGAGGTGCATGGATGGATGGAGATAGGATGGATGGAGATAGGATGGATGGATGGTCGGATGGATGGATGATATTCTCACATGCAATGGGAAGGTTTTGGTCTCGGTGAAAGGCCCCGGAGGTTCACGGTTTGAAAGCGTCAGGCCACTTTGGCCTAAAAAAACATCCCGGCAGGCCAATGGATCCTGCGTGGCTCACGGTTCCGTAAACATGCTGTACCGCTTCTCAGCGACCCTCGGGGAGGAGATCCGATCCTGTGTGAATAACGAGGGCCTAAACGGCATGGCGGAGACGTGGCGGGTGCTCTCCTGCAGATAGGCGGATAAACGTGCGAGTCTCATTAGATTCCTAGCTGCCAGAGTGGGAGGGAAGGAAGAGGCACAGAGGTGAGGTGAGGTGGGGGGGGGGGGGGGCGCCGGCAAGGGGACAGAGTGAAGTCCCTAATTAGGGAGATGTATCACCCATGCTGCATCCTCACATCGGGAGCTGGATGGCCACAGAATCACACAACGTGACCGAGAGGCAAAATATCGTCATTTTATTTTTCGCCAGCTAAGCGATTCGGTTCCTCTACGGCGCTGCGTCCAATAAAACGTTAATTGCATCTGTCCTGGGAAGCGGGGGGGGGGGGAGGGAGGGAGGGGGCTGCATGTGAAATAAAGTTCATTGCCCATTACATTAGCATGCAACCCTGGCCACCAAGGTCTGCGACATGTTCACGCATTTAATGCATTTTCTGCATCTCGCGGCGACAGGCAGAGCAATCATTCATGCGTCGAGATGCTGCGCTCTTACTCTGACATTACCTCATCCTCATGTCCTGTTGCCATAGGAGGGACAGGTCTAGTCAGCTACGATATCAGTGTTTACTGCAGGGTATAATTTGCTTGGGACCACCCACCCAGGAATTAGGGTAAACAGCAGATGAGCCATGAAAGACTGGCATCCCTTCCTGAGTTTTCTCATTCCGCTTGCTTTGTGCTTACTGGGATTGGCTCTAGGTTCATCCCAGCTCCGTCCTGAATATGCAACTGGATTTTGGAATGGATGGATTAATTAAAGCACTCAATTTCCATACCTGCTCAGACGGGGGAGCTGTTGCCGTTTCCCTGCAAGGTTGTAGGTTTGAATCTCAAACTGAGGCTTTGTGGACTTTTTCTGCTCTCGCTGTCTGGGTAAATTGGCACCTCGGAATCGCCTGCATATTTTCAGAGTGTGCGTGTGCCTGTGTGTGCGAGCGTATGTATGCGCATGATTCTGTCTTGTTCTGTACTCCGCCTTATGCTCTTTATTCTCAGGGATTGGCTCAAAATCGCTTTGACCCGAAGGCGATACGGAATTACTGAAGATGCATGAAAACCGACGGATCTTTTCCTCCATTAATTCTAGATTACTGTGCTGCCAGCAGAGGGCGCTGTTCGGCTTGGAAGCGAGGTTGGTTTTCGGGCGCGTGAAAAGAACTTCACCACGCAGTGTCGGAATAAAAGGAAGATAGTATATCCCGCAATTTGGTGAGATTAATGAAAAACTAAGCTAATTAACACCCGTGCATTGGACATGTTATCTACATCCTGTCAGCATATCTATATTTCTATTTGTAATTTTGCTATATAATTTACTATCTATATTTAGCAAAATGTATTGTGTTTAAAGCAGGATTGACAGATGTTTTTGTTGAGCCAAAACCGAATTGTCTGTCAGTACTATGAGCGCCCCAAAACCTCCTCTCTGTGTTCTTTTACACGCATACTCGGATACGGGTGTGTGATGAAGAACCGATGCCAGATGTGTGTCAAAGAAAAAAAAAACCTTCTTTAGCTGCAGGGCATTATGGGAAGTACAATATATCACTTAAGGTAAATATTATACGTATAACATATTACGCTGTAAACAATAGATTTCTTATTTGTTTAAAGGCGCGGTTGCAGGGTGATCACAGGACACCAAGTACGTCGATCCGGTATCGATGAAAATCACCAGCACCGTGAACGCCTTCCTGTTCGGAGGGTCCGGTTTTCAGGCTGCCTTGTTCGCGGTTCTGTTTCCCTTCTAGGCCGAGCCTCGTATTACAGCGCTCCGACATTTCCTGTGTGCATCCACCGTTGAATCCTCCCTCTCCGGAAAGGTGGGGGGGGGTGACATCTTCCTGGTAAATGCATGACAAGTCAGAGTTTTCCTGCACATTTTTTATTTCTGCTGTTTTTTTTTTGCTTAAAGAACAGCAAGGTCTTTTCTGGGGGGGGGGGGGGGTCTCTCCTATTTTTCCTTTATTCTCTGCTACAGATGCTGGGCCAATTTCATCCAGAAAAAAAGTGAAGAAATGATTAACAAAGCTGTTTTTTCAATAATTTATAAAATGTAATTCAGGCGAGGTGTGGAATAGGGACATGGTCAGACAAGGGGGTGGACAGAGGTGGGGTGCAGTCTGCTTGTAAACATGTATGTCTGCACACTTTTACCATGTAATTGCCCAGATGGTTATTCCTCCCAGCTGAATCTTTCCCTAATAAGAACCGTAGTTCTGAAAATTGTAGAAAAGCTCAGTTCAGCTGGGTCAGATGCTGAAATGAGACCCACTTTTTCAAAATGGGAACCAACGACAGATTAAATCAGTAGCGAAGGAGGACAGTCCAGACTGAGCCGGTATGAAACATGGATCCCATGTGGCTCAGAGCCGGACTGGGACGTTCATATGCGAGGGGCAGCAGTGCACTGTCAGCCACAATGGGAACTGGAACTGGTACACTGGAGTAACCAAGATTTCCCTGCATGCTAGCACAGGTACCTGATTCAGAGAGGTGCAGAGAGACACAGTGTAACTGTAGGAGAGACAGCGGGGGGGCAGGGAGGCACTGGGAGGGGTAGGGAGGTGCAGGTGGACACATGGCACTGTGGGAGGAACAGAAGGGGGCAGGGAGGCATTAGGAGGGGCAGGAAGGATCGAGGAGGAACTGATAGGTGCAGGGAGACAAAAGACAACTGTGGGAGGTGCAGGGATGAGTGGGGAAGCGCAGAGAGGTGCAAGGAGGCACGGGACAACTGAGGGAGGGGCAGAGAGATGGTAGAGAGGCACAGCAGGAGACAGGGAGACATTAGGAGGGGCAGGGAGCAGTGGGGAGGCACGGGGAGGTGCAGGGAGACACAGGGCAGCCCTGGGTGATAGTAAGGAGGCGCTGGGAGGTAGGAGGAGGTATACCAGCCACGCTAGTGAAGCATACAGCCTAGGGGAGCGGGTGTCAGGCGCGTAGCCCGGTGCCACACAGGCCGCCGCCCCTGCCGTTCATCATCGTTATGCTTGTTAATCCACGCTGGCTCCCCCCCACCGGGAGCCCCAGTCGGCGGACGCTCCAACGGGCGACGCCGCGTAATTACAAAGCTTAATTGTGTTCATTAATTAATTAAAACGAGCCCAGGACTATTAGCGGCACTGCTCCGAGGAGGAATGCCCTCCCCCCCCGACAGGGGACCACTAACAGAGCGAGGCGGGGGGGCTCACGCTCCGTATCGGATTCCCCCGGTTGCTGTTGTGCGCTGCGACTCTGGCTCGTGGTTCCCACCATGACTGGAGCCTCAAAGACCCCCAACTCGCGGTTCTAGCTGTGACCAGAGCCTCACAGACCCCCAGCTCACAGTTCCCGCCGTGACCGGAGCCTTACAGACCCCCAGCTCACGGTTCCCGCCGTGACCGGAGCCTTACAGTCCCCCAGCTCGTGGTTCCCACCATGACCAGAGCCTCACAGACCCCCAGCTCACGGTTCCCGCCGTGACCGGAGCCTTACAGTCCCCCAGCTCGTGGTTCCCACCATGACCAGAGCCTCACAGACCCCCAGCACACGGTTCCCGCCGTGACCGGAGCCTCACAGACTCCCAGCTCGCGGTTCCCACCATGACCAGAGCCTCACAGACCTCCAGCTCACGGTTCCCGCCGTGACCGGAGCCTTACAGACCCCCCATCTCGCGGTTCCCGCCATGACCAGAGCCTCACAGACCCCCAGCTCGTTACACACTTACTCTGGCTCCCACTATGGCCGTTTGAAGCCCCCTTACAGCTGCTAGGCTGGTCGCAGGAAAAAAAGAAAGTAAAATAAAATAAAAGGACATTATTCATTTAGCCCGCAGACCTTCCCGTGCCTCGCGCCTGCTCTTAATGCGTCGCATATAATTCAGGGCCGCACATGCTGGAAATACAGCACTCCAGAGCCCAATGAAAGCGACACAGTGCTCTAGGGTCCAACAGCTGCTCCCCACCTGGAATTGGATCTTAACGTCCCCCAGCCATAAATCCATAAACGGTCCCAAGCGTGCTCTCTCGCCATCCGGCGTCCGCCGCCACCGCGTCGCCCCGCAGCCGATTAGCGGTGTGAGTTGCGTTCGCACCCGTAGCCGCAGGGGAGGGAGACCATGTTGAGTTGCCATATGCCCAAACCACAAAATCCACGCCGCCAAGCAGCCTGTGGGACAGTGTTACTACACTAAATGAATATTTCCTTTTCTCACTTGATATCGCTTTCTTTTTTTTTTTTACACATTAAATTTTATTTTTCGCTGAATTATTTCTCCTAAATATTCTGTGGGACAGATACGTAGGACAGAAAGGGACTCAAAATTTTTAATGAAAAAAAAAAATCCTGACTTTTAGCCTGAGCTGTATGATCACGGGAGGTCTGGAGATGATGCAGTTAAGGTTTTATTGTAATGTCATTTTCAGATACCTTGAGATTCCTGGCGCCCGAGATAAAATAAATCTCAGAGTCACTGTAGAGATCCATTTTTTCGTGGAGCATCGCAGTGGCTGTGATCCCTGGTCGTGTTGATCTCATTTTCATAAAAAAGAAGAAAAAAAAACACATGAAAGCCAGAGATTTCACTACAGTTTTACTCTTCATCCAGTCCGAGGGGGGGAGGGGCGGGGGGGCGGAGCATGTGATGTCACACCGGCGTCAAAGGACTGCTGATTGACCTGAATAAGGTTTGGCTGGGCATTCAGTCCCGGCTTTGCCAGCCTGCCTGTGAACGTGAGTGTGATAAGCAGGCACGTGGTGAGCCAGGCTGGGAGAACTGTGTTTATATCCAGGTACATCAGCCCCCCACCTCCCCCACTGGGCCTTTGCCTTTTGTGTACCCTCCCCCATCTTCAAACACGGCCGGAAACTACCTCGCCTGCGTACTGGCTCTCTCTCAGGACGGGCGTCCAGAGCCAGACCCTGGAGTGTGGGCTCCGTCAAAACCAGCGTCCTTTGGATAGTCTCTCTGGCCTTTTGTCAGGAAGGAATTAGGCTGTCAGGAGCTTGCGCATGTGCGTGTGTGTCTGTGTGTGTCTGTGTGTGTCTGTGTGTGCATCTCTCTGTGTGTGCGTGTGTGTCTGTGTGTGTCTGTGTGTGTGCATCTCTCTGTGTGTCTGTGTGTGTCTGTGTGTGTGCATCTCTCTGTGTGTCTGTGTGTGTCTGTGTGTGTCTGTGTGTGCATCTCTCTCTGTGTGCGTGTGTGTCTGTGTGTGTCTGTGTGTGCATCTCTCTGTGTGTGCGTGTGTGTCTGTGTGTGTCTGTGTGTGCATCTCTCTGTGTGTGCATCTGTGTGTGTGTGTGTGTTTGTGTCTGTGTGTGCATGTCTGTGTGTGTGTTTGTGTGTGCATCTCTGTGTGTACGTGTGTGTCTGTGTGTGCATTTGTCTGTCTGCACTTGTGTGTCTGTGTGTGCATTTGTCTGTGTGTATGTGTGTGAGGGGTGCATGTGTGTGTGTGTGTTTGTGTGTATTTGTGTGTGTGCATTTGTCTGTGTGTATGTGTGTGTGCGGTGCATGTGTGTGTGTGTGTTTGTGTGTCTATTACATTGCATAGCTACTATCTGACAGTAAACACGCCAGGGACTCATTTCAGAAAGCAGAGGCGTTTGCCGGACCCGAAACGAACAAGGGAACCACCCCTAATTAATATTGATAAATGAAGCAACGTTAATAAGCAAAGTAAACACTATCATTTAATGGCAAAAAACTAACATATGGAACTGCTCATATTCAAACTGTATTTTTCGCACATTTCACAAAGTAGGGTATTTTAATTTTTTCCAACAATAATGCTTAAAAAGCAAGATCTCAAAATAATTTTAAATACATCTCCTACTCTACTCTGAAATGTACTCTACTTTTCAAGTGAAATGTTTTTCTTTCAGATTTTTTTTCTTATGAACACAAGATCCTTAAACGTCCAATCGCATGTTCAGCCAGTGTCTATAACCAAGGTGTCCAGCAAACGTTAGTCATCTACACAGTGGATATTTTGCTCTGGATATTCAGGTTCTGCACATGGTTATTGCAAGGTCTCATCTGGGCATGGAACCGCCAACCCTGCTGTCACATGACCCTTCGATAGCCAATGAGGGACTGAATACGGAATACATTCTCAGCGTGTTTACGCTCAATGCTCCGCAGACATAAATTTACCTGTTTCGGCGGCTTCCCAATTGGCTGCGTGCTGTAAACACCCCCCCACCCCACCCCACCCCAAACTGACGGTGCTCGTACCTGCTTAGTGCAGCCTTTCAAACTCATGCTAAACGGGGCATTCGGAGAACCTAGCAGAGCACATTATGTTAGGAGTAGGCTAATTGATGCAGGACTGCGGCAGGGACATGGCGTCCTGTTTTAGCGCCGCACACTTTGAGTGCCGCTGGAGCGGTTAGCATCGCATGGGGTTCGTCTGCGTCTGCTTCCGTTGATTAACAGGAACATGTGAATGGCAGGCGTTTGGGGGCGAGAATTAGGAGCCCCGTGTGAATCTGGCACAGAGCTGAAACGTGCAAGGGCACGACAACACATGCAGAGACAGCCATGCGCACGCTTAAACACACACAGATACATACACGCAGACGTACACGCAAAAACGGATACACACAGATACAGACGAAAAAAACACGTACATGCACACACAGACAGTCACATGCAAACTGACACACGGATACACACACAGTCTGTGACGCATGCACACGCAAAGACACACATACGCATACAGAGAGAAGGACACGCAGTCAGACGCACACATTCAAAGCAGACACGCGGACAGATGCATGCAGTCAGGTGCATGCAGACACGGAGACAGATGCATACAGGCACGCAGACAGACACACGAAGATACACAGACGGGTGCATGCAGACACAGAGACAGATGCACACAGGAACGCAGATGCGCAGACAGATGTACACAGGCCTACAGACACACAGACAGAGGCACACAGGGAAATGCACGCAGGCAGACAGACATACAGACAGAAGGACACGCAGTCAGACGCACACATTCAAAGCAGGCACGCAGACAGACACACGAAGATACACAGACGGGTGCATGCAGACACAGAGACGGATGCACACAGGCACGCAGATGCGCAGACACATGTACACAGGCCTACAGACACACAGACAGATGCATGGAGGCACGTAGACAGGGACACACAGGGAAATGCACGCAGGCAGACAGACACGCGCAGATCAGGTAAAGCCCGGGTGGCGTTTCCACACCATGTCTTGCACGTTTCTGTTTAGTGATGTCGTCCCTCCAGGATCTTACTTCCTCCCGGCTAAATGGCAGCTCTGCCTACATCTGGCCCTGTGCTTATTAATTACTCCTCAGAGTGTGCTTAAAACCCCCGGGAGGGGGGCGGGGGGTAGGCTAAGGCACATGGCCAGGAAAAGAGCCTGTCACGAGGGACTAGTCTTCTTTTTTTGATGGGGGGTCGACTTTGCATACATATGGACGCAGCCGAGGAGCCACTAGGACCACCTCAGCAGATTTATTTCTTTGGGTGGGGGGGTGGGGGTAGGCTACCATAAATATCTGATTTTCAGCCAGGATCTGAATCGACACCCCATGACGCATAAGCTGCGGCTGCTCTGTCTGAGCAGGTTTCTGCTCTCGTGAGGCGCTGATTGACCCAGCGGTCGGGAGACGCTCATGCTCACGTAGAGCCGGCCGGCCTGGCTGACCTAACGCCGCAGGTTTGGCGGAAGCCAGAGTGCCCGGTGGACCCAACACAAACTCCACACGCAGAACCGGAGACAAGATCGATGTGGCCCCTGCCCTCCGGGTGTGAGACTGTGGCGGCGCCAGTCAACCCATCGGCTAACAGGGAGCCATCTTCCGAGATACCACCAATCTCAGACAGGGGGCGCCAGCGGTGAATCTTGCCTAGAGTACCACCTGGGCTTGTACCAGTACTGGCTACAGTCCTATCTGAGGAGCCACAATGCCACCCAAACAGAGGGGAAGATAATTCTTCGAATATACGCACTCTCCTCTTCAGAAAGTAAACGAATGCTAAGAAATACAGACCTGTTTTCTCAATGGATCGGATTTGGCCAGTAGATAGGCATTAGTTTTCCAATAAATCGCTCACTGTCATCTGCTTCCCGGTGCTGAGGCCAGGTGGGGGCATTAAGGCAGAGTAAGGTAATGGCGCAGGTGCGGGTCACGGAATGTCTGAATCCCAGCGCTTCCGTTAAATAATTACCTCTGTACAAGGTCCTGCCTGAGCCTACTCGGGGATTTTAAGGCAGTTAAAGTTCAGTGGCATGAAAAATAAAGAAATAAATAAATGAGCCAATAAGAATGTAAGGAGGGAAGTATAACATGAATCGCTTTGCCGGTGCTTGGTTGCCTTTGGGCTGCTCGCATTACAGACATGCCGGGATGCGAGTTGAAAGTGTACCGGCGGGATCAGCCGTGCAAGTGCGGGCAACGCGGTGACGACAAGACTTCTGAACTCGCGGTGAACTTAGCGAGGGGCGAAACAGTAAATCATTGCGACTAATTGCTTCATTAATGATTGACTGGTCTGAACCGATCCGGGCACTTGGCCGTGGAAAGCAAAACGCTTTTATTGGTTCAAATCAGTCAAGCACTAATGAACAATTATCTCCAGCGGCTCATTACGCCCGGAGCCCCGGTTTCGCCCCAGCAGCACAGGTATCAGCCACAGTGGGGGGGGGGGTTTCTCCCCACCATCTTCCCGGGTACACGCTGTCCTGCGCCGACTTCAAGATTAAAAACAGGAAATATTTTTAAAATCGAATAACTTGGAAAACATCATGCACTGTGGTAGGTCTGGATAAGCGCTATTTCAGGCACAAGATTTAATAGCTGGTCCATTGCATAAGTGTACGGTCTCTAAATATGGAGGGATGACCGGGGGCACTGTACCCCCACTTTCAGAAAGATAACCCCCCACTCACACACACTCATTCATAACAGATGAATTATATGTACAAGTGCATGTAAAAAAAACAGTGGATTGCAATTATATATATTTAAATCTAGGTGAATGGAGAGGCGGGGGGTCTTTCTATATCACAATTTATTTCCAAGTGCTCACTGAAATCGGTAAATTCTTCTTTCTTTTGACACATGTAAATTACTTTCAAATAAAAAAAATAAGGACAGTGGCCGTATACATACGGCGCGCGCGTGCCCGTGTGTGTGCGCAAATATAAATTCATGTGATCGTGTGACCCAGCTGCCAGTTTGCACGAATAACAAGATATGGGATGAATTCATAATAATGATGAATCCTCGTCATCGAGCACGGAGGTCTCTGTAATTATGGCTGTCTTTCTCCTGGAGGAAAAAAAAACACCACAGTGGTAGGATCATTTTATCTTAATCACTGCGCTCCTCGATTCTAATTAATTTGACAAGTTTTTCTTTTTTTTTTAATGGGACCACAAACCCGCAAAAAAATACCCTATTAGGCGACGTTTCCCTAAAAACCCACACGACCCTTTCCCAGCGCCTCGTCATGTGCGCGACACAAAACGGCGCACGGAGAGGGAAAGGGGAGAATAAAAGGTTAAGACGCAGCTTCCCATAGCCGCTTCCCCCCACGGAGCGCCCTAAGCCATCCCCCCTCCCAGATGCTCCTCATGTTTCTATAGTAATTTCCAGCCAATGATCGGTAGGTGTCCGCATCGCAGCTTCCTCACCTCAGCACCAATCAGCCACACACAGCGACAGGAGACGCGGACGGAGCTTAGAATCGGCGAAGCCGCACAATACAGCCCGGACCGAGGGAGGGAGCGAGCACCTATCCTGCCCGTAATTCACCTTCGGCTCCGAGGTAGATCGCCAGCCATTTCGCCCTCTCCGCGCGTCCTACTTCTTCTTCTTCCCTACTTTTTCTTTAGGCAAGAGTCGATGCGCCTTTTGTTTTGAACCGGTCCCGTGTACCTTCAGATATTCTGCGTTATTTCTCGTCCCCCCCTTCCTCCTCCTCCTCCCCTCCGCACCATCTCACCGTGCAGTAATGTGTCGCTTTATACTGGCAGACTGGTAGCGTCTGGAGTCTCTTCTCATCAGGAGCCCGGTAGGTGACGATGCTCTTCCATTTTTCCTCCCCAACATCACATTTGCATGCTTTCTGACAGCCCGATTTTTTTTTCTTTTTTGCGCTAATGCCAGAGTGATTTCGGACGCAGGCGGATTAAATTTGGTCGCTTTAATTGCGCCGTCCAGACCCCCCTCCTCGGATTTTCTGTGGTTGACCTTTGATCTGAGTGTCTCCGGTAGACCAGACGGGGAGTAATTAATGGCACCTCGGTGCAGCGGCGAAAAGGCTCGTCGGCGGACGGACAGTACTTTTCTCCTCCGCCCCACGCTAAAGTATTGAGTATGTCTGTTTCACTTAAACTTTGTTTACAGGTTGAAAATCGATGTCCGTGACTTAATTACGTATAACTCGGATATTTTCCCCAGGGATAGATTGATTAAGTAATAATGACCCCTAAAGTGGGACACTTTGTTTTTACCTTAGCGTATATATTTAGTACACATGGTAGCTGTTATTTTGTGTGCGGTAATACCTTTGTATCGTTTGCATGTGTAGAATTTTTTCTCCAAATGATGCATGTATAAATGTTTTTTTTTTCTCTAGTTTTCAGAGAACAATAGGTGCGATGGGAATTGTGGTGTATTCTTCCGATCAGCTGTACTTATTTTTTATTAAGTTGCTGTTTTGAGGTTTCCGATGTTCTAAAGAGGTCCGCTTATGCTTAATAGTCCACAGAGTGAGGATGGTAGTTATCAATAATATATTGTTATGGATTTCGCAGTGTACAAAGTTAAAACAAATAGATGTAAATTACTCAAGTGAAAGTAAGATTTTTTTTTTTGGTGTATGATGGATTGTTCTGGGGGACGGCGTGAGTCACTGAGTATTGTTTTTCTGGTTCCAGTATACATATTTATAATTCATTTTCCAGCCAGATGCTGGTTCTTTTCCCCCTTGAAATGATTCAAAATGCTTTAGTGTTCCCGAAACGTATCGGGTTTGGCAATTAAAAAGAAGAGCCTAGAAAAAAAAGGTAATGGAAGCAGAGATGTGTCTAATGGGCTTTTATCTACGGAAACAAAATCCAGATGGACTGGAGAACGGAAATGGAGTCCCACAAGGCAGCTGACGCTACAGTTGTCGGGTCCGCGGCTCGGCACGGCTCGGCTGGAGTTCAGCAGCCGAGTCATTGAGCGAATGTGACAGAGCCGCGGGCGAACGCGTACCAGGTACGCGTTTGCGTCGGACGGGGCCGCGCTCGGGGGCGCGCCGGGCGCAGCTTTGGACGATAGCCTTGTTTGGCTGCAAGGGGTCGGCCGGCATGGCTCACCATGACTGCGATCAGCCCGTCCACCAACTTAATCTTAAAATCGTCCGGTTACCAGGAGGAGGAGGAAGGCAGCGTGCGTTATCGGGGCGTCGGGTCTGTCTGCCAACTGATGTCAAAACACTTGCGTCAGTCATACAGCCAAGATGGCCTTTAAAAACAGTTCTGCTAAAAAAAAAATCTGTTAACCACTTAAATGTTGCCATAGAGTTGCTGCTGATGGTGTTTGTTGCTCTGTTGCTAGAAATGTTAAGGTGCCAAAGGCGCTATAAAATTGTTTCCCGATGAGCAGCAGCTCAGGGGTGACATACGCTTTCATTAAACAGCAATCGGGGGGGGGGGGTACGTGAACGTCAGCCGATGGGGTCGCGCGGGTGCTGCCTTTGTGGGGGCGAGTGGGTAGGGGGGCAGTGGTCGGGGCGCGGGTGGTGTGC
>JAABNY020000085.1:177333-191270 GCA_015164015.2 Brevimyrus niger | reverse complement strand
CACCGCCTCCTCATGCTCCTTCCAGCAATCATAGTCAGTCGCCATGGCAATACTGGCATAGCACAGACCGGCCTCGTTGGCCAGGACCACCTCCGGCACGGTGGTCATGTTGATGACGTCGGCGCCCCACTGGCGGAACATCAGGCTCTCGGCGCCGGAGGAGAAGCGGGGTCCCTCGATGGACACCATAGTCCCCTGGGGGTGACACTTCACCCCCAGGCCCTGTGCCACCTCCAGCAGGACCTGCCGTGGACAGCAAGCCGAGGAACAGGATGATGGAAGGGATCAGGATTCCCTTGTGGGCGGGATTACTGTGTGGGATCAATGAGCTTATTGGCTGCTCTGAAGCTGAGCCGGACCGTGATTGGCAGCTGATAGTAATCCCACGCCTGAGGGCTTTTGAAGCCTTATCCATGAGACCAATCCCATGATTCATTGCACCCCAAGTTTGTTCATGGGACTATGCTTGAGGGTTGCACTGGCGGTGCTGGCAAACTATCGTCGCAGAAGTGACATCGCAGACTCACCTGCCTGGTCGTACTGCAGAAGGGGACGGCCATAGGAACGTGGCACACCCCTTTGTGGGTTGCAAGGCTTCCATCGTAGAAGGTCTGAATCCTTTTCGTGGTTCTGACATGGGGGGGGGGGGAGAAGCAAACAAGAAAGAATCGATGCTTGCCTGAGTGCAGCTATCTCCATCTCACCACAGCGCCAGTGGCGACATCGTGCTGGCGGCAGATAGGGCCCTGAAGGGATCAGTCACGCTCGAGGAGCTCTCGCACGCAGACACACATGCCGGCAACCTGACGCCCCGCGGCAGACAGGAGACGAGGCCGCCGTGGGCCGGCCGGAAGCAGGATAATTAACACCCGTCTTCGCCGTCACGCAGCACTGAGTCGCCAAGCTGACGAAACGACCAGAAAACGCGACTCCCGACCGCGCGACATCAGGCGTAACCTAGATGAGCTGCCGCCCCTCTTCCCCGCGCTGCCCTCGGTGGATTCTTAAAACGACTGCCGCACAGGCTTCCATGCAAAACACGCTTGGCCAGAATGTCCAGGTGAGGGAGGCCGCCACCGGCTCCGACACAACGGCCGCCGCCCAGTTCCCGCTCTGCCGGCCCCTGTGTAAACACACTGTCCCGGCACCCTGCCCTTCTTGGAAACGAACCTCTCCCCCTTCTTGGAAAACCCCTCCCCATTTTGAGGCTTAAACATGAGTAAGGAAGACAATAAAACGATCAGCATTCCTCCCCATTTGACCAGAAGGTTGTGGGTTCGAGACCCACGGCAGAGAGGCGAGTCGTCTCAGCATTAGGTGTCTGTGTGTCTCATGGAGAACAAGACAGGATTTACGGAAAACACTAAATTTCCCCACGGGGCGGAATAAGGTACTGCTCTTCTATTCTAAACAAGGGACTTTTGTGACATTCACTCTGCCCGTCGCCAAGGCAGGGTGACAGTTGGTGGCATGGGTATTCGGGTGTGGCCGGCGGTGTTCATCACAGGTCGACCCTGAGGGCAGAGAGCTCCACCTACGAGAGAGACGCGGGCGTCACGCCGAAGATGGGTGGGGCCCGCTTAAACGCTTTCACTGGGCGTTTTTCGTGGCGAGGAGGAGGGCAAGACGCCAGCAATCTGCTGTCAAACCACGTGGGCACTTATAATCTAATATTTATGGGACATAATGGACACCACGTTAGGGCAACACTTCGCTTGAAAGTACAGTCGCCCTGCACCTGTAAAATGGACATAACATTTAGGTATGGCTGAACTGGACTGAGCAAAGACAGACGCTAAACTCCCCCCCACCACGTCCACCCAGATACAGTCAGCCAGATACTTACCAGCAAATTCCACGTTAGATCAAAACAGCTGATGCACAGAGCAACCTGGCCCACCCCCCCGGCACATCAAAAGCGACGGCGTGCCAACGTTGTCGGCAGCAGACAGGAATCCTCGCTTCAGATGTCTTTCACAGATCTAGGGCTGCCGCTAATGATTATTTTTCTATCGATTAATCTGTTGACTATTTTACCGATCGGTTGATTAATCTAAACGATTAATTCCCTTCCCGAAAATCAAATAGACTGTTTAATTTTATTTTGTTAAATTCGGTTAGCGGAGCTCACGACATGCGACTGTGTTTTGGCAGATCATGGAAGAGATGAGCACTGAAGTCAAGAAAGGAAACCCGCTCAGCGACCGCGATATCTTTCAAAATTGCAGGAAAACAAAGCAAAAAGATGTTTGAGGTGTTGCTTTTTGCCGATTAAAGTCTGAAGCTTTCATATTTTCATGAATTATTATTTTTTATTTCGTTTCTGTTTACGGCAATAACACTGGTCTCAACACAGCGCGCACAAACACACACTGGCACAGTCAATCCCAGATTTTACCATACACATTTTCTCAAACTTATTCAGTGGAGTTTCCAAGGTAGCGGGCAAAGTAAAAAAGCTCTCCGTACCAATGAAATATGAACAGACAACACTCACTGGGTCATCGACTATCTTGATTAATCGAGACGGCCTTACGCAGATCGGGATGTGTCAATCAGAAACACGCTCGTCTGGCCTGGAATTATCGGAAACCCTCATTAGATCTGAAAGCCCAAAGTGGACAGCCGAGATGGGGTCGTATGACGGCTACCCCTAGGGATCAAAATGCAAACTAAATTATGATAAACCATCAAGTCATGACTATCAATATAAAAATGATCTATGGAGAGTTAATTGTATAATTACCACTCTTTGTTTTCAGGCCTAAAGCTATTGTCTATTCTCTTGCTAATCCAGAAGACAGGCTTATAGAGATTTTTATCAAATATTTACATACTGCCATAACTCACGAATTAAACACGCAGAGTCCTGTGATCTGTTCATGCCTAATAGGGTGTCAAGAACATATTAATTTGGGCGATATGCCAAAGGAGGAGGGGCCCAAAGTGACTCAGTAAATCAGGCTACATGCTGGCATTAGTCAAATGATTCAGCACAAGTCCAGACATGCTGAGCACCCAGACCTCATCGCTGGAAGAAAGGGGGAGCTGGCCTGTCACCACGGCGATGCTTCCTCATCCGCGGTGTTGTTCTGGGAACGCGGCCGAAAGATGCCACTGATTTTACCCACAAGGTTTCTTTTTTACGCAGTCTGCAAAGACTGCGGGTTTATCGAGATTTTAGTTTAAAGGGACAGGCGAATGAGGGCAGAAGGAGTCGGTATCACAAGGCGATGTTCCGTGATAAAAAGGCGTGCGACACTAGTGATCACGCATCTCACACACACACGTGCGCACAGAAGGACGCCGGAAAACATAGAAAGATCCCACCAGCGTCCTTGGTGCATTTAGGGGAAACCTCTGGTATGTGTATGAGGGGGGTGGGAGGTCAAATAAAAATCCGGAAGAATGGTAGAGTCTCGTTTCCTCTTTATAAACCAAGCGTGACCTAAACAAAACTTAAATCAAAACGTTGTTTCCATCGCAGGAACACAGAGAGAGGAAGTAGGATTGGGGCTGAACAAATAAACACAGAATAAGAGGAGCTCTAATGAAAAAGCGAGCGACCATCTCTGAAAAACATAAAGGAGGGACATAAATCTACTGGGGAAAAAATATCCCAAATGAACATTGGAGGCCAAAATATGCGCAACTGGGGTGGTGTAAGACAAAAAAGCGAGGAGAGCCTTCAAAAGGAGTCAGGGAAGGTGATGAGGATAAGGGGGTTTAAAAAGCATTTAAATAGGGAGAGACGGGAAAAGTGCAGGGTGAGTTAGATAGCAAAGCACAGCAGCCAGGATGCACTATTCTTAACTGGAATGACTTAAAGATGGAAAGGCATGTTGCTGTCAATCAGTGCATCTGAGATGTGACACTGAAATCCAGCTTCCCAGACTGCGGATCCTAGGGACCCTTGGATGACTATGGTCACTGGTGATCACTTCAAAGTCAACGTTCAAACACACAATGCAGTAATATTACCCCCCCCCCCGCATGTGCGATTGGCCGTTATTAACGCAACAATGCCGCTCATCCGGATCGTCCCTGCAGAATCTTCCATGCTGCCAAGAATGTTAGTCAGCCTGAAAGTTACAGTTTGCCTCCTTGTGTTGCGTAACATCAGACTTCAGTTTCCTAATTAATTCCCACAGGTCGAACAGGTTCAGTGGCCTTATTTTTAAGTTAAAAAGTCTTCCTTATATGGCATCACTGAATCAAACGAGAGTCACAACCAACTCAATCACAAGTTAGAGAGTCGCATTTAAGTCTTATTAACTAGCTAAGAGCTAAAATCAAGCCTTCAATATTCCTATGAATGTTGGTATATAAATAACAGTTGGAAATAAGTTTCTATAGCAACTGCAAAAATGCTGTTGGCAGAAACTGTTTCTGACTGTGTGGACAGCAGACACCTGTACACGCCACCAGCAGAATCGCGGTGACGGATGGCCAGCCCACTGGGCGGCAATTCAAAGCGTCACGCCGAACCCCAGATTTCAGGAGAGTACAAGTTGTGGGCCAGGTAAATAAATGCTCTGCCGTCGCTGTCGACGCAATTAGAAGAAAACAGAACGCCATGACAACGTGTCAGACCGGCGATTAGAGAGAGGAAAAAAAAAAAAAAAAACGAATGAAGAGAGAAAGTGACGTCAGAGCCGCTCCCTGCATACCTGTCGATAAACTGGTCGACCAGGACGATGTCACCAGGCTGGATCTCCTCCCGGAGGGAGCCGCAGGCAGTGGTGACCAGAAGATGAGTGCAGCCCTCCTCTTTCAGCGCCCAGATGTTGGCCCTGTAGTTCACGTTGGAAGGCATTATCGTGTGCTGCCTGCCGTGCCTTTAAAAGTGAGGGGGGGGGGGAGAGAGGGATAGATCAACGAGGGGAGAAAAACTTCCTAGAAACTTGTTTTCTAGCAGCACACAAAATACACCAGGCACTAGTCCATTCATCTACACCAGGGGTCCCCAAACTACGGGCCGATTGTCGCCCCGCCCCCACATTTGGACCGGCCCACTGAACATTGCCAGAGACATATTTTGTCATTTTAAAATGGAATTTTAAATATACTTGTCTGTATTTGATAGCAAAGGTTGGCTTTCAAACTAAAATTTCCCTTAGTTATCAACGTAGCCTAATTAGTTTTAAAAATCACATACCTACAAAGTGGTACGTTCGACGTAACGTGCCATTGCGATCGAACAGATCATGCGCGAGCTCAAAGAGAAGACATATTTTAAAAGCACCCTCAGAAACCTTGGACAGTCTACTATTCAAATATATATAGGTAGAAACTAAATATATTTTTACAGCTTCGTCATACGAACAGAAAGAACAAAAGTGACTGACTTAAGCGTCTGGGTGTCGATGCAATCGTGCTATTTGCATGATAACATGATAATCCGACATTTGGCATTGGGTAAAGAAATATACTAATACACCCACTGTTACTCAAGTAAACAGGAGCAAATGTCTGGGTAGTGTTTACACTGATCGGCTATAATATGACACACGGATATGTTTCTGCCACTGAACCCTTGCGCCAGTGTTGACAGTCAGCAGCGAATCTCTGGCCTGTGTTCATGGGTAAGTGGGCTAAGCCTGTGTGTTTATAATCACGAGGTCGTCGATTTGAACCCGCGTTTGAATACGCGGTAATGCTGCTATTTAGAACGTGAATACTACACGCCCACGATGCGGGTAAAACAAAAAAGGTTACTTTTTAGCCTATTTAACCTAATTTTAAAAACTTTAATACTTCCAACAATGGAAGTTTTGAAAAGATTTAGTCAGTGTTTTCCATAAATCTGCATAATGATGTCAGCAAGATTTAAACTGAAATACATGAGAAAGATGCACGGTCGACGGTGCCCTTGTCCCCAGGGGGTTAATAATAGTGAATTATTTAATTTCCGTTAACTCTGCATAGGCTCTGCATCATATTTATCGCTTTCTATAGCGACTGCTCATAGTTTTTCACTTTTCATTCCATCTACCAATTACCTGTGAAAATGACTTATTGTTGCTACTTTTCTTGCGTTTCAAGCTGCCTTTCCAAAGTGATGGGTGTGGGGTGCAGCGACATTCCAGACTGATGGACCAATGACAGTATGCAAACTACTACAGGTGTGGGGACACCTATCTCATCAATATTCATTGTGCAGGCTGAGCACTGACTTTGGGAAAAAGAGTGTCACCCCAAAGTTCTAACACTTTAGTAATCAACCCACGTAAAATTTCAGAATGTCTCTTTCACCTATGTGTAGCCAACCCCTGTGTCTATAATTCAGAGCTCAAAAGTCTTGGCTAGAAATGTTTCAAATGTGATTTTTTTTTTTTACAATTTCTGCATATGTTTAAAGTTGATTTTAACAAAAAAACAATAACATTCTAAGTGGTCTCAGATTACTGATGTTGAGTTTGTGCTGAATAAAAGAACATGTAACGCTTTGGGATAAATGTTTTTTAGATAGGTGAAATATTTTAAAATGTCAAGGCATGTCAGACTACCCCAAAGGTGGCTGAGAGGCCTCAGACTCCAGAGGGTTAAAATCATAATAAAATCTCCACAATAATACTAGTAGTCACACATGTAATTTTCTGCTATAAACCAACCCTGCCCCCATTAAAGCAGGAAACAGTTATGTGGCCCTCGCTGGAAAAAATTTGGGGACCCCTGACCTACACCTTGGTACGGCTAATCAGATTAATGAAGCCGCACTGCCACAAGAGGGCACTATTCTCTACAGCTCATCACCTCCAAGACACACTCCATCATCTATTACCTTGCCAGCAGTACACATTCGACGTTATTAATCTTCCCCAGTATGAGCACATCTGAAGGCTGAGACAAGAGGGGGGGGGGAAAAGAAAATCATTCATGAGATATATACAATATATCTGCAGTGTTGTCCCTCAACACCTGTCCTATGACCAGAGTCACCACCAGATACGGCCAGTACACAAACCTCCACTGGGGTGTGAACGGGTCAGTCTGGCTGGTGGTGTGTGTGCTTAACTTTAATGCCAATCAGCAACAATGGCTAGATCATGGCAAAAAGGTAAAACAAATAAATAATTCAACAAGAAACTTTAAATAGGTAAAAGACAAACAAAAATAGAATTTACCAAAGATTCTTTAAATTAATGTTTGATAAAAAAATTCCAAAACTTCATGGGCTGGCGCCTTATTTAAAACATCCACCAGACAGTTTGGTCGGTCAAATCGCTGCCTTGTATTACACAGAGCGGAACAGCAAGGTAAAATGTGTTTCACTGACAGGGCCAGATTACAAAACGGACATGTTGGGGGCTCTTCGTCTGGCTGGTGGTGTTAGAAGCATTTTTCTGCGTCGCTATTGGCTATTCGCCACCTCTGGATTACTCCCTTTCCCCAAATTACGCCGATGACTCAATGCCGACACTGAATCTGGCTCCATTCCACCCATCCGACAGGGAGGCCAACAGCAATCTGCTTCTGCAGGACAGGATATATCCCGTGACGACTAATCATATCTGCATTCTTCATCACTTCAAACACCCAGGAATAAACACCGTCTGCCTCGAGTTTCACTGGAACCAACCTTCCCGAAAGGCGTGTCCACATGCTTCTCAGTCCGTCCTTCCAAAATGTCCGGGTCGTCAAGGCCAGACCCTCCGATGATGCCGATCTAGAACGCAGTGGCAAAAGTCAGACCCCAGCTCACAATCATCAGTCTCCCTGCTGTGCTCACTGACCCCCATGTCCTGAACTTTTATGCGACTAAACCATGACCGTTAAATGAATGCAAAAACATGCAAATCCACTAGTTACTCAATAGAAGCATTCGGGAGTTAATTCAAATTTCCCAAAGGCAAATAGTTACCTTGATAATGTGTTAAATGACAGCTGGAAAACAGACTGCCAGGTGAAAATCAAAGGAAATGTACGTTTAAAAAAATGTCAAAGGGAAGAGGGAGGGGCTGGGCTCTATACTGGGCCAGAATCACTTAATCAGTAACAGCTCAGGGCTATGGGACACAAGTACGCTAATGTACTCTAATGTTTATTACACACGTACCTACTGGATTGTGGTAATGTGGCGTTTATAACGGCACTGCATAAACCGAGGATGAGGCACGACGTGTCGGGCAACCAGCATAACAAGGGACTGAAACCCAGAGGACCGAAGTAACGGAAAACAAACCTTAATCGTTATTTTAAGAAAACACGAAAAATATCCGATTTAAGTGCCGGGAGCCCGAGGCGGCGTGTCTGCGGGATAGGACTCCGTGATCGGAAGGTCGCCGGTTCAAAGGGAGGGACGCCGAGTGTCGCATCGACAACAAGGTGCAGGGTTGCCAGATCTCACGCATCTAGCGTGAGACTCACGCTGTCAGACTCCAAAACAAGATATTATCTATATCTAAAATCTATATTATCGTATTATAAACCTAAAACACTATAAGCGTTGGGGCAGTTTGCAAACCCTACATACTATTTGTATACATGTAAATGAGTGTGCAGACTTGTCTCGAATCGAAAATATC
Source organism: Brevimyrus niger (assembly GCA_015164015.2). Classification (NCBI taxonomy): domain Eukaryota; kingdom Metazoa; phylum Chordata; class Actinopteri; order Osteoglossiformes; family Mormyridae; genus Brevimyrus; species Brevimyrus niger. The sequence goes on along the minus strand of JAABNY020000085.1, from coordinate 182,742 downwards.
AGTCTAGCCAGTTGGCCAAAAGTTGGCAGCCCTGAAGGTGGGACCGTTTCCTCAGGACGGCAAAAAGTGCCACTGCTGTGTTAAATCCGCTTTAGTGGCGCATTCCATGAGGCTGTGCCACGTTATCGGTTTTGTAAAATGCGGAAGTTAATCGTTTAACTTCACAGGCAAACGCCAGGTAGCTGCAGTGGACCTCCAACCGGACCCGCTGAACTCGCATTACATTCTTTAGTTTTGGGAAGTGAATTAAAAGATGGGAAAAGCCTGCAGTTCCAATGCAGCTAGTTACCTTGATACGCTTAACAGCCGCCATGGTCACGGGGAAAAGTCTCGCAAGAACACGAAGTCTCGCGCGAACGCGCCAAGATTAATTTCCAAAGTAATTATGTACTGTCGCCGCTATGCCTCCGTACAAAGGCCAGCAATGCATCGCCTTTGAAAGCTACTTATATTTCCCTCCACTAACTTGACCCGCTTATAATATACAATGCTTAGACTCGGGACTCACAGGTTACGTTCAAGTTCGGCAGGTCATGCCGTTTTTTTTTTTTTTTACCTGGGAGCGATGCACTTAATCTAGTTTGGGTAAATGAATATTGAACTCTCATACCACCGTCAGATGTATTAGAAAACGTGCGAAAGTATCGTGAGAAGCAGAAATGTAACCTAAGTGCAAAAAGGACCCGTTCTTAAAACTGTTAGACTACTATCACGTGATGCAAAGACACATTGTTTGAAAAAATGTAAATTGTACAACATGCCTGTCCCTTTTAAATGTGTTCCATAAGCAACTGACATAAGAGACGGACACACCCGCAAATCCCGGCATTAACCTCAGGGCAACCAGGTGTCAACAAACTCACAGTCGGCGTTTCGACTTAAGTAGTTTGTCACATTGTGCATAATTTTGGAGAGATGAGTACGTAGAGGAGACTGTACTCTAGGGAACAAAACTGATATCGCTATCTAGGACATTAGATCCAAGGCTTCAAGTAGACATTCCACAGATGGTTCATTCATAACCAGAATTAGGCACACGCCTCTGATAGAAATAAAAAATAGATCTCCCAGCTATGGTTGCCCCAAAGTGCAAAAATACGAAAAATCAAGAAAGCAGAAATACAAGAACGTAAAAAATAAGCATCACAAAACTTCGACAAGACCCGACGTTAAAAAAAATAATTGTGTTGTTAATGTTTTTTCTTTTAGATTCTTTTTTGCTCTTTTTTAATGTCTTGTTTTGCACCTTAGGACTATTGTATCCATCCCATGTCTACTGCGCAAGTGATATATCCAGATTAAACGAGCATCGAAAAAACGCATTACTAGCATAACATAATGCAGCAGTACGCTAGTTAGGCAAGATATTTGTTTATGAAACATCTATTGCAATTCATTCTTAATATGACGTTTAATAAAACACATATTTGTGGTCTTGAGGTAAGGACGGCGAACAGTTCCACAATTAGGTCATCTTTGCTTTTGCACTATTGCAGATGGTATCTGCGATGGTGTCTCACACTGCGGTCGGGACAGGTGTGTCGTCTGAGGTTTGTACTGTAGATCTTGGAATGTCTTTCCTGGTGCCAGGATTCCCCGGGAAAGGAATTGGGTGTGGGACACACACCCAGTTTTAAATACATTTTAAAAGCATTTAAAACTATCCTATAATCGTTTTAACACTGCAGACTATTTTTACTATTACGCAAACAATGTTGATGTATGAGCACACTGCATTGAGAGACTATCTACTCTGAAGTCTGGTAGTTTGTTTTGTGAGTGTCTGCTGACAGGATTAAAAGGGGCAGCCAACCTCTCATCAGAATATGAAGCAGAGAGAAGAGCCTGACACACGGACTGTACGGGTCTGCGAGCTTTCACACATCTGAAGGGCATATATCCTTTAAGCTCAGTTCATTAATTTCAAATTAAGACACTGCAAGAGGTTGGAAAATGTACCTCTCAGAAAACTTAGGCTGGAAAGAAATGTGCATGAGGTGGATGGGGGAGTGTCAGAAAACAGCCGAGTGCATTGAGGAGAACAGATCGTTTTTAATGATAAATATATACACGTGACAAAGAAACAGGAGGACATTTGGATGAGAGTTCCTTGCTGTCCATCTTTGTGTTTAATGGTGCCCGTGACTCTCAGTCTCGGGAAGATCTGGAACAACCTCCCCTGTTTCCAGAACAGTGTCTCCCTGTGAGGAACCCAAAACCAGCAGTCAGACTTGGTACCACTCATGCCATTTCAAGGTTTTACCACAAAAAAATGGCCAGGACAACCTTATATTTACAGCTAACATAATCGACACCACTGCATTACAAATGAAAAACAGCAGGTTAGAAAAAATATACTTACAGGAAACAGCCTTGGCTTCAACTCAACAATACCGTAGGGTCTTTTCTACAACCAAAGACAAAACTACTGTAAGCTGCGTGTGAAAGAATCCATATCGTAAAGCAGGGGTGGCCAATCTTATCCGCAAAGGGCTGGTGTGTATGCGGGTTTTCACTGCAACTCCCTACTTCAGCTTACTAATTAGAGGACTGATAGGCTAAAGTTCTCACACCTGGTTTTGAACAGTTGACCTACAGGTTATCCAAAAAACCTGCATACACACTGGCCCTTTGCAAAGTTTTGTGCAAAGGGACTAAACATTTGCTGCTGTAGCAGACACAAAGCCCCATCAACAGAAATTTTAACATATATTTGCATAATTACTTGCACACAGACACACACAAAAAACCTAGAATAACCGAACTTTTCGCCAATCGCAGCGTGCATTACACAGCACTGCCCCTTCGTTTGCAGTCTTATTTACTACAACGTTCAAAGAAGTGATAGCAACCGGCCACGTGGAAACTTACCGCTACGTGATACTTGACATAATAGTGCACGATCCAAGCCGGGATCAGCAGTCGTGTGAAAGTGAAGACTCCTGCATTATACACTTTGAACGTCTGAAAATGACAATATAAAACAAACAGGTAAACAAAATAAGTGTGGCTTACTATCCTCAACGTATTATGACAAGTGGATCCTGATAGGTGTTAGTCAGTTAGACAAGCATTACTGTTATTTTCAAGCATACTGCACGTTTACACGTCACAACGTGTAAACTTTTACACCTTGCTGCTGTAACGTATGATTGCACACAGCAGCTGTCACGGTAAAGACCGCTGATTTGTTGACCAGTCACTATTTACTCCACCTACCACTGCCGGCAGCCGATTTTCACGGCCAAGTCAACTGGGTTAACGGAACACGAGTAGGCATTTACATCGGTTAACTCACATAGAGCCTCCACAGACTTTGCGGCTCCAAAAAGCGGGACCAGAATTTAGCCACGGGTCCGAGCGGTTTGGGCTCAATGACAGGCTCGCGGTGACTGAGCTCCTGGTCTTTCAACCATTGCCTTCTTAGTTTTGTCAGCTGGTCCAAACGAAGCTTTTCGTCCGGCGTATAACCCGACATGCTGTAGACGTGCAAATTCGCAAAACAGTTTCACTTATTAGATAACACAGTTGAAAAGAAGGACAACATTAGGCGAAGCCCGCAACCTATTGAGGTCACTGTCAATGATCTACTTCCGGTTTCCTGACTTAGAATAACTTCCGGTGGTCATACTGCTTACGTCTGATGCCACTGACTCAGACTAACTTCCGGTGGTTACACAGCTTATTTCCGGTGTTACTGAATTCATGTTTTCCGGAGCACGACTTCTGTTGGACAGGAGGGCAATAACAGCCATCATTTTGATTAGCTGCTTCCCTGTAGGTGTGCAAAACAAACCTCGAATCTGTTGAATTCCATACACTTTTCCAAATAAATAATCGATTCGTGTTTTTTTTTACAATCATAAAATTATTTATATATAACCAAAATAGATCAAAAGAAGTTGGGCTTCGATTTTTGCATTTTGTTATCAAAAACGGTACCTTTTTAAAATCATGACCCAGAAAATAAGACATAACATGTTGTCATTTGTCTGTATTGAGAAATGCTGATGCATCCGTGTGTAATATAGATAGCAGTAGCTCTGGCATCTGCTCTGTTCATAACAGAAACGTATCTAGATATGTCAGCACAGAAGGGGAAATGTCAGCATACACAGTCTCATCCAGTCCCTGTCATCAGTTCAGAGCAGGTGGGTGAATTTGGCCAGTGAAACTAAATTTCATTTGACCAGTATAGTTTCACCGAACATCAAAACACTTCTTTACCTTATTTTAAGAAGCAGGGAGTAATGTAAGAACTTAAATCCAAATGTTCCAATTTTTTCATTGTTGTCACTTAATTTTTCTTTAGTTAGAGTGACTCGATATTGCTGCGGGGCACGCTGATTTTAAAATCATCTGGGGGCTCCAATAGCTTCACACATCAGGGGGTCAGAAAACAAGTTAGAGCCCCCTTCCACTTGTCAAACACTACAACTGCCCTGGTAAATTCAAGGCCAAACAAAGTGATGCGAACGGGACAGCAAGGTTAAGGTGTAGATTACGGTTTTTCATTCGGATAAGGTGTCGGGGAAACCATCTGAGCACACGGAAATCAGATTAAAGAGCCGGAAGTGTATATGAGGCAAATATGGCACAACACTGCAAGATATTTATTGGCTAAAGCCTCTTGAGAATACATGGTACAAAGCTGCTTTGGCCAGACATTTGGTAAGATGAAGCGGGTTGTTTTAAGAAGTGCCCCCCCCCTGAATCTTAAGCTTTCACAATTGCGTGATTATGTCATTACCGTATCGTTGGCGGCCATGTTTACTGTTGACTTTGACCCCAGCTGGATGACTCTTTGAGGGACATCATAATCAGAAAATCGGTGACACCTCTGTGCCAGACTGCATTCCTGAGAGGGCTGGCAAATGCACAACTGCTCATTCATTTAGTCGTTCTTTTTTCTGTGGTCTGTTAGATAAATTTGCATCCAGAATGTTGTTCTTCAAACCACTTTGGGAATTATTTGGGGTATAATTCATCTTATTTTTATAGAGTTATGAAAATCAAGCTAAAAGCAGTTAAGTAATAGTTAAGTTATTCTTCTGCACTATGTTCAGAAAAGGGTTCACCTGTTTACACTGGGGTTACCACAGACAAGCAACTCTTAATGGAAGTAGATAATCACACTTTTGAATGGATGATTATGCTGCTGTACCTGGATGATCATGATGCTGTACCTGGATGATCATGATGCTGTTCCTGGATGATCATGATGCTGTTCCTGGATGATCATGATGCTGTTCCTGGATTATCATGATGCTGTACCTGGATGATCATGATGCTGTTCCTGGATGATCATGATGCTGTTCCTGGATGATCACGCTGCTGTACCTGGATGATCATGATGCTGTTCCTGGATGATCATGATGCTGTTCCTGGATGATCATGATGCTGTTCCTG
>JAABNY020000085.1:136549-151691 GCA_015164015.2 Brevimyrus niger | reverse complement strand
AGCCACGCTGTCGGACCCCCAGAGGAAGAGTTCAGTGCTCATGAACCATCCCAGCAAAGCAGTTCCTCGATGTCCCCCCACACCACCCCCCCCACCGGCTCATTCCATTGGCTAAGAGGTCACCCTGCAGCCACTGTAAACCCCTCCCCCAAAAGCATGCTCTTGTGTACCCGTCGCCGTTTTAGCTTAAAGCTAAAACACATTTGGGCGGGGAGGGCAGTAACTTGCCTTCGGCCGCTGTCTGTACGCGCTTTACACTCTCAACGGCATACGGATGTGGCGGCCTGGTGTCATGAAAAAAAAATAAAAATCTCCCTCGGTACAGATAAACCCAAGATAATTGGCGACCCGAGGAGGAGGAGGAGGAGGAGGGAGTTGCGCACATCACTGCACATGACGTGGAAAGAGAGAAACGCGAGGATCTCAGCCACACATCATCAGGCAGTCCCAATAACGGCTGTGATTTCTGAGAAGATTAGGAAAGTTTGGCATGCCAGCCAAAATTCTAGGTAACTTCTACAGCAGTACCATTCGTAGCCTCAGAGGACGCCTTCCCCACCCAACCGGACGAACAAGCACCGCATACATGAGATCCATCTTAACCGCTGCTCCACCTGCTGGCCCACAGGTGCGCCCGTCCGATGCCGCTCCCCTCGCGTTTAAGGTCCGAGCGACAGCGATGGCGTGCGGCGTGGCTGGCGGCCACGTGATCCCAGGCAGATAAGAGACGTCGGCCCGGGAACGGCACCTGCACGTGCCGAGGTCGAGCGTGAGCAGCCTCTCCCGCTGGGCCTGGCCGCTTCAGCTCAGGTCTCCCTCCGTGGCGTGCGCGCGCACACACACACACACACACACACACACACACATGATCGCCGCTGTCGGCACCTCGGAAATGCCACGTCTCGCGTGTTTAACTCTCCTCATCTCGCTCCAGTTTCACTTTCGCTTTCTCATTTTTTTGTTGTTTTTTTTTCTTTTTAAGGAGAAGAGAAGGCAGTCCGGTACAAGTGACTTCCCGCTTCCTCGCAGTGTAGCAGGAAGGGCAGATCACACCCCCTCCTCCCAGCCCTCACTGGCCCGTCAGCGCGCTAAACCAGCGCCCCTTTAAACTGGCCCTTGACACAGCCCCCTGCCCATTTCCAAAGGGACATTAGAGGTAGGGCATAGAGGCACAGTGCCCCGGGGTCAAATTTAATGCGTGTAGAGCTCTTGAACTTCATTTGGTTTTCGGTTTTGAGCTCGCGTGGGCGCCAGAACGACCCCGATGACTCTGAATACCCATCTGTTTTTTTCCTGACCCACGGGGTCAGCTGGCTGGCGTGATTCAAACACCTGGGGGCAGAGAGGCCGCTCTGCCCCCCGCCCCCACGGGGCAATATCCAAGACTGGCAGCCCTCTGACATGACAGCCCAGGAATGCAGACATACACGCCCCCCCATACATGCGGCGAGGGGGGTGGGGGTGGGGGCGGTTAAACACCGTCCCAAACGGCATCGAGTCACTCGGCAAAAAAACCTAAAGATATCCCCACTGACGAGTTGGAACAGGAAGCCGTCCAGGTGACTCCCCAGACGTGGAAAAATGTGGCGCCGATTGTTGATCGAGAAAACACAACACCCAGCGTGTGCGAGTACGCCAAGAGTGACTGCCGTACGCGGAAAAGATGCAAGGAGACTCGTTTGCGGCTCAGATGTGTGAAAAGATCCGTTTAATTACTTTTATTCATTCTCTTGGTTAACCTGGCCGATGTGCGTGTCATGGGACTGCAGTAAATTTAACAAGCGGAAGCGGCATAACACACACTGAACACTTGACGCTCCTAACCCCCCCCCCCAACACAGGGAGGGGGCAGCCCTCTACCGAATCACGCTGAAAAATCCACCAGAGACAATAAACCCGTAACACAAGAATCCACCTCCAGCGAGTGTGGAACAGACCTGCCCATTTCCCCATGGGTGTCACGTGATCGCGGCGCGTGTTTGTATAGTCATATGATCTCTGTGCGTGTGAAGCCATGTGCGCTGTGTACGTGTTGAAGCTGCTCGGCCTGTGCTTTCATGTGCTGTGTGCGTGCATGTCTCTCTGTGCACACGCTAGCGTGATGCGGTGAGCGTGTTCTCCGAGGCTAGAATACACAACAGACTGGGTGTTCCTAGGGCAGTCGGGGGGGGGGGTCTTGTCTGTTTTCCAGAGGCCACGGGCCTCCAGAAACCCCCCACACTCAATTCCATCCCTCCCGAACTATATTTTTTATTAAATATAAAATGGGAAAATAAGACGTGCTCGCGTGACAGAGTTAAGCTGCTGTTGGGGAAGTCCATGCGTGTGACTTCACGTGGCACTGGAAGGACAGGATGACATGACTCAGGTGTCATGCGTGTGCGCCTGCGCCAGCTGAGGAACACGCCCGGTCTCCGTAAGCACGACGCACCCCCAGTCGTGCTCCCCGTGCAGCTGAATCCTAGGGCCGGGGGCCAGTATGCCGAGTAAATAAACACCGGAGCATTGTGGGTTAAAATCCCAGTGGCCTCTTGGCTCTGTGACTCCATGTCACCCCCCCCCCCCCCCACTTTAGGAAAGCTGGTGTCCTTCTCCAGACTCTTTTCTTCACTTTGAACAACTTCCTGTTGTTCGGCGCAAACAAGGAACTTCATGTGGCTCCCTGACGCAGGAGGAAGGATTTTTTTTTTTTTTTATAAATAAAGGAATTTTAAAAAATGACTCTGACAGGGAGGGCGGCTGAAAGCCAGTGGGCAGCGGGACAGACACGGCCTCCATGTTGCTGAGTCAGTGCAATGGAGGCGAGGGGGGGGGGGCTGTAAGCCCCTCTGCAACAGAAGTGCAAGGGGGGGGGGGACCCCCAGCTGCACAGCTCTATCGCATTTCTCTCGCTCTGCCCTAACGATACCAGTGACCCCCAGAAAGCTGCCGGGACTGGAACACTCGGGTGGAGGAAGGAGAGGCAGGACTCCTCTACACCCTGGAGGATAGGAGCGGAACCCCGGGCGCGGCCACCACCTGCCATCACCCGCACAGCGGCTCGGGCGCACGTGGCAGTCCGAACGGCAGCACTCACAAACACAGCAGACCGCGTACCTGAAAGCAGACCGAATCTCCGCAGTTTTGTGCACCATCTGCTAAAACTGACAGAGCTAGACCATGATGTCACGTGACCCAGCCTGGAGGGGGGGGGGGGGGCACTCAAAGGCTGGAGGATGACACACCTGTCTGATGGGGCGGAGACCGTCACCCTCGGAGAGGCCATCTGAGGTTTAATTACAGGCCTGAGCAGGTAGCACTCAGCCTATTGACTTCATCAAGGCCCACAGCTGAAAACAGGGCTCCTCGCACAACAAGGACTCCAGGTGGGTAATTAGTGACGGCCAACCCGGAAAGGACCTCGAGCAAAGGACTGACGAATTCTCCTAGTGGCCTTAGAAATCCAGGTTCAAACACCATAGCCAAGGTCAGGCATCCTCGCCCCATAAACGTGGCCCAACTGCCCTGCCCACATTCCCTGGCTACCCCTCAGGGCCGGGAGATGCCACCTCCCTCCCTCAGGCTGTGATCTAACAGTCTTCACCTCCTGTCTTTAAAAGCAGCTTTCACAGTAGGCCGGGAGGCCAACAGTCCTCCAAGAGATCAAAACCAAGCGTGTCACCAACGCCAAAGTAGTTTCACAAAATATTGTGCTAGTTACAGTCCCGCAACGCCTTTCCGATGAAGGTGTGGGGGCAGGCTCGTCCAACGAAACACTCAGGAAATCCATCGCAAGAGAAGCAATCGTTGTCATAACCTGCTAGCCAAAACCGGCAAACGGCTCACATGAAACTGCAATAAAATGGGTGGGGAAAACGAATGCCACGCCACTTTACACGAAACGCACTTCTCAAAAGCCTCCGGAAATCGGCCCGGCCACACCATGGAAGCCAGAGGGGCTGACGTCATATCGACCCATGCTGGGCATCGCCAGAGAGAGGAGAGCGGGCTCTCCCTCTCCGCCGCGGGCCAGGACACGTCTCCTGAAGCCGGCGCAGTCACACTTCACCCGCACACACGTGATCCCGACACACGTGGCCCCGTGTCATCAGACACGTGAGCTGGCCAGAACTCGAACCTTGAGATGCCAGCTCCTCACACCGGAAGCTGCCGCCTCTATACCCCACAACTCTTTCATTCGGTTGTGAAAAAAAAAGGCAGCTGGCCCTAGTCGTTTTCACAAAAACAGACAACCTCAGCCACAATTTCCCTGGAACGTGAGCGAGACCAAACGAGTTTACCTAACAGCTATTAGTCATACATTTGCCCCAAAACTATGAGCCATAAATATATATGTATATATTTTTAATTCTGACCCTTTAAGGGGGTAAGATGGCGCATTGGGATCCGAGTGCTGAAGTCTGCCTGGTACTAAAAAACGAACAAATAACTGCATTAGAAGTTTTGAAATGCCATACTCCTCTTCCTCCTCTTTCAAAGCTCGGTCATTACTAAAAGCAGAAGGTAGGAGAAACCGGCAGAAATGCACTGCAGGACGAAGCGAGGGCAAACCGAAGCGAGGGCAAACCGAAGCGAGGCATCCCGCACGTGTGAGGGAGGGGCCGCCACACATATCGGGAAATCTGTCGAAATCTTTCGACAGAAACACAAGTGAAAGGCAACGTGTCTTGGAGACGTTTCACCACTGACTGCACGGGAGAAAAAAAAACCAAAAAAAACCTGAGAGTCATGCCGCTGTCAAAATACAGTGACGCAGGTCCTTTGAAGTCTGAATTCCTGACCGAGTGCCACACGGCCGCAAATGAAGACGCGTCACGCGAAGCGGCAGGGGAAAAAAACGGAAGAAAAAAAAATAAATCTAGCGTAATTCAGACACTGATATGTTAAGCTATTGTTTCCCAAAACCTTTCACTCTACTTATTAAGCTACATTTAATTGTACAATTGCTGGAGTGAGCCGTCAGTCAGATCTATTTCAATGTGGCCCGGATGGGATTATTATATTTGTGAAAAGAAATCGCTGCCACACATACGAACACATCTTAACTATAATAGAGATAAAAATCTAAGGGTAGCTCCACTGAACTCAGACCAGACAGAAATCATCTCTCAATGGAGTGTTGCCATTAGGTTTCGGTAAGAGGTTCAAAAACACAGTAGTAATAGTGTTTCCAACCTTCTGGAGCTTATGTTTTGAATAGTCAGGGGTTCCCGGTCCTGGGGGACTCAGGTGATCATGTAGGAGTGGGGGGCATGGGAGGGGGGGGGGTTACTTTGCGTACTCACCTGGTTTTCTCTAGCTCGTTGTGTGATGACCTGGAAAGACAGAAAAAAAACAGCGAGAGAGGTTAGATTGGGGGTGGAGGTTAGATAAGACCATATGACTGACGCATGCGACCGGCGGCGAAGGAACAGAGGGACGGCGTGCGAGGAACGAGGAGGTCAGAAGAAGATCAGAGCTTTGGTTACGGTCCAAAGCTGGAAGGAAGTGAGGTGGGGCAAAATGCCAGTGGGGGGTGGTGGTATGCAAGGAGGCAAACAAATAAATACATCCCCAAATCTCAGCGAAAAACGCTGCTCTGGCCAACAAGTGTCCCAGGCCCAGTTCTGCGGCCTTGGACTGCACGGGCCGACGCGCCGCTGGGCAGAGCAGCTGCGACCAGCGGATGTCGCATGGCAAACAGCCAAGAGAGAGCGCTCCCAGGGCCCGCGCCGCGCGCCAGGGTGAGGGCAGGCGAGGCCACGGGCCCGCATCGCGGGGCGGGTGGGACGCTGGGCACCAGGCGGCCGCGCAGCACCGAGGGAGATGCCAAACGAGTGAGGTCCACCAGACAACCAAGAGCAAAGAGCAAGACAAGAAGGAGGAACTGTAACAGGATGCATGTAAATACTGATCGTGGCTCTGGTCTTGGTGCATGCAACGATAAAGCGCAAGAATCTGGGAGAGCTTATGAATGTCGTCGCATTTTACACTCGACGTTTGCGTCCCAACGCCGTTCAAGGCTTCAGCTCGTCATCTGACCTATATCCGCCAGCAGCTGAACCAGGTGGCGAATCTGAACGCAGGGCGAAAAGCGGGCAAGGGGTTCGAGCCGGGACATCTGCGGAACGGCACCCCTCCAACCCGCCCGCAGGGGTCCTGCCAAACTGGGTCGGCGCAAAGAGATCCTCAAAGCGAGCGCAAAGTCATGCACCTGCCGCTGTGTGTATGCGTGTGCATGTGTGGTCTGGTCGCTCCGGAGAGAATTACACTGAAACGCATTCTTTAAACAAACAAAATCTTGAAAAAAAAAAAAAAAACACATTTGAGGTGACAGCCATATCGTCGCCAGTTCGTAACACGGCTATTCTCGGTAAGAATTTTGCACTGGGCAACAGACGATGACCTCTGTGCCTTGTCTAGATCCGCACATAACTAAATTGGACAGTGACCCACGTACAGCTAAAAGCAGAGATCGTTGGCAATAAGGAAATCAAAACAGAACCGCGTGTCTGGCGTTAATCTTATTTAGAGGCCTTTGGAAAGGGGGTAGGTCTTGCGAGATTTATTTTAACGCAAAGGCTTTAAAGCCACAAACAAGATCAGCAGCGGCGACGTCACCGCTAGTTGGGATAGAAAAGACGCATTTTGTGCCCGCGTGTGTTTTCGTTATTCGAAGATTAGAGAAGTGCCTGCTTGCATCCAAAGAACGTGCAAATCAGGGACATGTGCTTCTTGTTCCGTGTGTGTGTGGGGGGGGGGAAATCACGAATACCAGCTGTGACGAAAGAAAATGCAAATACCTTGGAATGTCAGACAGGAAAAGGGGGAGGGGGGTTGGGAACCCAGGACGCACGCAAACGCACCTCTTGCACCCTGCAACAAAAATACCCAAAAGACGCCTAACGAATGTCAACGCGGCTTTTTGCCTGTTATTCTCCCTTCCGACACCGCACGGGGCCCAGTTTTGACCTTAGCCGAGTCTCCCTGCTTTTCCCAATTTATTTTTTGCCTCTTTCTGTTTCTGATCCAGGGCAAATCGCTGCCACCTTTAAACGTTTATTATTATGATTATTAATAATAATAATATTGACAACAACAAATATAATAATATCCTCTCTGTGTGCGCTCCACCATGCTGGCGCTACAGCATGCCGACTCAACGCAAGTATCACAGTTTACAGCTCCAAACAAGTTTTATATCGAAAAACACGTGCGAAGTGAAAATGTACTTCGCTTATCAGGCAGGGGGAGCGACAGAAACGCGGTTGCATAGAAAGACTGCCCAGTGACTCGCAGGCATATGAACGTACAAGCCGTAGACTTAGTAAACGGTGGAAAACCGAGTGAATATACACAGACAAAGAGGAAAAGGGTGCAAACGCAACTTTTTTGGGGGTTGAGCTTCGATCGAGGGGCAGGGAGGCACCCCGGCTTTACAATAACCGCCGCGCAGATCGGGACTTAAAGGGATGCCAAGGCATGTAAAACCAGCTGTACAAGGCGGCTCGTCTGACACATTACTGTGGTCACACCGTAACGGGACCGGAGCTTAAATGTCACGCATCCGATGCACATGAATCGGTACACATGCTCTGCACAGCTACGGCAAAAGCAGGAAAACAAAGCGGAGGCGTGACATTATTTAATACGGGGGAGATGGGGGAGTGGGGTGTGGAGCTGGGGTTGGAGGGGGAGTCGAGGGTGGAAAAAAGTGAGTGAAAGCGAAGAAGGGTTTCGGGTAGGGAGGCGAGGACGCTGTACGCGTGGCAGTGTTTGTGCGGAGAGCCGGAGAGAGCCAAGCCCTGCAAGGGGAGAGGCATGGCGCCCAGCCGGCAGGGCAGGGCTGGGGGCTCCCACTCTTTCGCACACACACTCACACACCGATCATCCATGTGCATATTTACCTATTGTTCTGCGCCTTTCTTGAAAGTGCCGAGGCTTTTGTTTTCTTGCCGGAAAAGTCGCTATTGAACGGTAAGACCGACGCGTAGCCGTGTTCTGCTTCTAGTGACAGAGCAAAAATAAATAAATAAATAAATAAAATAAACAAGCATCATTAGATCTGTTGTTGTTTTCCTCTCCCCGGAGCATGTGGTATATAATGCATCTGCTCGAGATGACGGTCTGACTGGCGTTGCAGGGACTCAGGCGGACGATCGTATGAACGCCCGAACTTAGCATTAATCCCGGGCAGAGAAAGCCTTGGGCTGCGAAAAGACATCCAGGTGATGCGGGTGCAGACAGTCCCGCCGATCGACGACGCAGACTGTCACGCCGATCGGTTACGATGTTTTCATACGTGGGATGCAGTCAATGCAAATGGAAAACAAATGCAAGTGGACAGGGGGCAGCCGGGAAGGACCTGTAGGTGCCTGTGCCCGGCCCCTGCATTTAACCAGCTGGCACCTCCGATCGCATCAGTTAAGCCCTTATCCTAGGTGCGTGGTTACCAGCAAAAGCTGGCCGCTGGTACAAACACATTTGACGTGATAAAAAAATAATTAAACATATCCAAAGTGACATCATACCCACTCCGTGGCTAAAGCTATATAATGATCTCGTATTAATAGCTGTCCCATTGACCTTTATTTTAGTATGCTCTGCGATATATAAGTAGCCAAATAACTAGTTAACTAGTTTAGCGGAAAAAAATACCTCTGTCTCTCCTCTCCAAGTATTCTGCAGCCTCCAGGAGAATTAAAAGAGAATTAAGTTCCATCTTGTTGTGTGTATTAAAATATATATATATAAAAAATAAAATCTTATTTACAAAAATGAAAATAAAAAGGTAAAAAAAAAAAAACAAAAGGCGAAAACAATTAACTAAAACCGTGCGCGAGCAATATAAATTGCCATCCACTGAATCTGTTTGACTCCAAATGTATATGTACTGCTTTCTGCGAATAACTACTGCGAAGTGACAGGCGTTTCAACCAATCACGAAGCGGTATTGTTACGGGGATACTTTGCTTAGCCAATGAAAAAGTCAAGTGTGTGGGGCTTACTGTATAATGTTGATATGTCACGAACCGTGCCCTGATTGGCTATGAGTGTGATAGGAGCAGACCCTAGCAACAGCACGTGTGACTCAGCCCCGTAATCTTTCATTGGTCTGACGTCTATCCACAGCTGCCGATTGGCAATGCTGCAAAGAATGGGCGTGTCCTCCAAGGACACTATGAAACATGAACTTGAACAGGGCTGGCAGTGGTAACAGAATGGAAGTGGTCTTTCCCTGAGCCTTGGCGATGTTTTTTAAACTTTGCGTGACACTTATTTGAATTAAAAGAGATTTTTAAGCATTGAAAACTAACACGTGCACTTATAAGTAACCCTTTTCCTGCTTAAAAAGGGCAAAATTACTTAAATTTTTGCACTTTTTTCGTGGTCTCTGTTGACCTCCTCGTCTTATAATATTCATGGTTTAGTTTGAATTTACGGGCTCCGCGTCCGAATGAAATTAGTTTCGCCATGGTTATCAAAAAGTTAAACCTTCGTAGGCCCTTTAGACAACAGATTTTTAGAAAGCTGGCATGAAACAGAAATGTAACGTATCTGCAAATATATTTTGTTCCATACTATTTGATCTTTATATTTAGGACCGAAAAATGTAAAGTAAAAAAGCAACTAATTTTTGTTTTTCCAGCAGTTTACGTTTTTAGCTTACTGTGTTACAACATCATTTGGTTTGAAAATAAACTGACTACGTTTAAATAAGTAATTTGTTATGAATATAATTATTTTACTAATTATTATGTAGGGTGGCCCTGGGGGTAAGGCTGTAAAATAACGTTTTTATATGGCAGCCCACACCAGCAGGACGTTGGGTTGAACGAAAAAAACATCGTGTAGTCTAATGTAATTGTTCACTTCTGGCAAATTACAGGACTGAACATATTTGTGAGCAAGGTTGAAACATGACAGTAAGGTAGGTTTATCGGCTTGTAGGAACACCGAGGAAATTACATACGGAGAAGAGTAGCTTTCGTCGCTATCTGGAATCAGAGACTTAAAGGGAATTTCCAGATACTGACTCGTATATCCAAATGAAACATTTCACTTCTTGTCTTTTCTCTATGTTTGACGTTACCATGCAGGAGGCCTTCTTCATTCCTGTCTGTTTCCTGTAAATCTATGAATAAAGTCTCAAAATCTTTATCATCCATTGCAGCTTAGTTTTTAGCTCTTCTATAAAGGAAGTTGGAGGATGGTGGAATTAGTACAGGATTGTTTTTTACTCAGTTTGTTAATACATCTACCAGGGGAGAAGCCCTTCTTGATCTTGTTTTGTCTAATAACCAGGATAAGATTGGAAAATTAGAGGTTTTAGAACCATTGGACAGTAGTGATCATAACATGGTTAAATTAGAGGTTAATTTTAGTGTCGAAGAGCAAAGTCCAAAATAAAAGTACACAATGTTAGGAAGGCTGACTTTATTGGTATGAGACTGAAACTAGAAACTGTAAACTCGATGGAGTTAAATAGCAAAACGGTTCAAGAGGCATGGAAATTTTTTAAAAACACATTGTAGCAAGTGCAAGAGGATTTCATATTTGTTTCCAGCAAACTATATCCAGGAAACTACAACCAAGGTTGTTTACTAAGGAAATTGAGAATAAAGTCAGGAGGAAAAGGGCTCTCTTCCACAAATGGAAATTAACTAATGATTTCAAAACTAAGCAGGAGTATCTAAGTCTACAGGTTGAGTTAAGAAATAACATTAGACTGTTTCAGAGGAATGTAGAAAGAAAGATTGCATTGGAGGCTAAGGATGACAATAAAAGTTTCTTCCAATATTTTAACTCCAAAAGAGCTCTAAAAGCTGAATCACTAATTTGCAGAATAGTAAGGGCCTTATAATTGAAAATGAAATTGATAAATGAGTTTAATGATTATTTTACACAAGTGTTCACAGTAAAGAACATGAGTAACTTACCACCATTTAGTACAAATACCACGTTGTCTTTGACCAATATATGAATAATTGAGGCTGATGTGGTACTAAGCCTAGCTAAACTCAAAATAAGTAAATTGCAGGGCCATGATGGCTTGTTACCTGTAGTTTTAAAAGAGATGAGGGATATTATTAGCCAACTTTTAACTTTAATATTCCAGTATTCCAGTGGTACCTTCAGATTGGAAGCATGCTAATATAACGCCCATATTCAAAAAAGGGGATAGAAGTAATTCAGCAAACTATAGGCCAATCAGTCTAACTAGCATTACTGGAAAAATAATGGAAGCTATAATCCAAGTGAAAATGGTAGATTACCTGGATGCAAATAACATTCTGAGGGATAGCCAACATAGATTTAGAAGAGGTAGATCCTTTTTAGCGAATTTACTTGAGTTCTGTGAGGAAGCAGCGAGTACTTATTAGAGGCACAATGTCACAGTGGGCCTGCGTTCATAGTGGGGTACTGCTGGGTTCAATTTTAGGACCAGTATTGTTCCTAATCTGATTTTATGAGGAGAGATTAGCTGAGCTGAATCCGTTTAGCCCCGAGCAAAGAAGACTAAGGGAGGGGGGGGGGGGGGGGCATGATCCAGGTATGTAAGATTCTAAAGGGTCTGGATGCTGTTCAGCCAAATGACCATTTCAATATTTGTTTAAATACTAGAACCTGTGGCCATATGTGGAAATTAGCGGGAGAACATTTTAAAATTAATTTGGGGAAGCACTTCTTTACACAGTGTGTAGAGTATGGAATAGTCTTCCTGCTAGTGTAGCGCAAGCTAAAACTCTAGGGTCCTTTAAATCAGATAGATAGAAAAGATTTTAACAACTCTGAGCTATTAGTTAAGTTCTCCCCAAACGAGCTTGATGGGCCGAATGGCCCCCCTCTCATTTATAAATTTCTTATGACTTTTTATTATCGATAAGTAATCCATTCATTCTGGCTGATATTAAAAACAGAGTGGTTGAGTGCTGGTCCCCACACCGCAAATGAAACGGAAAATTCCAACTCTCTCCTTTAACCAACTTGGGATGTTTTTGTTTCCAGATCCGTGGTTGTCCTCTGATATTTACACACAGTCCTCCACCATATAATATTAAGGTTAATTGTGTCTCGCATGCTGTTTAAGTGCTTTGGGGCAGTGACGGAGCTATATAAAAATAGACGGTACTCACCTGAATAAATAAGCACTCTCTGTTTGGTGACAGAAATTGCCGAATTTGAGCAGATTTCCAAATTATGGTCCTTCTGAGAACATGGCAAACTGCTGCAACTGCACTACTAGAGGCGTGAACTACAGTCATGAATATTTTCCCCCATCATGGTGTCTGGCCTACCAGTGCACGTGCCTGGGCGCCATTGTTTCCATTAACGTATGAAGGGATGTGGTACCTGCCGTGTTTTATTAGGCACTGATTTTGGCTGCTTTGTTACACATAACATTAATCATTTTGCTGGTACGACCCAGTTAGACCAGTTAGGCTTATTTTCTGACTAACTCATACGTGGGCTTCTTTCTATACCGTGTGTGTGTGTGTTTGTATGTGTGTGTGTGTGTAACACCCCCAAACAGTTCCCTGCACACATCTATTCTGCTGTCTTACTCCTCTTTATTGTTTTGTTTTGTTTCTGTTTTTTTGGTGCATTCTGTTTTCTCCGCCGGAAACAGACGCAAACTTCGCCTCAGACATCTTTTAGCATGTTGCTTAAATCATCTCGCTGCAGCTTTTCAGGGCTCCTTATCCTCAGTTTCTGTCTTCCCCCCGGCGTGATGTCACTGCTATCTGAAACCACGTTCTGTTTCGATTCACTGTGAAGGACGGCCATAGAGCGGCTTATGGTCATAATGAAAAGGCGAGCGCTGCTTTCAGTCTCGTTTCTCTTACGTCGCTCCGGTCAACTCCAGAAACGTAGCAAAGCACAAGGAACTAAGCAAGTAAAAGGAAGAGAGCCGGATGATGCCCGCGGAGAGGCGGCGGAGTGTTTCCCCGCCTCTGTCTTGGCTGGAACGCTTGGCCATGTAAACCATCTGAGTTCCATTGTGAAGTGAGACAGACGAAAGGCATACTCGACCTTGTTTACAGCTGCCAGGGATCAAAGAATGTGGAATCGAGAGAATCCTTCCACATCACTGGAATTGAAACTGAGGAATAGTCAGACGGACTCACAAGGCTGGGTCTCGTGCTCACGTCTACCCTCATCAACTGTGTTCTGATTACAGATTGCAAATGGGTCTGTCCCCGTCTAACGTGACAAAGACGTTTGCTCGTTTCACCCCACAATACTCAAAACAAGTTGGAATAATATATTATGCATATTCCTCAACTGAAAACAATTGTTTGGCTCAAGGATATTTTTTAGCAACGTATTTAGCAGAACACAACATTTGTTTGACAAATTACTTATTAAGTATTTGAATGAAGTGTGAGTCTCGTGGTCTAATTGTCTACTGCCTGATCGTGACATTTGTTGGCCTCCATTGTTCGGTGCATGTCTCCCATCTGAAAAGGATTATGGGTAATAAAAGCAGATATAAGAACAACTAACCGCAGGGTTAAGAAGTGAACCGACTCGGTATGTATACCATGACATGTTTGTGTTTATTAAAGCATCACATTGTTTCGTTTAATAATGAGTCTCTCACCAAACAGCCGCACAATGTTTGCTGTAATCGCTCTGGTATGGCTTTAGACAAAGACTGGGGGGGTCAGTTTCATTTTTTGCATACTGTCACTTCCGTCACACGTCTAGAAACGCCTTTCCTATAAATGTATGCCTTCTAGATCGAGTGTGATGAAATCACACACCAGAAGTTGCGTCAGAAAGCCGGGTCATGCACAGAGGCTGTGTCATGTGGATTCAAAGCACACCTATAAGACAAAGGTTTGAAATGGTCTGAACGGACTTCCATGCCCTGGGAGGGCTAGGTTTCGTTTATCCTCACAACCCAGCGTGATTAAAGTCGCCATCCAGGTGACGAAAGGCTCACGTGGTAGGTCAGCTGTTGATTGGTCTCTAAATGACACTCCACTTCCTCAAGGACAGTAACGGGGCTGCTCGCCTCAGGTCTAAATGCTGGTGTGAGGCACATGGTTCTACAAATGACTAATTCAAATGGAAGTCTGAAGTTGTAAATCCAGTAGCTGGCTAACAACACGCGCCTGCCTAGGTATGAGATGCTAAAAGAAAGACGCTTGGAGGAGCCAAGAAAACCATAATCAGACGCTGCACAGATGGGCTTTGACGGCATATATAGACACGTTGTCTAACTTTCACTGTCATCTAGACTCCAAATTGTAATTGTAAGTGACATCATCGCAAGAAGCTAATTTTTTTTTTTTTTTGTAAGTAAAGCTGAGGAATTGTATTCAATATTTGCTAAACAGCTTGACAAACTCAGAAACTGAGAATGGGGAAATTACTCCTTTCATCCCATTACTAATATGACAAAAATATATAATAAATAAAATAATACATGGACAGGGTTTCAAATCCCATACCAGGAATCATTCATTTACGCTTCGATAACAGAGATCAGTTCGTGTTTATGCTGCTTTTTTTGTGACATGGGTCCGACTTTGTGGCACTTGTATCATCACATATACAGTACAGGTTCTTTTCATTCTTGGATAAATACCCACGGGCTGGGAATACACTGTGTCAAGTCATAAATGGGAAAATAACGTCTGTATAGAAATAAACAATTGACAGCATTTCGTGTCCCGTTTGTGTGTCTGGTCGATATTTCCCGCAGTGAAATTCCACACCAGATGCGAGGCAGCCCCCCCCCCCCACAAAAAAACTGTCTATTTATATTATAATCATCTGTATGGTGCTTGATGGAAATGACAGCTTCTCTGCTCCAGACCTGGCAACCATCTGCCTTTTTAATCGCCTAGTGTTTTGTTTTTGACTTTCTTTCTTTCATTCTTTGTGATCACTGTGACTTTTTTTTCTAATTTCACTTTACATGCAATTTAGTTTCCCATGTGCAATTAAAAATGCCGCTGGTGAATGAAAATCTCAATACGGGGTGGATTGAATAACGTCCGTTAGAAAGTGCATCACCATGGGTGTAAATTGGGGGGTGGTTGTAGCCCCCCCAATAAATCAAAACCAGCTAATACAAGCCCCCTGTTCCCCAGTCACGACTCACGCCCCAAAGCTCACGAGAGCCCCCACACCCGCGCTCCGCGCCCCC